>JBAMCM010000165.1:0-382235 GCA_037075145.1 Scaptodrosophila latifasciaeformis
AATCCATGTTGGGTGCGTTAGCAATGAGTTCTGTTCGTATCGGGGCCGCGCACAAGACTGACTGAATTTTACAAACGCATTGCTTAACTACGCAATTTGTGTTTGCTTCACTTCTTACGAATAATTTGTTCTTTCTTTGTCTTTTACTGTAATTGCCCTACGATCAGACCTCACTCAGCTGCAGAGTTTCTCACTAAATTCTCTGCTGCCTGGCTTTGCACACATTCCTAGAACACTCAATCGGTACAGTTAACCAAATATTTGCGACTCCATGTCGCCAATAGAAACATGTACAGTGTCCCCAACTGTAATTCTTTCGTTCTGCGACTCGGCCTTCCTGACATATCACACGTCCTCGTGTGTTAACTAGGAATTTAGATATTCTCAATAAGACCATTTGCCATATTTTTTTGTTCTTTGAACGTTATAATTTCGTTGTTTATTCAATTCCTTTAGAATAATAACCTTAAAGCTATTTTACATTTATTTTATTTTTTCTTTTTTTTCAAAATAATATATATCCTTTATTCAATTTCATTTAAATAAAGATTTTTTTCAACTTTTTTTTCATTTCATATTCTTTCATTTTCATTTCTTTTCATTTTCATAGCCGTCAGCACTTAAGCTTGGCTTCTTGACCCCCGCCATAACAATTCCTTCTGTTATTGTGCGGTCCTCTAGACCCCCGCCATAACAAGTCCTTCTGTTATGGTGCGGTCTTTATTTCCCTTCTTGGGAATCTGACACACATATAGTGTCGTCTATATCGTTGCTTAACCCTTCTTGATTATTTGGTAAAGCTCTTAAAAATTCATGAGAATACTTGTATGTGCGCTTACTTGTTAATGATTTTAGTTCATATCGATCTCCATCTAGGACTTTAACTATTTTAAAAGGTCCCTTGAATTTTGGATCAAGTTTAGTTTGATGGCGTTCTTCATTCTTTAACAATACGTGATCACCCACGTTATGTTTTATAATTTTTGCCTTGTTTTTGTCGAATCTAATTTTATCATATCGTGCATTGTCTTCCATAAGTTCTTTTGCCTGTTTTCTTAATTTTTCTCTGTCTACCACTTCCTCTTCTTCATTTATTGGTAATGAACCTAAGGGTCTCGCTTCCTTGCCAATTAATAATTCTAATGGGCTTACTTTAGTGACCCGATTAATCGTGCAATTCATTGCTAGTTGAACCTCAATCAAAGCGTCCTGCCACGACCTCTGACTATTTTCTACAGCAGTTAACATACTCTTGAGCGTACTCATTACCCGTTCTACCTGACCATTTGCCCGGCTAGCACCTGTAGCAATCAAATGTAACTGTATTTTTTGAGCGGAACAAAATTCGCGAAATTCAGTACTAGCAAAACATCGGCCTTGGTCAGTTATTATACGGGTTGGCAAACCAACCAAACACACGATCGATTTTATAGCTTTTATACAGCTGTCAGTATCTATCTTCAAAGTGTGATAAAAATAAACGAATTTAGTAAAAGCATCTATAATTACGATTACGTATTCCTTAAGGTCATTTTTACCACTCAATTTACCAGTTATGTCAATGTGCACAGTGTGCCATGGTATATCTATTTTAGGAATCGGATGCAACTCTGCCTGTATTTTTCTAACAGGTGGTTTTGCTAGTTTGCATGTTAAACAATTTTCTACGAACTTTCGCACATGTTTCGACATATTTTCGAACCAGTAATATCCGTAAACTTTGTCCAATGTTTTTTCCCATCCCAGATGCATGATAGACTCATGAACGTGATTTATCACTGCCCATCTAAAAGCTCTTGGGATAATAGGTAAACACTTAGCTCTACCGTTTCTTTAAATTTTTTTGTGCAATATTCCCCTTCTTAATTCATAAGTTCTGTCTAGATTCTGAGGTAGTTCATCATTTCGTAATTTTGTAATTATATCTTCAATTTCTGTATCGCGTTGTTGTTCAGATATCAACCAGTTATCTGTTACTTCTGTCAAATTAATTCGCATTTCAGTTATTTTGTTTACACACTTTTCCTTTAAAGGCAATGGATTTCGTGAAAGAAAATCGACATGTGACATTCGTTCTCCCTTTCTATACTCAAGATCAAAATCAAATGATTGTAAAAATCCCCACCACCTATGCACTCTTGGACTTAGATCCATTTTAGTACGGCTGGCCTTTAATGAATTGCAATCTGTGTATACCACAAATTTTCGACCTTGCAAATAATGGCGATAATGTTTGATTGCATTAACAACTGCAAGAGTCTCAAGTTCATATGAGTGGTACTTTGATTCTGCAGGGGACGTACATTTACTAAAATATTCCACAACATGTGGCTTGTTCTCAATTTTATGGAGCAATATAGCACCATAACCAATGGAGCTAGCGTCTGTGTGCAATTCAATTGCATACTGAGGGTCAAATATGGTCAAAACGGGTGCTTGTGTCAAAGCCGTTATTATTTTTGAACGAATTCGCTCATGCTCTGATAGCCAAACGAATTCGGTGTTTTTCTTTGAAGTCAGGGAATATAAAGGTTTTCATGTCTCTGAGAACTTTGGAATAAATTGACGGAAGTAGGAAGCCAAACCAATAAATTGTCTTAACTGGGACACAGTTTGTGGGGGTGGCAATCCTATCAATGCTTGAATCTTACGAGAGTTTGGCCGAAGTTCGCCATTGCATATTTCAAACCCAAGATATTCAATTTTAGTTCTGAGAAAGGAGCACTTTGTTATATTAAACGAAAATCCGGCTTTACCCAATGTTTCTAGAACTATCTGAAGTCGGTCTAACGCTTCGTCCTTCGTTTCTGCTGTTATCAAAACATCGTCGATATAGACAACTGCAAAAGTGTGTGCTAAGTTACCTAAAGCTTTAATTATGACGCGCTGGAACACAGAAGGCGCGTTTTTCAGGCCAAAGGGCATTCTCAAAAACTCGTATTGCCCGTCTGGCGTAACAAAAGCGGTGCGCTCGATCGAATTTGGATGTACCGGGATTTGATAAAAACCGCTAGCCATATCAAGGCATGAAAAATATCTTGCACCTCGAAGCCTGGCAATCTGTTCAGAAATGAGAGGTAACGGGTACTTATCTGCAATTGTGTTCTCATTCAGTATTCGGTAATCTACGCAGAGACGGTCAGAACCATTTTTCTTTTTAACCAGCATCATAGGACTAGCAAATGGAGAACTGCTGGGGCGAATAATATTTGATTTCAATAGTTCATCTATTTTACAACGGACATGGTCTTTTTCGTCTTCACTAAGCCTATATGGTCGACGTTGCACTGTCTTTTGTGGATCTATTAGTCTAATTTCCAATTCGCCTGCTGTCACCCTAGTCTGTGGAATTCCGTCTATAAACCAATTAGCGTAATTTTTCAAAAGATTCTTTAAGGCCATCTTATCAGATTCATTTAGTTCATCATATGGTATCTATCTTTTCAGCCACACTTTCCTTAACTAAGGAACATTCAGATCCCGAGTCGAAACAAACTCACCAGATATATTAATTTTGCCTTGTGGTGGCGCTACTGTACAAATGTCTACGCGCTTGTTATAGCCCCTTTCGTTTCCGCTTGGACGGCCTTTCGGACATGTCGATGCGTAGTGGCCAATTTCATTGCACTTGAAACACTTTACATCAGATCGATCTTTTGCTCCAGATGTGCTGCTACCGTCGTGGCTCTTTCCCTTTGTGCTGGATCTATTCTTCAATCGATTGCGGCATTCAGCATACTTGTGGCCAGACTTTCCGCAATAATTACATCTCACCAGTGATGAAAATTTTGATTTCTTGTGTACTGGGCCTGTCAAGTACGCATTCTCATCTCTATTGCGCTTGTGAAAAGCATGTGCCTGTAGTTGTTGTTGTAGTTCGTTTCGAGTCTTCACATTGGTAGTGAACACCCAACGTAACAAATTGTTGTCGACTTGTCCCATGTGGGCCAAGGCTACCGACACTGCGATTTCCTCCAAATCCTTAGCTTTCTACTTAGATAGAAGCTGGGTGACAATGCGACTGCCATATTCAGCGAATCCTTCTCCAGGTTTTTGGCGAGCGTTTAAAATATTTAAAAGGATGGCAGCAGATGTCTCGATGCCGACAAAACGTTGAACAAACAATTCTTTAAACTGAGCCTAAGTGATACCAGCAAAACACACTTGCGACAGCCACTGTGATGCACTGCCTTCTAGCGCCTTGCTCAACGCAATTACCAAGCCGCTGCCTTCGATCACGTTGTCAGCAAATATGAGATCTACTGTTGTACACCAGGCTGAACCGTCAGCTCCCACGCAATCGGGATTAAATTTGGGTAAGGCGACATGTGAAGTTTTAGTCTCTGCTGCTGGTGCCCTTGGTGTCTGCATAGATTTAATTATCTCCAAAAGATTACGGTTCTGAGCTTCTAATGCTGCCAAGTAATTATCAGAAGAAGTAAAAGAATCTGTAGGCATGGCAGATCTCACTTCGGATGTTGGAGACGAATCCATGTTGGGTGCGTTAGCAATGAGTTCTGTTCGTATCGGGGCCGCGCACAAGACTGACTGAATTTTACAAACGCATTGCTTAACTACGCAATTTGTGTTTGCTTCACTTCTTACGAATAATTTGTTCTTTCTTTGTCTTTAACTGTAATTGCCCTACGATCAGACCTCACTCAGCTGCAGAGTTTCTCACTAAATTCTCTGCTGCCTGGCTTTGCACACATTCCTAGAACACTCATCGGTACAGTTAACCAAATATTTGCGACTCCATGTCGCCAATAGAAACATGTACAGTGTCCCCAACTGTAATTCTTTCGTTCTGCGACATATATATATATATATATGTATATATATATATATACATATATATATATATATATATAAATATATAAAATAAATTTTTTTTTTTTTTTTTTTATTAAATAAATTAAGTGAAGAATCCGTACATCTTATTGTATCTTTACATCACAGGGTGGGGAAATATTCTAAGAATTACCGAACAAATATTAAAATAAGTGAAGTAGAATATACGTAAAGAGTTTTAAAAGGTTTTTACTGTTGACCAATTGTCTTGGCGAAGCCTTGCCGTTTAAGTCGTCTCAGAGGTCGAGCTGGGATAAGACGTCTTGCAAGAAGACTGCTATGACTCAGTAATCTGTCACTGTAGCGACTTGTGTGTCTCCCAATTTGTGCCTCAACTGTATGAAGATTGAGATCTTTATGGAGTGTGGTGTTCCGTACATACCAGGGACAGTTGGTTATTTGTCGTAGTGCGCGGTTTTGCATCACCTGGATACGTTTATAATTAGATTTGGCTGCAATTCCCCAAATCTGGATCCCGTATAACCAAATCGGTACTATACAGTGCACATATACAGCTCTTTTGCATCTCAGCGAGAGAGTGCTCCTTCTATTCATGAGCCATCTCAGCTGTTGTGATCTGTGACCACATTTCTTTACTGTGTTTTTGAGATGCGGCCCAAAGGTGAGGCGTTTATCCAGGGTGATACCTAGATAAGTTGCTTGCAGCGGCTGATTCAGGGTAACTCCTTCTAGCTGGATTGGAGGCGTATTCGGGATGAGCTTTTTCAATGTGAAGCATGGATTTGTTGTTTTCTGTGGGTTTATTTTTAGGTTCCACCGTTTACACCAGGCTGCCAGAGTATTAATATATTCTTGTAGTCCGTTAGCTGCCTCTCTGCTGTCCCTAGAGTTATATACAACTGCGATGTCATCTGCATAGGTTGCCATAAGAGCCTTGTTCGGTGCTTCCATGTGTTCGAAGCTCGGGCAAGGGATATTAGCAGTGTATAAGGAATATAGTAGCGGTCCTAGAACACTGCCCTGTGGGACTCCAGCTCTCATTGGATATATAGAAGAGTAGTTATTTCTCACTGTGATTTTAAATTCTCGTCCTTCCAGATATGACTTTAAAGTACAGAAGAAGGGCGCAGGTAGAAGGGTCTTTATCTTGCATAATAATCCAGCATGCCATACTCTGTCGAAAGCTTGTTGCATATCTATAAAGACAGCGTTGGAATACTCGCAGTCGTCAAAAGCCTGTAATATATGTTTCACCAGTCTGTGGACCTGTTCTATAGTGCCGTGTCCCTTACGAAATCCAAATTGATGATCCGGCAAAATATTACTTTGTCGTATAATGTCGTTGATCCGATTGGCAATAAGTCTCTCCCATATTTTAGAAAGGGAGGGTAAGAGGCTTATAGGCCGATACGATTCAGGATCAACTTCTGGTTTCCCAGGCTTGTGGATCATCAAAATAACAGCCAGTTTCCACTGTCTTGGGAACACTTGGATCCTTAAAATAGCATTGAAGATTAGTGCTATATAGATTATCGCTTTTATAGGTAAAACCTTTAGCGTGGCATTGCAAATCCTGTCAATTCCTGGAGCTTTATGTTTTGGCAGTAATTTGATAATTTCAGATATTTCTTCTATCCTTATTGGCCTAATTGGCCAAGACATCTGCAATGGCATTTGTAGGTATTGGTGAGTCTCTCTTATTTGCTCTGCCGTGGCGAAGTCATAAGGAGTGAAGCGATCCTCTAGATGGTGCCCGAATGCATTAGCCTGTTCCACTTCGTTTTTTGCAGTTTCCCCACCTGGACAACGTACGGGTACCCATCGAAGTGGTTGCCGTTTAAGCGCTTTTGTGCACTTCCACAACGAATAGTTTGCATCAACGGTATAGTCCATGGAAGATAATTTTTGCTCAAAGAAATCACTTCTGAGTTCCCTTAAGATAATTTTGAGTTGATTTGCTGCTCGGTTCCACAAGATCCTGTCCCATGGATCCTGAGTTCGAATTGCTCTTCTTCGAAGACGTCTTTTAGTTCTAATTAGTTCTCTGGCCTCTCTTGTTAGTACAATACCATAACTTTTGGGGCATGTCTCAGGCTCAGACGGCGTAGAAGCAGAAGCAGCTCTATGTATATTTTGCGTTAAAATGTCTACTGCGTTCTCGATGTCTTCCTTAGAGCTCAGAACCGTATTTAATTGAAAAGAGTTTTCCAGATGTTGTCTGAATACTAAAAGATCAGTTCGGCTGTTTATTAACCGAGAGCATGGCCTAACATAGGAACCTTCTGTTTGTAGAGTAGCAACAAGGGCTACATGATCGGAGTCTAGATCCCAGTTTTCGCAAATACTTATTCTGTTTAAGTTTATCCCATGGTACACAGCAAAATCAATGCAGGTAGGTCTATGACTGGTCACATGTGGGTATCTAGTTGGTGAACCTGTTGCAAGGATATAAGCACCTCTGGCTTCAATGGCTTCTGCTAGTTCTCGACCCCTGGGTGAATTGTACGTATCACCCCATAGCCAATGTCGGGCGTTCCAGTCCCCACCAACTAAATATCTTTGGCCACAAGAGACAAGTATGTCACTGAAGTGCCTTTCTTCAATTCTATTTGTTGGTGGACAGTATATCGCGCTAAATTCTATATCTCCCAGCTCGGTGGAGACCTTAACTGAAGACATCTGAATATTTCTCGTTTCAATAACTCTTTGCGGGAAATGACGAAGAGAGCTCCTCACCAGTACTGCTGCTCCTCCCATCCCGTGATTATGTCTTGAAGGTTTGTATGCGGGATAAAAGCTATACCCATGTACTTTAACTGTGTTTCCTCTGTTGAGTCTGATCTCGTTTAGGAGAAGAATGTCAACGCAGTTGTTGTGTGCGAAGAGCTCAACTTCTCTGGCTTTACCTGAAATGCCATTCACATTCCAGATAAGAATCTTCAGAGGATTCATTGCGATGGTGAAGCGTTACTATGGAGTTGGAGAGCCGATGTATCCCCAGTCCGTTGCTTCAACATTTTGGCCATTTCAAAAACCATATTTTCCAGTCGTTCGAGTCGTTGACTGTTCTGCTTGTTTTGTTGTTGTTGCTCCTGTTGCTGCTGCTGTAGCCACGATAGGAATTGCTGCTGTTGTTGCTGTTGAAGCTGTTGCTGCCAATTCATAAAGTGTTCCTGCTGCTGTGCCAATATTGACTGAACATCAAGCGGGTGTTGCTGTTTAATATTATTTTCCTTTAATTGTACATTATGTAGACGAGACTGGGCTGTTGTATTGCCATTTCTTGCAATAGCTGCGTAGGACAAACTCCCAGTATGGGCTTTGGGAGTGCTAGCTATTGCATGTTGCTCAGTTGCATGCTGCTGTTTTTGCTGGTTTGTTGCACTTTTATCTAACCTGGTTTGTTTAGGTTGTTGCATCTTTTTAGTGCCCATTGATCTTCGAAGATACTCCTGGTACCACTGGCAACCTTTGTAACTTGCCATGTGATTTCCTCCACAGTGTATGCAGATGGGCTGTTGATCATAGGGACGCACGCAAAACTTGGTTAAGTGATTTTCACCACAGCGAGCACAGTTGGGCTGACGACGACAGTATTTAGCTGTGTGGCCGAATTCCTGACAACGTATGCATTGAGCAATTTCCGATGATTTACGCATTCTTTCTATCCGCACTTTCTGTCGGCATAGTGTGTTTATATCGTATATGTCATTAATTTTTGCACATGGCTTTATATTAATGAAGAATATATTAAGTTTTTCTTCTCTATTACTCCTGGATCTTGGGTTATGTACTTGTAGAACATCAAAGCCGTATATTTTAACCCTGCTTTGATAACCTACGTCTGAGAGACGTGCGCTTTTTACATTTTTCGCTCTCTCTAGAGAGAGTGTTTTTTGAGCAAGCTCAATTTTTAGTTTTGATCAATCGTGTTCTGCAACTTTTCGATGGTGGTCATCAAATTGTTGTAAGTTCTTTCTTTCCGGAGTTTTGGCTATTGCATACGTCTCAGAGACGTATGGTTATCTTTTGTGTGACTTCTACACTCCACGTAAATCTATTTTTTTAGTTTGCTTTTGGTTTTTTCTTGAGTTAAATCAAGTATAATGGATCAAAAGCAATGCTTAGATGATTGCTGCACTTTTGCAAGGGGTTACAGACGATTCAGAATTGTCGGATATAAACAGTGAGTCGGAAAATGAAGTATTTGAAGACGATGTTCAGAGCGACGTGGAACATATTGAAATTGAACTTGAACAATCCGGTGCAATTTCGAGTTTATTTGAAGACGATCAAACAACATCTACTGATTGTCATGTGTCTTCAAAAAGTCATATACGAACGTTCTCTGCGCCTAACATAAGAGCCAAAAATAAGTACTGCTGGAGTACCTAAAAAGGAAAAGATTCTGGCAAAGTTACCGCCATAAATATTATTCGAACGGCAAGAGGTCCTACTAGGACATGCAAATTACTATTTGAGCCGCTCTCATGTTTCAACTTGTTCTTTACCAACCAAAAGCCGTTATGTGGAAGAGAGTATATGAAAACTTTGTCTGAGTTATTAACATCACCTTGGAAAGAAAAACCATTGGAGACTCCTAGTTTGAGTAACATATTGAAACGCAACATTCAAAACGCATTGCCTGAAAAGCTCGAAAACGCCAATATTAAAAAAAGAGAAGAGCCGGAACCGAAAAAGAAGAGATATTGTTTTTATTGTCCCTCTAAAATAAGGCGCATGTCAAAAATGGTGTGCGTTAAATGCAATAAGCCTATATGCGGCGAACACAAAATGGATTTGTGCAAAACTTGTACTTAAATTGGAAATATTTCCAAACTTTTTTTAAATTTGTTAAATCTCATATGTATATAAGCTAGAACAGCAAGAAAAATGTGTTTATTTTATTTGTTAAGAAAAATACAGTTCCTATGAAAAAAGACTTAGATTTTTTGGTTTATTTTTTAATAAAAATGAATTTATTAATTTTTTGTATTTTAATAAAATTAAGTTCTTAAATAAATGTTTTTAAATTCTAAGGAAATAAATAAAGAAACAAGCTAAAATCAAAAATGGTGAATAAATGGATAAAAGTGCTTTTAAAATAATGGAAAACATTGATACGTCTCAAAGACGTATGGTTATCTTTTACGCACCTCCTAGGAGGGTTATCAAAGCAGGGTTAAAGTTGTCGATAATTTCCTTGGTTAGGGTGCTATGGTGGAGGCCCTTAGCTACTATTCTGTGAGGCTTCTCTTCTTTCATTTGGTACGTATGGAATTCAATTCCCGAACTATCCAAGAGATTAATAATGGCTCTATAAGTATCAGCGTCTTTGGGAAATATTCTCACTGTTTCTCCTTGATTGACTTTAACTGTTAAATTATCTAGGCTAGTGACCTCCGTAATGAGTTCAAAGAGGTCATTAAGGTTGGTAAGGCTCAGTACTATTTGCGGTGGTTTTGATTGTTTATAAGAATTCTGCTTATCAGTATATTGTTGTGGGCTGCTGGATGTCTCATTTGGTGCAAAGTCATCATTGGAATTGCGAGCGACCGATGCAGACAAGGTGGCAGCGGTGTCATTACAAACTTGCGGAATTTTTATACCATCACTGGTTTCGTCCAATTCCATGTCTAGCATGGCAAACCTATTGTTTGAGTTTGCCTTACTAATTGTAGCTGAATATGGCTCCAGCTTCGCTTCGCTGACAGCTCTTTTAGAGCTATGGTTGGGTATTAAATTTGTCTTCCTCTTCCTCTCTTTCGTCAGAAGTTTTTGCGCATCAGACAATCTAGTAGCAGCTTTTTCGCTAGAACTTGGCCTACTGATTGCTGCAGTTTTTGTAGATGTAGTATTGCAAGTAGCACTTGTAAATGTTATCGTCGTAGTTATTGTGCTTAGGTTAACAGATTCAGTGCATGAAAAGCGTTGGTTATTCAATAACTCCTTCCTGATATCCAGTGCAGATTTACCAGCTACTTCCCGCATTTCTTTATAAGCAATCGGCTTATTACTAAGCTGAGAGTTAGAAGTTTTCTTGTCCGTATCCATTTTACAGTTATTAATCCGGTCTATTTTTTGATAGGCGCGTTGCTTATTGCCTCTCTTTTGCGGCTGCGCGCGGAGTGAGGGGCAAAGCTTTGCCCTAACGGGCAATCAATGCAGTCTTATCTGACAATTGAGTTATATTTTTGTGTTGTGGTCTAACTGACGACACTGCGCGAGACAGCGTCCTAAAAACAAGTAATATTTATACAAAAATTATAAAATTTTCGCAAATATTCGACAAAATCACGTGACAGCTTATATAAAATAAATAAATAAAAATATAATAATAATAATCATAATAATAAAATATATATATATATATATATATATACATAGGGATATTTTATTATTATGATTATTATTATTATATTTTTATTTATTTATTTTTTATTATTATTATTATTTTTTTTTTGTGTTTGGCCTCACTTGCCTGCTAAGGCGACCATTACAAGGAGGAGAACGTGGGGGAATAAAACATCAGTGGATTCCAGCAGCCACACAAAATTCTCGAACAGATTTTAAATGTTCGCTGCTGAGGAACAAGGGCTTAAGATCTGCTAACTCATTTTTAACTCCAACAAAGTTTGTAGCATTGTCCATATCTGCTTTGGACGTCCTCGGGTCAGAATAAATCACAGAAGTGCACTGAGGAAGGTTGCTATGGACAGATCCTGCACCAGCTCGAGATACACAGCCATGGTAGCAAAGCAGATGAAGAGGCTGATATAGCATTTGACTGGAGGCCGAGTGCGCACTCAACTTTTATAAATGAACGGGCCGCAATAGTCCACACCTGTCACCATGAATGCATGTGAAGATTCCAAGCGCTACTTTGGCAAATCAGCCATGAAGATAATGTGGTTTAGCTCTGAAACATCGAACACAATAACTGGTGACGCTTGCAACAGTTTTGCGACCTCCAAGAGGCCAGTATTGATGGCGAATCAGAGCAAGTAGAAAAGGCGTATGCTATATATAAGTATGTCTATATAGTTGTTTAATATTCTTTAATATTCTGCACCGATCTGAATCACAATATGTAGGTTTCACAAATTAAAGTTTATTCGGCTTATATAGTTCCAGTATAGTTGATTAAATAAAGTTTAGATTAAGACTAGTTACACAATTCAATTAGTTTAAGTCTCTAACACGAAACTTTGGCGAGCGACGTTCAACCGACCTTAGCGACTCTCAGCAACTGACTCTGGTTACCCTCTGTTCTACCAAAGAGAGTGCCTATACTCGAAAACAAATTAGAGAGCCCAGCAAAAGAATGCACTGCAGCAGGCGTTTCGCTAAATGGGTAGACTACATTCTATTACTCTCCCACAATCCCACATTCGGCCATCCTGAAACTTCATTCTTTATAAACTCTGCAGCTGTTGTTGTATTTTTCTGTTCCTCCTGATTTCCTACCTTTTCCACTTCATAGCGCCCATGTTTCATTTGCTTCACTATTATATATGGACCGAAAAGTTCGGGTCTGAGCTTCATTCCTGTTTCATACTGAGTCCTTTATATTCCCTCCAGTTCTCCTAATTTGTATATATTCGCAGGTTTCCTGTTTTCGTTGAAGTCTTCCCTATTTTCTTGTTGAACCCTTTCAATGTTTTCTTGTGCCATTTCCCTAAGTTCGTCCCGTTGTTCCATAATGTCCTCTACTAGCGTGTCCTCCAAAAGATTCCTCAAATCATTGTCCTTCTTTCGCATTTCTAAGCATGTAAGAATCTTAATTGGGGAATATTTTGTAGTTCTCGGTGGCGTACTGTTTATGATTTGCTGTACTTTGTCTACGTGACGATATCAATTCGCTGTATTGGATTGGCATAGCTTTCCTAACATTGGTATTACTATTTTGTGGATCCATTCCACCTGTAAGTTTCCTCTAGGCATCCTCGTGGTAATGTGCAGCAGTTGTATTTCATTCTCTTTACAATAATTCTTAAAAGATGCAGAGGTAAACGCGGAACCTCTGTCCGTAATAATTCGTCGGGGGTTTCCAAAAACAGCTGCCTGTTTTTCTAATCTATTTATGACTTCTCCTGCGCCGGTTGATCGTGTTGGATAGAGCCAAACAAACCTGCTGAAGCCATCTACCACAGCTAGTATTTGATTATACATTTTCTTCGTATCCGTGAGTGGACCCACGTGGTCGATGTGGTAAGTTCCCAAAGGTTCCTGGGCTTTATCAATTGGTGTCAGAACTTCCTCTTTCCGACCGCGCTTAGCATCTATTATGAGACATTCCACACAAGATTTCACGAATTTCTCGACTTTTTGTTGAGCATTGCATATAAAATATGATTTCTCAAGCAACTCCCTTGTTTTCTTCACACCAAAGGGACCCTCACGATGCACGATCCCTATAATTTCTTCTTCCTTTGTCTCTGGAATTACCAGAAGCTCCCTGTTCCTATCCTTATGGTGTATTATATATATCAAAAAGTAGTCCTCAAAGGTTTTCACATTGTCCAAAATACTCTTAATTGCCCTTATTCTTTCGTCTGCATTTGATGCTTCTCTAAGCCGGTGTTTTGTAGAATCCTCAATAAGAAAACAGCTCAATCGAGATAGCGCGTCTACATGCCTTATCTGAGCCGCGTTTCTATGCTCGATCGTCAGGTCAAACTCCTGCAAATACATGGCCCATCTGGCGACCCTGGGTGGAACGCCATTTCTTGACAGCGTTTACTATGGCCAAG
Organism: Scaptodrosophila latifasciaeformis; assembly: GCA_037075145.1. Lineage (NCBI taxonomy): Eukaryota > Metazoa > Arthropoda > Insecta > Diptera > Drosophilidae > Scaptodrosophila > Scaptodrosophila latifasciaeformis. The sequence continues at coordinate 13,566 of JBAMCM010000165.1, forward strand.
GCCTCAAGCTCGTAAGAACTATATTTCTCCTCAGAAACTGTAGTCTTTCTACTCATGAATTCTACCGGGTGAAATAATAAATCTTCGGAATCGTTTGCATGAGAACTCCTCCGTATCCGTGTTTGCTTGCGTCTGTATGTACTTGGGTTTCAGGACCTGGATCATAGACCTTCAACACAGGTGCGGAAACTAAAAGGTTCTTTAAATGTTGAAATGCCAACTGACATTGATCACTTAGTACGAAATTCCTTGAATCACGAACTCCGCCTTCTTTCCGTAGAATATCGGTATAACCAATGCATAACCATGTCTAAATCGACGCATATATGACGTAAATATCAAAAATCTCTGTAATTCTTTAATGCTACGAGGTGTTGGATAGTTTACCACTGTACTGATTTTATCATCCGTAGGTGCAATGCTTCTATTTTCTGTTGTAAATCCCAAAAACTTGATTTTTCTCTTTAAAATCTGAGCTTTTTCCATCTAATATGCAATCCTGCCTTCGCAGCCAATCTCAAAACTTCTTTAAACCTCATCAGCCCTGACTCCTCATCCTTTGTCGGTATTAGAATGTCATCCATTTAGACCACAATTTTTTTGAATGCATTAGTTCTCTGAGTACTGGATTCACATAGCGGCAAAACACTGCAGGAAAGTTACTAATGCCGAATGGCACATGCGTGAATTCGTGTTGCTCATGGTGAGTAACAAAAGCTGTGAATTTCCTAGAATCAGGCTCTATCGGCACATGAAAGAACCCATTTGCCAAATCTAACGTTGTAAATACCGCGGAACCCTTAGGTTGTCCAAAATATCATTAATAAGCGTCATCGGAAAATTATCCCGTTGTATTTTTAGGTTAAGCTTTCTGTAATCGCAGCAAAAACATTTAGAACCATCTGGTCAACACTGATTCAAGTCTTATTGCGTACTGAACTTTATTCATCTCTAACGAACTAATGTGACGTTCATTTCTTACGAACTAGTGATCATGTTCCGTTCCTGAACATGCCGGCCCGCCCTGAAACATCGTTTCTGAATTTGGTAGTCGGGCGACCTTGGTAATTGGTCGTGTCATCTCTCCAGTCGCCGCTTTTAACCTTACTGCCCGAACTAGTCCGTCTGGTCCCGGGTACGTTGCGATGACTTTTGCCAACGGCCATGCTGCTGGTGGTGTGCGAGACTCCTTTACAAGAACGATATCTCCTATGGCAAGATTAGGTGTTTTCGCCCCCCACTTTGGACGTTGCTGCAATGTCGTTAAGTATTCCATATGCCACCGTTTCCAAAAGCCTTGTAGCATAGATTGAGACTGCTGCCAGTAATCCAGTCGATTGCTTGCCACCTGCGAAAGATCACCTTCTGGAATGGCTGTATAAGGGCGCTCTATTAGTAAATGTGCTGGTGATAGATACGTCAGGTCTGACGCAGCGAAAAGTGGTGTCGAGCTAACCACTGCCTCGATCTGCGATAGAAGAGTGTGCATTTGCTCGAATATTAGAGCTGCCTTTCCAACAACTCGGTTTAAGTGTAGCTTTACGGAACAAACTGCCGACTCCCACTTTCCACCCTAGTGTGGAGCATGCGGCGGTATAAATCTCCAGATTATGCCCTCCGTCGCCAAGACTTGGACAACGGCTTCCTTGTGTTGCTGTGATGCCAATAGTTGTTGCATCTCATTAAGTGCCTTTTTTGCACCTACAAAATTTCTGCCATTGTCGCTGATAATTTGTGCGCATTTTCCACGCCGTGCTATAAAAAGGCGAAGTGCAGCCAAGAACGTATCCGTACTAAGATCAGTAGCCAGTTCCAAATGTAAAGCGGAAGTGGCCAGACAAACAAAGAGGCAGATGTAGCCTTTCTCCTTTCGTGAATTGCGTCCCTTGTATACCTTTAGTGTTATAGGACCCGCGTAATCACAGCCAGTATTTGCAAACGGAAAGGCCTGACGAACACGAACAGCCGCTAGATCCGCCATGTATTGTTGAGCTGTCTGTTGTCGTTGTCTGAAACATTTCAGACAATCGTGAGTTACCCTGCGAATTAGATTTCGTGCTCCAAAAATCCAATATTATTGTCGAACAATCACAAACAAAGGATGTAGGTGCACCCAATGTTCGTATTCTAGGATAAGTTTCGTTATGCGATGAGCCTTCGGTAAGATTATCGGATGCTTCACTCGATCCGGTCGCTCCGAGTTGCTTAGTCGTCCTCCAACCCGTAAGAGGCCGTGCTTGTCGATAAATGGTGCCATAGCGTGTAGATTCGAGCTGCTACCTAAAGAAGTCTTGTTGATTAGAGACTGATGATCTCTAGCGAATGATGTTTGTGCATGACGTATGCACACTATACGTGCAGTATTGATTTCCTCAAACGTGAACGAAATGCTATTTGGTCGTGCTTGTGGATGTTTGACTCTGTGACCAAATCTGAGCACGTACGCCACAATGCGTACCAGACGTAGCCAAGAGGAGACCTGGTGTGCCAACTGATCCAGACAGGTTGACTCAGGTTGGGCTTCTACTTTACTTATCAGCGCTGTCTTCTTTATTTCCTCTTTGACCTTGTCGTCTGAAATAAAGCAAGAGCTATTAGAGTGTGGACTGTATACATTTAAATTTGATTCGCTTAGCCAGGGTGGACCGTTCCATCATAGATTAAAATTTAACAGATCTGAGGCCTGCATGCCTCGAGATGCACAATCTGCGGGATTCTCCTTTGTGCCAACATGATGCCAATGCTTTCGAGAGATGACATCGAGAATCTTCGAAGTCCTATTTGCAACGAATGTTTTCAGAGTAGATGGCACGTGTGACAACCAAGCCAGTACAATGGTTGAGTCACACCATGCGTACATAGTGATATCCAATTGATTAAGAGTAGCCTTGACTGCCGCGACAAAACGACTCAGAAGAAGTGCGCCGCACAATTCCAGGTGCGGTAGAGTTTGCTGCTTGAGTCGAGCCACACGTGTTTTTGCAGCCAATAGGATGACAACATAACGTCCATCGGCCTGCCTCACTCGGCTGTATACGGCAGCAGCATAGGCTTTTATAGACACGTCTGAGAAAGCGTGCAGTTCCAAACGACGAGTCGTACTTCCTATGAAACGGGGAATCAGTATTCGCTCGAATTGAGAGATATCACCTCGATATCTGTGCCATCGTTCGGCCACGTGTGTTGGTAGCTCGTCGTCCCACCTCAGGTTAAGAAGCCACAACTCTTGAAACAAGATCTTAACGTTGACGACCACTGGCGCTAGGAGGCCAAGTAGGTCGAATATTCGGGAGACATCGGAAAGCACCATCCTTTTGGTGCAGCTATTGTCCTTTGACAGAGACACCTTATATGAAAACGTGTCTGGTACCGGATGCCAATAAATTCCTAGAACCTTAACAGCAGCATCTTCCGCATCGTTAAATATTTCAGTGGAGGGAGTTTTTGGTTGATTAGCAATGCGTTGGCTATTTGAAACCCATTTTCCTAATTCCAATTTCGCGCGTGACAGCAGCTCAACCAGTTCATCAGGACGCCTACACAAATCCTCCCCCGAACTGGCTCCCGTCAAGACATCATCAACGTAAAGGTCTTCTAACAGAATTTTCGCAGCTTTCGGAAATTCATCAACGTGGTCATGCGCAAGTTGTTCCAGAACTCTTACTGCAAGATATGGTGCACAGGCAGTACCATACGTGACTGTGCATAGCCGGTAGTGATCTAATGGAGCAGAAGGATGTTCTCTCCATACAATTCTTTGGTAGTTGCGGTGGTCCTCAGTGACCCAAATTTGCCTGAACATTTTAATTATATCTGCGGAAAAGACAAATCTATGAATTCGAAATCGCAAACATACCGCAAACAAGTTCCTTTGAATGCTTGGCCCAATGTGAAGTGCTTCATTCAGCGATTGGCCCTTTTCATCTTGAAAAGATCCATCAAATACCACCCTCAATTTCTGTCCGAGAACTGGGTGATGAGGCATATAGAAAGTCTGTTGATGCTGTGTAGCAATCTGGTCAGCGTTCAACTTCTGCATGTGGCCCAAACTTATATAATCCCGCATAAACTTCGTGTACTGTTCACGCAAGAGGCCATTTCTTTCAAGACGGCGTTCTACCGCGTAGAACCGTGTCGTTGCTGCCGACAGCGTATCGGCAAACTGTGGAAGTGACTCCTTGAACGGGAGTTCCACTATGTATCTTCCACCAGCGTCTCGTGAGTGCGTGCTCCGAAAATGCTCCTCTACCTTGGAATCTTCTGGATCCAATTGAACACTTCCAGGAACCTCCTCCAGCTCCCAAAACCTTTGGAGCGAAGAGTCTATGTCAAGGGTTGACATAAGCGATGTGGCAGTCAATGACCGTCGGGACAGCATCGATGTAATGACCCATCCAAAAATAGTGGACACTGCAATGACGTTTCCGTGGCTGTCCATCTTTTTACAGCCAGTCAATACGGTCCATATGTAATCGACGCCCAATAGAATATCCACCGAAACCACTGCGGTGGACATGGAGTCTGCGAGTTGAGCTCCATCCAATCTTTCCAAAGCTGTCGCATCGAGAGTTTCTCTTGACGACGATACTCGATCGACAACTCCTTAAACTTTGAGCAAGCAGCAAGATCGAGTTCAGTTGATTTACATTTCTGACAGCCACCTCGGTCAGCCGTCAACAATGCACGGCTTGTCTTCTTCTGTTTTGAAAAACGTGAACCAAATGGTGAGTCTCCTTGACAGATCATTCGAATCTGGCGATACTTTATCGCGGCTAACATCCGCCCATTTGCGGCGCGACTCCAGATCTAGCTTGTTCAACAAGAAATATATTACCCAACAGTCTCGTCCTGTTTGACCAATCGAATCCAATCCTCTAATGATCTCATTTGCGCCATCTGAAACTCGACGCAATGCTTTCACATCTTTAGTTGTTATCGAAGGCAAATCGATAAAGCTATCCAAAAGCGCGTTTACTATGTGACGTGGCCGATTGTAACGCTCGATTAATCGAATCCACGCAGAGTCGTATGCCGCCTCTGTTATCGGCAAATGACGTATCAAATTCGCAGCTTCATCGACGAGGAACGATTTGAGATAGTGGAATTTTTGTACCTTTCCCATATGTTCCTTGTTGTGCACAGTGCTCTCGTACAATTCTCTGAATGCCGCCCATTCCTCATATTTACCGCTAAATGGTTTGATGTGTATCTTCGGTAGCTCTGCTTCTCTGGATGGCGCCGCAGCGCCGGCGCGTGTACTGGTACTTTCTGCCACACCGTTAGCAGCCATGCTGTTGTATCAATTGTGAAATTCCGTCGCCTTGTGCGAGCGCGTCTCTTTCCACTAACTTTGATGTTGTTGTAGGCAAACAAGATTGCCTAAGGGCAAATAGCAGCGCTAGGGCCTTCACGTATTTCCCTTCATAAACCTCATTGTCAACTGAATGGTCGACATACCCTTCCACGTGGTCCAGCATCGCAATATCGTCTCCTAGACGTTCGAGCTCGTTCCAAACTTCCTTGAGTCTTACGATCATTGCCTCTACGGCCGACGTGTCTAATCCATGTTGAGGCTGCTCAGCGGTCGACAGAGTCCGCGCGAGGCTTGCCTTAAGTCGACTTCGTGATTGCAGAAGCCGTTAAAGTTGTTCCATCGTGAACAACTTAACCAAACTGAATACCAATAAATCAAATCAAAATCCCGGCACGAATGACCGGCAATTATGGTCAACACTGATTCATGTCTTATTGCGTACTGAACTTTATTCATCTCTTACGAACTAATGTGACGTTCATTTCTTACGACCTAGTGATCAGGTTCCGTTCCTGAACACCATCCTTTTTTGAGACAAGGATCACGGGGGACGCATATTCTGAACAACTCGACACTACCAACTCGTCATCGAGACAATCCTGCACTTGCTTTTCAATAAAACATTTATTCTCATACGAGGTTCGACGAGGATACTGGTATACTGGGACATCGTCTTCCAAAATAATCTTATAAAAATAATGGACGTAGACGTACAAAGAACAGTACGATCAAGTGGCCCAACGAAACCAGGCGGAAGCCTGTTTACGCGCGGGTTACCAAGCTCGATAGCTCAGACGCCCAACCGACCGTGGGGCAGAGTCTCGTGACACGATTCGCGAAAAAACTATTTTTATCATAAATATTTGAAGGAAGAGGAATAGATTAGGCAATCAAGTATTCTACTAGGGAAGAGAAGGATTTAAACGAAGGTGCAATAATATGTTAGTTTTTATAGATTGCATGCTAGAGGAGGAGCAAACTAAGTGGTACAAACTATTATAGTCTCTACATAAATTTAAAAAAGGCTCATGCATTAAATAATTAGATGTGGCTGGACGGACTACTAAAGGAGAAAAGGTCCGCAGAGGTCTAAAAGGAATTGCGAAACTAATTCGGCTAATTAACTCAGGAGAGTCAACCATGCCGTTTATTAATTTATGCATAAAAAGAGTATTAAGAAGGGTTCTACGGTTTACTAGGGAAGGCAAATCTATAAGTTGTAGCCTACTAGAGTACGAGGGAAGGCTCAATTCCGAATTCCAATTTAAGCCACGGAGAGCAAAAAGCAAAAACTTTTTTTGAACGGACTCAATACGATTTTGATGCACTTTATATTGAGGGCACCAAACGCATGAACCGTATTCTAAAATTGGGCGAACAAGAGCCACATATAAAATCTTGGTCGTATAAGGGTCATCGAATTCTTTAGACCATCTCTTCACAAATCCAAGAACTCCCATAGCTTTATTGACAGTGGATAAAATGTGACTATCAAATTTTAATTTAGAATCAAGTAAAATCCCTAAATCATTTATTGAGCCTATACGTTGAAGTGCATTTTGATTAAGATAATAGGAGGCCAAAAGTGGAGTGCCCCGACAGAAGGTCATAATTTTGCACTTAGAAGCATTTAAATTTAGCAAATTGAAATGGCACCACGAATCAAAAGCACTTAAATCAGTTTGCAGATTAATGTGTGATTCTATATCCCTGTAAGAAAAACACAGTTTAACATCATCTGCATACATAAAAACACGAGAGTGTGATATAACTGATGGAAGATCATTTATAAAAAGAGTAAATAAAAGGGGACCAAGGTGACTGCCTTGAGGAACCCCGGACGACACAGTTATACTATTAGATAATGATTTCTTAAAAAGAACTCTTTGAGTTCTTGAAGTAAGATAATCCCTTATCCAGGCAACAAGGTTAGATGGAAAATCTATTATGTTTAGTTTATATAAAAGCAAGGAATGGTTAACTGAATCAAAAGCCTTGCTAAAATCTGTGTAAATAACATCAGTCTGGGATTTGTTTTTAAAACCTTTAATTACCAATGAGGAAAATTCTAAGAGATTAGTCGTGGTCGACCTTTGTTTTACAAATCCATGCTGGCAGGGTGAAATTAGAGACTTACATAAATGTTGAAGATGAGAAGTTAAAAGTCTCTCAAAAATCTTAGGAATAGCTGACAGTTTCGATATGCCTCTATAGTTTTTAGCATCAGATTTGCTACCATTTTTATGGAGAGGAATAATAAAAGACTCCTTCCAAATAGCAGGGAAAGAAGAGAGACTGATTGATAAGCTAAAAAGTTTAAGAATGGGCTTGCACAGAGATTCAGCACAATGCCTTAATACGCAACTAGGAACCCCATCCGGTCCCGGGGAAAAAACTGGTTTGATTAGCTTAAGTTCATTAAGCAACTGAATTTCCGTAATTAAAGGAGAGTATATATTATTTGACCGAGGAAGGTCAAAGGGATAGTGTTGATCCAAATTAAAATTTGACGTCGAATAAGTAGATTGGAAAAAGGTACCAAAAAGATCAGCAATAGACTGGTCAGTATTTGCTTTTTTATCCATGAAAGATAAGGACGAAGGAAAAATAGAGGTATTACGCTTTGAGAAAGGTAGGCCTTATAGCATAGTGTGCTATAAACCGAAAATTTGGATCGAGCCAAAAGATAACGGGAGAGGTCGTTAGGATTCCCGGATAATTTGAACTTTTTGAACAACCTAAGCTTAACATTTTTTAAATTTATTAGCTTAGGTGAATACCACACAGGTCGATTCTTGTTACTATGGCAAGAAGTGGGAACACATTGTGTAAAAATAGAATTTAGAGCATTATAAAATAAATTTATTGCGATGTCAATATTCTTAGACATGTACAAGTTTGACCAGTCGAAGTCATTAATAAGCTCATTTAATTTTCGAAAATTAGTTTTTTGGAAACAGTATGAGGCAATAGACGGACAAGCAGACCAAGTTTTTCGACAAGGAAAGTCAATTGATAAGCCAATTGAAGGATGATAAGGATCCTCAGGAAGAGACAGAGGATCGATTCTAGTTACAAGTGTATCAGATGGATCCAAGCAAAAAATCAAATCCAAATGCCTACTCAGGGAGTTCTTGACAAAATTGACCTGGGATAGTGACAATTCAAGCATACCATCAATAAAGTCGTGACTATTACTGGGTAATACCGAATTGGAATAAGGAACATTGGACCAACATATTTCTGGGAGATTGAAATCACCCAAAACGACAAGGTAGTCCATGTCGGTTACAAAATTTGAAACGTATTTAATAGAGTTTAAATGGCACATATAAACAGAAAGATCAGAAGAAGGAGGAATATAGGAGACTGTTAGAAATTGGAAAATGCCATTCAAATCAATTTTTATACAAATAAATTCAATATCTACAGGGTTAGTAGAAATAAGTTCCGAAGGTAAGGCCGAGTTAACAGCGATAAGAACGCCGCCACCACGACCAGACACACGGTCACGTCTAAAAACTGAAAAGTTATTACCTAACACTTCGGAATCCAAAATGTCAGGCTTAAGCCACGTCTCGGTTAGTACTACTACAGAATAACAGAAACCAAAACTACTAAGAAAAAAACGGCTAAGTTTAGATTTAAGTCCTCTAACGTTTTGATATGCTAGATGAAAGGGTTCTAGTTTTTTGGGAGTGACGAAGGCGTTAGGGAAACCGGATGCCGATTTTTTTTCTTCGCCGTAAACTCCTTAACTACAACATGCTCTGGCCAAAAATCTCCACAACAAATAAGCTCGAAGAAGCAAGGGGGAAGGCTAATTTTAAAAGATGCGATCTCCCTAGAATACGAAAACTTGAATTTATCCACAGTTAAATTTGAGACCTGGACTTTCGAATTAATATACGATATTACGTCTTCCGAAGTAAGATCGGGTGCCAGTCTGGAAACAAAGACTTGTTTCCTCTGCGGAACCCCCACAAAAAGTTTAGGATTCACATCAACTGGGGCAGAAGAATTAGCCTCCGTAGTTGGTGGAATCCCAACCGCCATTGGAGGGGATATATTCCTATCCAGAGCAGACGAGCTGGACGCTACAGGCAACGGACTAGGTGGGTTTCCTGAAGTCTCAGTGTCCAGAGTGCAAGCATTAGGAGCTGCCAACATTTTATTGTTAGCAGACCTAAGTACCGGCCCAGGGGACACAAAAGAAATCAGCTGATTATTTATAGTTGGAGTTGGAGGCTCATTTGCCGGGACTTGGAGGACACGCGAACAATTCTGCGTTTCCAAGCCAGACTTCTTACGCTTTGGAGAACTATTTAAAAGCTTTAGGCCATTAAATTGGCTTTCCAAAACTGAAAAAGCCTGATTGAGTTTTGCAAAGCCTAGGTGAAGATCTTTAAACCCACACCTAGTCTGCCGCATAAATGCTTGCATCTCCATCTCAACTTCCCGGCAAGCCTCACAACTCCACTTTAAACCCGTACGAGCCTCTATGAAGTCATTGACGCGACCTGTGTAACCAGCACACTTAACATGTATGAGGTTATCACACAGCCAACACCCAATGACCGGCATAGAGGTAGATTTTGCATTTTGGCAATTTTTTTAGCACAGACAAACATTTCTTTTATGTATAAATTAGAAAACTTGGTTTGTTTTCTTTTTAAAAAAAAATATAATTCTTTATTTTTGTGTTTTCTTGAACATGGGTTTCTTAAGACTGAAATTAATTATTCAAAGTTCCCTACTTATTACTGACCACTGCTGCCCGCTCGCTGCTGCTGCTGTTGACGTCGCTGCTTTTGTTATCTAAGTTTTGGGTGCCTTGTTGCACCCAAAGTGTCTCACGGTGGGGCCGTTGGAATTTGCTGACTCCACGGCACGTGGAGTTGGTGCACTTGACCGTTGATTTTGGCAAGTGTGGGAACGTCTGTTGCGTAAGGTGTTTTTTATGACTTCTTTGCTTGCACTTGTCTTTGGTTTGGCAAGTGTGGGAACGGATGTTGCGTAAGGTGGTTTTCATAAGCTGTGTTCTTAACTCCTCCCCCTTTAAACGCAGACGTCCTCGGATGCGATGAAAAAGTGTTTGGTTGTTGCGACTTTCTCCGTTGCTCTTGTCTTTGGGATGTGTTCTGGCGTTGTTATTTCTCGAGTTTTTCTGGTGCATTTTCCTCTCAATACTTGAGCTATGCCTGCCATTACTATCACCATCAGTATTCCAGTCAAGGTGAAGTTTATTGTAGTGGTCATCTCATTGTCTTCTTTAAGTTCTTCTATTCGGTTGGTATTATTTATGTTGACCTCCTTCAGCATCTGTAGCGACAAAATTTCTTCGGTTCTTGCTCCTTCTCTTAGAATCTGGAGCAGTGGTGGTAACGCTTCCGCATAAGTCGTCATCTTAGATTGGTACAAATCTTTGTTTATTTTAATTGTAGAGTTTTCGAACTGTAGCAAATAGGTTCCCTTCAGCTGTATTGATCTCTCATCGATCTGTATTTCTCCTTTGAAGTCGTTTAGCAGCAATGTTCCGTCTATTATTTCTTCGTGGTCTGGGATATGCTGGCTGTTGATGATTCTGCAGCTTGGTATTTGGCTTCTCATGAGCGGCGTTATGCAGGTGTCATTTTCTAGATCTCCTAGCTTATTTCTGTTACAAATTGTTTTATCATTATGTGATTCGCATGGGTTTTCCATTGCGAATAGTTTCTCTTTACATTTAATTATTTCTTTATATAATATTTCGTTTATTTTGTTTTTTCTTTTTATGCCTTTTAGCATTAATTTTGTGCAAATTTCGTTCTCTATTAGTGGAACGTCTATAATATAGAGTAAATTCTTTTTATTAATAGCAATTTTTATTTTGGCAAATTCTAAAAGTTCTTCGATATTAAAAAATAATATTTTTTCGTTACTTAAAATATTGTCCAATATCTTTGTTTCATTCTCTGATAATATAATTGAATTTATTGTACTTGTTTTTGCAAAGTCTATTGCTTGAATTACATTTTTTATTTCTTCTCTTAATAGTTCTATTTTATACTTAAAGGTAATTATTTTTTCATTTTCTGTTCTTTGGACATTTTGTGCATATTTTAAAACCTGATTCGTTTTTTCATTCATTTCATTAATTTTTTCTTTGAATATTTTATTTATTATTAATTGTCTGTTATTATTTTTCAGTTGTTCATTTGTCTTCTCGATAGTTCCTAATTCCTTTATTGCCCTGGCTTTCCTGGTTATTAGTAATTTTCTCAAGTCATTTTTAATTTTTTCTATCTCGTATTTAAGTAGTGGATACATGGAATGTGTCTTATTAAAATTATTTAGGTCTTCCTCTAGTTTATCAAGTGTATTTTTATATTCTTCTAGTTCAAAAATGTGTATGATTTTAAATGATCCGTTTTGGACAGCTGCAACTCCTGTTTTTATTGATACCATTTGTGAATGCGAGTAGTCCAGTATAGTTGATAAACCCAAGCATGTTGGTAACAGTAGTCTGTAAATTAGTGTCGTTTTTTAAAATTATTTTTGTGAATAATTTTGCCTGATTGTGTTTTTATGGTGGTGTTCCTATCTTCGGCTACAATCTCCTTTTTATATTTCGGTGTGAGTTTTGATCCTAATCTTTTGTTTATTTTTGCATAAACTGTCTCTCCTTTGTTGTATTTTTCCGGTGGCTTTTTCTTTTTGTTATGGTATTCCCTATCTTCTGCCTGCTTTTTTTCTATTAATTCGCTTATTATTCTCCTTTCTTTTTCTAGCTCTGTTGGGTCGCTAATTTTCTTTTGGGCAAAAAAGACATCTATTGGCCTTTTCTTTATGGTGGAGTGAATGGATTGGTTGTATTCCTGTACTGCTCTTAATATTAATTCGTTGAAATTTATGTCTCCCTCGTCCCTTTTTAGGCATCTCATAATTTCTGTGAGGGTAGAGTGGAATCTTTCCACTTGCCCGTTGCTTGTCGATGAGTATGGTGGAGTTGTGAAAGTTTTAGCTTTCAGTTTGTTTTGTAAAAGGAATTTTATGGATGTCGAATTCAAGGATTTCTCGTTATCCATTACTACTAGTTTCGGCATTCCGAACGCAATCATGATTTCTTGTAATGGATACTTAAGGTCTTCTGTAGCTTTAGAGTTTAGTAATCTTATTTGGGCGTACTTTGAGAATTTATCTATTGCTGTGAGAACTAATTCTCCCTGGGTAGTATAGAGGTCAATATGGATTATTTGTCCTGGGTATGATGGAATAGGTGTCGCTTGAATATCCACTTTCGGTGGATGCCTGTCGTATTTTGTTACCTTACAAGTTTCACAACTTTTGGTGATGGCCTCTATTTTCCTAATCATTTTTGGGAAAAAATATTTACTGAGAATTTGAATCTTGTTTTCTATCGGGTTTCTGTGTGCTCTTGTGTGTTCTGTGATAATTATGTCGTTCTGTTCGGATTCTGAGGCTATGTCTATTACTTTTTTTTGGGTGTACCTTACTTTGTAATTAGCGAAATGGTCAGGGTAAAATTCCTGAATTTTTCCCATAATTCTTTCTGTCGTATAAAGACCGTTTACGAGATTTGGGTCGAGTCTTTCTTTGAAAATCTTTATTAGATCTTCCTCATTGTACTCTCGTTTTTTTACTACGTGTCTATGGTAAGATGGGAATGGCAGTTGAAATTCGTAGGAGTCGTGATCGGCTGTGAGTAGGAATAATTGGTTTTTGAAAACATTTATTGGTACTTCCATAACAGGGATAAGATTGTGGGACGAGCTCTCGTCGCTATGGACCGTTGCGGATGTACTATTTATCTGTGCCATTGGAGGGTTTCTGGAGAGCGTATCTGCAACTACATTTGTTGTTCCTGGTTTGTATCGAAGCTCATAATTGTACTCCTCCAAATAGCTTTTCCATCGTTTTAATTTCCCATTGTGATTTTTGTTGCTTAATGCAAACGTAAGTGGCTGATGGTCTGTATGTATTACTACTTTAGATTTACCATAAAGGTACATACGGAGACTTTGTAAAGCCCATACTATGGCTAACATCTCCTTCTCGTTAGTAGCATATCCTTCTTCCGTTTTCGAAAGCGTTCTCGATATGAAAGTAATGGGTCTGCCTTTTTGTTCTAAAACTGCTCCGATGGCTACATTTGAGGCATCGGTTGTTAAGTGGAATTCGGTTCCGAAATCTGGGTAGGCTAGGATTACATCTTGTGAGGCAAGAGTGTTTTTTATTTTCTCGAAGGCTTCTATTGTTTCCTTATTAAAGTTGATCGGTACTTTATTCGAAATATTTTTAGAAATTCGACCGTTTTCTCCCCGAAGTAAACTGGTCAATGGTTTGGCTATTTTCGCGTAATCACGAATAAATCTTCTGTAATAGCTTGACATTCCCAAGAAAGAGCGGAGGTCTTTTAGAGTTTTTGGTCTCGGAAAATTTTTGATGGCTCGAACTTTATCTTCGTTCGTTTTTACACCCTTGTCGGATATAGTGAACCCAAGGAAATCGACTTCTGTTTTGAAGAATTCGCATTTGTCTTTCTGAATCTTCATATTGGCCTTTGCCAATGTGTCAAATACTTCTTCTAAGTCCCTGGCATGTTGGGTTTCGGTTGGACTAAACACGATTATGTCATCGATGTAGACATAACATTTTTTGGTGATGTGTTTCCTTAAAATGTCGTCTAATGCTCTTTGAAAAATAGCAGGGGAATTTTTTAAGCCAAATGGCAGTCTGGTGAATTCGAATTTCCCTCCGTTTACAGCAAATGCTGTTTTCTCAATATCTTTTTCGGCTAAGGGTATCTGGTGAAACCCGCTTTTAAGGTCGAGTACGGAGAAATATTTATTTCTGCCTAGTTGAGCAAGAATCTCGCCTATCTCTGGAATTGGATATTTATCCGAAATTGTGACTGAATTGAGTTTCCTATAGTCTATGACCATACGATACTTCTTTTTTCCTGACGCATCCAGTTTCTTCGGTACTACCCATACTGGTGCGTTATAAGGCGAACGTGAAGGTCTGATAATACCATCACGTAGTAGTTCTTGTATTTGGCTCTCGACTTCATCTCTCAAAGATGCTGGGTAAGGATAGTGTTTACTATAGACAGGTGTGTCGGAGGAAGTTCTAATGTTTCCGATTACTTTCGTCGTGTACGTGAGTTTTTTGTCAGGGTTAGCGAATAATTCTCTGTGGTTGTTGATGATATTTTCCATCAATTTTATTTGTGTCTCATTCATATGTTCTGTTCTAATGTTTATATTATTTATTGCTCTTGTTTTTAACTGATGTATTTTTATACGATAATTTCCTATTGTCATAATGTCGTTTCCTGAATCTACTATTGCTTTTAACTCTTTCATTGTATTGTTCCCTAAAATAGCGTGAAAAGTTTTTAATGAGGACAACAAAAAAAATTTAATTGGATAGTTTTTATTGCCAAATAAGGCAAGATGGGTATGGTGCGTTACTTTGGTGTTTCCTCCTGTCGAAGCTGCATAAAAGGTGTGCTCATTTTGTTTTGGATTTTTGATCAGTTGGGGTTGAATATAATTCTGATCAGAACCGGTATCGATTAGAATGTTGTAATATGTACCGTTCCCCGCATTACAACGAAAGTATGGTAGCGAGGAACCGTTTAGCCTAAAAAATGGATATCTGAGGCATCCACGGCATCGCTTTCGCATTCTTGATTGTATGCTTCAGGTAAATACTCAACATCTTCTCCCGCTAATGTAGCTAGGTATGCCTGTTCATTCACTTCCCCAGCTTGACCATCATCGAATACAACTTCGGGTTGTAGTTCTTCAGTCGTCCCAGTTGCAATATGAAAATGCCTCTGGAACTTCTGTGGTGGTCCAGTGTGGTTTGATTGAGTTGGGCGTTTTCCAGCCAGATCATTAGCTTGCGGTCTGTTCATGTAATTTATATTTCGTGTCCTAACCGACTGATCTATATCCATGGGGACTGGCCTAGGTTGAGGTTTTGGTGCGAATGGCCTTGGTGGAGCTCTAAAGTTTGGGTTACCTCCAAAGTTTGGTCTTGGGACAAAAGGTGATTGATAATTCTGGTGTTGACCAAATGGTCTTTGGTAATTGGTTGGCCACTGATTGGGTCGGACCATTTGCTGTTGGTTGTTCGGTGGGTAGTATAAACGTGGATCGAAATTTCTCCAGTTGTTGTTATTATTATTATTAGCTGGTTTCGGCATTGATCTCGCAACGAAACTTCCCTGAACCTGTCTTGGTGGCAAGGCAGGCGCCTGGTGTTTGAATCTCGCAGTAAACGAATTTCTGTGTTCTTGGTTTTCAACCAACTCGCACAGGTGCAACGCGTGACTCAGATCTCTTGGCTCTTTAATAGCCAAGAGTCGAGGCAAATCGCCATTAAGACCCCTAATAAAGGTGTCTAAGGCTTTTTCGCGATACTTTGTAGTCATGGAGCGTATACTCTCCGGAGCATGCTCTTGGATACTTATTTGATTAAGTATCAATGAAAGTTGATGATACACTGCTTGGTAAAATTCGTTTACCGATAACCTTCCTTGTGACAAAGAGAAGAGTTGATACTCTAGAGTTTTCAAATCTCTCTTGTCCGCGAAATGTCCTGTGAGGCATTTGGCAATTGCCTTCCAATTCATGGGGGTATTATAAGATTCCAGCACAGTATCTGCTTCTCCTATGACTTTGTTGCGTATGGCCAGTGTAATTAGATAGTAGTTGTAAGTATTTTCTTGACCTTCGTAGATGCTCATAACTCTGTCCACATTCTTCTTCCAGGACCCGAACGTAGTTCTATCCCCAGAAAAATCCCTTATGAGTTTTACTACTTCTGGAATCCTATGATTCTCTTCTCCACCTGGTCTCACTAATGGAATATCTTCTAACATATCCCTATTGTCTTGTCCTGTTAGTACCTCTTTTATCATGTCGGCTATAACTTCTTTGAGTTCGGGGCTAGCTCTAGGGGTGCTCGTAACTGGGCGACCTGATCGACTTGTTGTTGGACGTGGGTTACCATGAAGACTTAGGCCTGCTAGGGCGTCGGCTATTTCTTCTTGCATGGTTTTTTTTTTTTTTTTTTTTTTATTCGGACAACTTATTTAGGAATTTTCAAAAAAAAAATATTCGAGTCGAGGGGACGTGAATCAAATGTAAAGGACAATCTTTTCAATATATTTAAAATATGTGTGTTAAGTGTAAATGTGTAACTATTTTAAATGTGTTAAGGTGACTTAAATATAAATATTTTCTTTCTTTCTTAAAATTATTCGATAAATTTTTCTTTCAGTTTTTTTTTTTTTTTTTTTTTTCAATTAAAAAAAATTTTTTTTTTTTTTTATTTTCCCTTTTAAAATTTGCCCTTAAAAATTTTACTTAATATTTTGTTTTATTATTTTTTCAATTTAAATTTTGTCCTTTTAAAATTTCCTTTTCTTCTCTAAAATTTTCACTTAAACAATTTTTCCTTAATTAAAATTTTTCATAAATTTTTATCTTCTTTAAAATTTTGCACTTATTTTTTTCTCTTTTTTATTTTTCTTAAAATTTATCAATAAAAAGAATTTTCTTCGCTTACAATAAAAACAGCATTCCGGCGACTCTCCAGTTTTGGCTTCTTGGATGTCTTCCTTTTCCTCCTGTGGCGGTGCGGCTTAGCGGCGTAGCGACAGGCTACTCGGGATCCTCTGATAGCTCTTTTTTTCACTGTTGTCCGCGAACGGATACTACGGACTTGGTCGGCGGCGGTGTGTACCGGCTCACTAAAGTTCAAAGGTCGAAAGTTCGTCTTTTGCGCGCGTGTGGCTATTTTAGGCACTTTTCTTTGCGCGTTTTTGACGGTTGCGATTGATCGGACTTGGTCGCGTGGTGGCTACTTAAGGCACTCTGTATAATCGCGGCAACTTTTGTGACGGGTTTTTGTTCACTTTGTTCAATTGCGATTTCGACTCGGTCGCGTTGTGGCTACTTGAGGCACTTAGTCAATCACTTCTTTCTTCGCCTTGTTTTTTTTTCACTTTAATGGCCGGTC
The DNA here is from genome assembly GCA_037075145.1 of Scaptodrosophila latifasciaeformis. Taxonomy (NCBI): domain Eukaryota; kingdom Metazoa; phylum Arthropoda; class Insecta; order Diptera; family Drosophilidae; genus Scaptodrosophila; species Scaptodrosophila latifasciaeformis. The sequence continues at coordinate 30,916 of JBAMCM010000165.1, forward strand.
CCTGCTCGGGCGCCAATTAGAAAACTTGGTTTGTTTTCTTTTTAAAAAAAATATAATTCTTTATTTTTGTGTTTTCTTGAACATGGGTTTCTTAAGACTGAAATTAATTATTCAAAGTTCCCTACTTATTACTGACCACTGCTGCCCGCTCGCTGCTGCTGCTGTTGACGTCGCTGCTTTTGTTATCTAAGTTTTGGGTGCCTTGTTGCACCCAAAGTGTCTCACGGTGGAATTTGCTGACTCCACGGCACGTGGAGTTGGTGCACTTGACCGTTGATTTTGGCAAGTGTGGGAACGTCTGTTGCGTAAGGTGTTTTTATGACTTCTTTGCTTGCACTTGTCTTTGGTTTGGCAAGTGTGGGAACGGATGTTGCGTAAGGTGGTTTTCATAAGCTGTGTTCTTAACTTATATAATTTTTTTTTTTTTTTAATTTTATTTTTATTTTAAAATTTCGTGGCGATTATAAAGCCAAAATAAAAGATTAAGATATAGAAAATAAGCACAACCAAGGGTTAATACTTACAAGAACACAAAGTCGGACTCAGGAGAGCCACACGAAAACAAAACACAAAGATAAAAAACAAACTTAGTGCAAAAGAAAAAAAAAGACTGAGCGTTGAAAGGCTCCGAAGAGAAACGCGAGGCAATTGAAAAACGAGAGCGTACGGTGAGCGTAAAAATGTGCGAGCGTAAGAAAGCGAAAACGAAAAGTGCAAGAGCGCGTACAAGTTAAGTGCATGCAATAGCAGAAACGAAAAATTGTTCTTGTTTGAAACAAATTTTGTCACACAAGAACAATTTTTAGTTTGCAATAATGCGCGAAAATAAAGAATACAAAAAAATTCAAAGTGTAAAAGCAAAATTAGTTTCTTTATTTTAATGCAAAGATAATGCACCGATGCACAGATGAACAAAAATTAACAGAAATTAAGCGGGGTAAAAAGTAATTAATTTGAAAGCACAAAAAACACGTCCGAACGCGACGACAGACAATTGCCAAATCTTCATCTCTACCGGGGATTAAATATATTTCATTGGAACATATTCCTCGATTAGTTTCTCACATTCCACTCTCAACTCTTTCCTCAAATGCTTAAGATCGACAACATCCAAAGTCGACCGTGTTTCTACCATTTCTGTGACGCCATGAAATGCCTCCAGTGACTTATCCGCGTATTCCTTCTCAATGAAATGAACACCATTAGCACTGAATAACATATCGACATTAGCCAGTATATCATTTCCAATTATGGCGCTTAGCTCCAACTCATTTTGTTTAACTACATTGAAAGTTGCAGTGAATTTCGTTCCATCCGCTTCTAAGTTTAAACGAAAACAGCCAATTGTGGCTAGCGTTCCCATTCCAATACCCTTAAGTTGGTTAATCTCATTCAATAGTTCAAAACCCCTGAATTGATTGGCTTACTTATTTCCATCAAGCTATACAAATATTTAATATTTGCTTCTCCTGGTCGTTTCTGCCGTCGTGTCAGCATTTTATGAATTTCAGCTGAGCAGAGCTGTCTGCCAAATTCCTTTAACAGCTCTTGTTTAAGTTTTGCCCATCCCCGAATACCGTTCGAAAGCTTGACTGCTCCAAAAATAAGTTGTTTTGCATAAATGTATCTCTGAAGGTCATCCCACCCAACAGTCATAGCCACCTCCTCAAACTCAGTTAACCACTGATTAATATCCTGTTGGTCTGATCCCGAAAAAGTAGATACGCTATCCTGGATATCGCGTAATGTGAACCTCGATGCACTACCCGCAAAAGTTTCATGATATTGACTATCTGTCTCAATCTCACTAGCAAATGAGGAACCGTCATTCCCAAAATAGTCCGTATGTCCATCGCTCTGCCGCAGTTTACAAATATTGGCTACAAAATTCAGCTTATCTTGGTTATAAATTTCAGCTTAAAAATATTGGTTTAAAATTCAGCTTAAAAATACAACACAATATACTCTCTTTTCTTATTAAACAGTACTTATATGATAGAAAATAGAAAATAATGAAACATGCAAATGTGCCTAATTTATCAAATTAAAAATTCGACTTGCTATAAGACACTCTCCCCTGGCTTCGGCGTCACTGTCTTCAGTAGTAGGAAACCTGCTCTCTACTTTCTTGTCACAATATAGCTGTCTCGCTTCCAACGATGAGCTCACTCCAGTAGAGTACCCTGTCTGGATGCCTTCTTTGCTTGCTCTCTCTTTACAGTGTAGCTCTCTCGTACACAAGTACTCACTCTCAACAGAGTACTTTGCACATACACACGTTGACAAATTCCTCGTTGCCTCAACGAACCGTAGAATCTGTATACCTGTATACTCTCTTCACCGTATAGCTGGCTTGTTTCGTCGCAAACATGTATTCACTTTAGTTGCTTTCAATTATAGCGTTGCTCTCTTCTAATATGTGAGAATTCGCTTCATCACTGCCTCTTGCTCCTCAATCGCTTTATCTCTTCTTCACTCCGCTAATCGTTGCGTTCTGTACTTCTTACTTGCACATGCATGCATAGCTTTCCGGTAAATTTTTGTTACTTAGCAACCGATGTTTTGAGAAAAAAAAATTGCGATTCAAAAAATTTAATCAGACCCCTCTCAAATTTCAGTACACTTCAATTGTCTTCACGATTTAATGAATGTTTGATTCTCTTTTATTTCACCAACTTTCGCACATGCACCAATCTATTGTCTAGGATCCGTAGAATGGTGAATACTTTTCATCACGAGCACTGGAACTTAAAAATCTCGGCTAAGCCCCAAAAATTTATAGGTTTCACAAATTAAAGTTTATTGGGCTTATATAGTTTCAGTATAGTTGATCAAATAAAGTTTATATTAAGTTTATTGCACTATGAAGTCTCCGGATACGTCAATTAAGTCTGTAACACGACACTTTGGCGAGTGACGTTCAACCGACCTTAGCGACTCGCAGCAACTGACTCTGAAACATCGAACACATTTACTGGTGACGCTTCCAACAGTTTTGCGACCCCCAAGAGGCCAGTATTGATGGCGAATCAGAGCAAGTAGAGATCGTTGTCCTGTGTGTAGATTCTTGAGATGAAAATGTATTATTAATGCTCGGATGACGTGCGTCGATGTCGAGGTTTGAGTTTTGAAACCTTCCACCAACTCGTAACAATCCAAAGTCATCCAAGAATGGAGCCAAAGATGAAAGAGAAATGGAGGCGGCAATTTGCTTTTTGTTAATCAAGTACTTGTTATCATCCCAAAGGTGAGCCTTATAAGCCAATCGAGTCAGCAATCGAGAACCAAATTGTACATCCAACATAGAAAGTCCAGAGCTCCGGATACGTCGAATAAACTTGGCCACATATCCAAAACCACACTTACAGCCACTCGTCAGATCAATATAGGAGATCAATCCAGGAGTTCCAGTAGTGGTACATCAGGAGAATGAGTTGTAGGCCATTGAGATTGGGGCTTCTGAAGAATGTCTGGACCGAGCAGCCACAAATCGGAATTGCAGATTTCATCAGGAAAGGCTCCTCTCGATAACCCATTAGCGGGGACTCATCGCCGTTGGAATATAATGGCATTCCATGTCACCAGTTTGTTCCTGTATGGATGCCACTTTATTAGTAACGAAGACATTGAACCTTGATGGCTCGCTGCGTACCCACGCAAGAGCTAGTGACGAATAAGACCAGCAATAAAAACGGCATGAAAACAAGTTCATCTGAAAAACCTCATTCATAAATTTGGAAAGCAAAGCAGCTCCGCACAATTCCAATTTAGGGACTGTCTGTGTTTTTTCAGGTACAACTTTCGGCTTAGAGCAAAATAGTTGTGACTTCTCCTTGCACATGACATAAATCCTTGCGCCATACCCCCTTATAATGGCATCGTAAAATCCATGCAACTCGCAAGTGTTATCAGGAAGCAGGTCTAATCGAGTGAAATTAAAGCGTTGAGAACTGTGTTAAGATGTTCCGGCAAGCTTTCATCCCAATCTAAGTTCTCAGCCCATAACTGTTGCAGAGATATTTTGGCTTTTGTGATTACTGGCCCAATCAATCCAAGAGAATCATAGCATCCTGCTATGGTCGATAAAACGGAGCGCTTTGATGGTTTTGATGACAAGCCTTTGGGCGTGAATAAGAATATTAATTTGTCGGCTGAAGGCTCCCATGCGAGACCAAGAGTTTCTGTGAAATCACTTCCATCTTTTCTTTATCGCAATGTGGAATACCATGCAAAACGGTAGGATCATTTGAGCACCAATTTCTGAGATTAAAATGGCCTCTTGCTAACAAGCCAGTCGTTTGATGCATTATATTTCTGACTTCATTCGCCGAGATCGTCAACGTAGACATCCCTCAGCAAGGTTGCAGCACCTAAAGGAAAAGTTGATTGCTTATCAAATGCCAACTGATGCATGGCACAAATAGATAGGAAAGAAGCAGGTTCCATATGTGACAGTATCCAGCTTGTAGACTTGAATTTCTTGCAGAGGATTATCTCTCCATAATATATACTGCAAGTAGCTATCTGGCTCAGCCACGCTGACGCACCGATACATTTTACAAATGTCTGCAGTAAGAGCCACAGGGAATGTGCTTATCTCAGCAAGGTATTAAAGAGTTTGGCCTGAATTGTAGGACCTGCCATAAAAACGTTACTTAACGAAAATACTGTAAGGTTACCGCAGAGCTCGAAGCTTAGTTGTTGAACTGTCATCTTTAAGGACACAATGATGGGGCAAAAAATATCGGGATCGATTTAAAGATTCGGAGCTACAGCTGATATATGATTCAATTCTGCATATTCCTTGATGAAGGCAGAGTACTGATATTTCAATTCAGGCTGGCACTCTATCTTGCGTTCTAAACTTAAGAATCGACGGTATGCTGATTGTTAAGAGTTGCCCAGTAAGTACGAATTTTGCTTTCAAGGCAATCGAACAGAATATTCTATGCGCTGGGGCTTGAAGAAATCAGGGTTGGCTAATAGAATATTGGCAGGAATTTTCCAGAATGCCGTATCCAACGTATAACTAGGTTCCCAACCTGTTATACTTGGCGTAACCACAGCTTCAGGGAGGCTTGGTAATCGGAGACTTGCGAATGCTGAGAATTCCAAGGACTTTGAAGACGCGGTGAATTTGAGTCCAAATGAAGTAGAGTATAAATTGAGTGAGCAGTTTCATTACAAAATATACAACCAAATTGCTTAGAAGCGACAAATGATTTATTGGTGTTAGTTTTTATAGTTTTTCCCACCTGAGAGCCTGGCCGTGGCTTATAATAATAATCAATAATAATAATTATTGGTGTCAATAATCACCAATTTCCGACAGTGTTCTCCGAAAATTCTTTGAACTGCTTATTGTATTGTATTTTTGAAGTATCATGTGAACTATCATGCATCCAGAGACTTCCTCTGCACTTCCAAGTGTTAAAAGTGCTCGCATATGTACATTGAGTCCATCGGAGAACTGACGTGGTTTTGTTGCAGAAGAAATATCCATTCTCTTGAGCCCCAGAATTTAAAAAAGTCTGCCTGGGAAACTAAGCGCTCATTATTAAATCGTTTGTTAAGTAGATCCAACGCCACAGCATAGTTGGATTTAGCTGACTTATGCGTCTGCCGCTTCAGAAGTTCAGTTTTAGGTGCACCGCAAGAACACTGTTGGTAAAAATTCTTAAATTGCCATTCAATAATTTTGCATCAATTTTACCCGCAGACTCAAAAATAGGGCACCGTATAATCAAAAATAACGCGCGCGACAACAAAAGCAAAATTGCAATGCGTATGTATGTATATATGTACTTTGTCCGTTTGCTTTGCATATACAGTAGAACCGAAATTTGCTTTTTAACTTTATATCACGCACTTTAAATTTAAATTGATACCCTTTTATCACGTCGGGGTCACCAAAATGTTGCGCTAACAATATTTCTTGCTAGTTTTTATGCGATATTATCGCCCGAAAGTTTTAAGAAATAAAAAAGTCACAATATGGTTTATGTTTATATATGGCGTTTAATTTGTTGATGATTTGCGTATTTTTGTTGTACAAAAAACAAACAAAAGTGCAGCACGGCCGGCTTAAGCGAGAAATAGTTGTACGCGACCACGCAATGAGCTTTGTACTTGCTATAACTGCGGAGAACACCACCCAGCAAATTACTGCTATATATACCAGGCTTTAATGCAACGCTTCAGGCCCAAGCGTGGCGTGGGAGCCAGAGCCACAGCCAACGAACGTCCGGAGGCCAGACTTGGATCCAGAGACCAAGCGGCTGTTACGAGAGGTGGTGTCTCTTATGCTAATATAGCAAGAGGCAGTGTCAAATAAAAAGACCGGGAGCAAATACTGTCACAAAGACGTAATAGAAGCCTTACCCGTATCTATGCACCCAATGGCAAGCGGCCCTACAATAGAAGACATTTTGAAATCGCTTAACGACAGCATCAACTCTTTACGCTTGGTTCAAGAGAAGCAGATGGATTTCTTGATGATGTTGAAGCAATAACAAAAGCAGCAGAACAGCAGGGGCAAAAACTTCACTTGCTCACTGCTATTCAAGCACGAAGTTGCCTGAACTGGACTGTTTAGTGCGCCGAGAAGAAATCGACATTCTGCTGCTTAGCGAGACTCACTGCCAAGGGGTTGGTGCGCCTAAGCTGTATGGATTTGATACCTATCCCGCTAACGATCCAAATGACGGCAATGCTAAGGGAGGAGCAGCTATACTGGTGAAGTTCAGCCTTATTCACTTCCCCCTTACTCTAATTGTAACCGGCAAGGTGCAACTTGCGACTGCAGTCATTCAAACTATACTTGGTACGAACAACTTTGTATTTGGCAAAATTATCAACCAACACTGCCCGAAGTTCATTATTGCGGGCGACTTGAACGCGTCTTACTAGCTCTGGGGTGCGAGAAACTGCAACCAATGAGGGCGTGCATTAGCCAACCTTGAATTGAGCACTGAGGTGAGCTGCTTAGCAACATGTAGCCCCACTCGATATCCGCATGTCAGTCAAGGTTCTCCAGGCTGCAGCGACTTCGCACTGACTAGGTGTATCCTGGGTATTCACATCGATATAAGATCCGTCGTTGAGGTTAGCTCTGACCACCTCCCGCTAATCATTACACTAGATGTAGCTGCGATAGCATACCCAATGAAGGAGCGACTAATAACCAAGAGAAGCGACCTGAAAGTATTTAAAAGGCACCGCGAAAGCTCACTCACTACATCTCAACATTGAGATAAGCTCTGGTGACGACCTGGAGGACGCAGTCGATTTGTTCACCACCAAAGTGAAGACGGCAGCAAAAATGGCCAGATACATCTCGCTCCAGGGGCCTGCAGCATCAGGTATCCCAATCACCAACGCGATCCTCCTCCTGATCCGAGAGAAGAGAAGACTCCGTAACAGGTGGATGAGGTTTCGTCACCTCCTGGATAAAGCAGCATGGAACAGAGCTTAGGTTGAGCTCCAACGCGTACTTGCGGGTCACAGAACTGCAGGGTTCAATGCACGACTAGCTGACACTGGCACTGACAGTGAAGGAGCGCACAGCGCTTCCAACCATTCAAGACCGGCTAACTCAAGCGTTACAAATGGACCTACCTATCAGGCCGTTTGAACACAACGAGGTATCAAAAGGCATTGGAAAGCTGAAAACCAACAAAGCGCCAGGTCATGATGCCATATGCAATGCCACACTTAAGGCACTGTCGCGATTCTCTACATTGTGTTGCTATTCAACGCTATAGTGAGATTGCAACGCTTTCCTGCTCAATGGAAGCTGACAATAATATCCATGATCCACAAACCTGGAACGGGACTCTGCGTCCTACCGACCAATCAGTCCCCTCAATTCGATCTCGAAAGTGTTTGAACGACTGATTGTGGCCAAACCACATGAACGGGGTTAGTCACTTAATAGGGCCGATTTAGGTTTGTATGACAGCTATATGATATAGTAGTCCGATTTAAATAAAATTCAGCACAGACGCGTATATTTTTGTGAAAAAACGTGTTTGCCGAGTTTTAAAGAGATCAATCAATAAATGTGGGAGTTATTCCCTAAGCCTATTTAGGTTCGTATGACAGCTAAATAATATAGTGGTCCGATCCAGCCGATTCAAATAAGTGTACCGTCTAGATAAAAAAGAAAGCTATATACCAAGTCTCAGCAAAATAGCTTTAAAACTGAGAGAGTAAATCGCATAGAAACAGACGGACAAACGGACTTGGCTATATCGACTTCTCTAGTGATTCTAAGTATTCTAGTTGTAACTTTGGTGGGTCTACGATGTTTGGTTCTGTGCGTTACAAACATCAGAGCAAAATGAATATACTCTTTTTTCTGCGAAAAGAGTGTAAAAATGAATTTGAACTAGATCGGAATTTAATTATACTAAACTAGATGAACTTTTAGATTGGGCGCCAAATTCAATTGCGCCGCATAACCAAACAGACGCTTAGAATATCTTTTTCGACTGTTCTCTCCTTTCCCTTTCTTAACTTAGCATCCGTTGAGTTATAAACCAAAGTGCACGGCGGGATCCTAATCCTTAAATGAGGTTTTGGCGTAGGACTTGATATCCACCCAATGAAAAAATCACATCAGTGAAGAATGCAAGAGGAGCCTCGGATAGATACCCGAACAACGTTGACGACCACGGCAAATTCAAAAAGGATAATGATTTGAGAGTATGCACCTGGAATGTACGAACATTGTACAGAACTGGTGTCACTCAGTGGATACTAGTCACTAGTGGATACTCTCAGCAGTTTAAAGGCTGACATTACGGCAATTCAGGAAATACGATGGAACGGAGTGGGATGCAAGAAGCAAAGGAATTATGACATATACTACAGCTGTCATACTGATAGGCACGAGCTTGGTTGTGGATTCGTCCTAGGAGCCAGGCTACGGAACCGAGTCTCACAGTTTACACCCGTAAACGAGAGACTTGCGACGATCCGAGTAGCTGCCAAATTCTTTAACATCAGCTTTATCTGTGCGCATGCCCCAACGGAGGAGAAGGACGACGCCATCAAGGATGCCTTCTATACACAACTAGACCGAGTGTATAGCCGCTTGCCCGTCGCATGACTTTAAGATCCTACTCGGCGGTTTTAATGCCAAAATCGGACGGGAACCCATCTTTAGAGCAACCGCTGGACAGCGCAGCTTGCATGAGTCTACCTCGGAAAATGGGCTTAGACTTATAGGTTTTGCTGCTGCGCACAATATGATAGTGAATAGTACAAGATTCCGTCATCTCAACATCGACAAAGCAACCTGGCTGTCACCTGATCGTCTGACCTGCAACCAGATTGATCATGTTGTGATCGATGCAAGACATGCGTCTAGCATTCTTGAAGTGAGATCGTGTCGGGGTCCTAACATCGACTCTGACCACTACGTGTCGTGGAGGCATATCGTGCATCAGGCTCTACCCCGTTAGGGGTGTTTATGCCATATATATATAGTAACATATCCATAGTACCATAGTACCATACATATTCATGAGTGGACCACACATAAAATCAAGCATAAGCATTTATCGGCTTCACCCTTTTTTTTTAATATCCAAATGAAAATAAGATAAACAAAGACATCTGGTAACTTTTGGTTCTCAAACCCTAATTCAAGATTAAACAAAGACAGCCGGTAACTTTTGGTTTTCAATCCCTAATTCAAGATTAAACAAAGACAGCCGGTAGCTTTTGGTTCTCAAACCCTAAGTCAAAATTAAGCAAAGGCTAAATCCCTTTTTAAAATCAAATGAAACAGACATAAACAATAACATCCGTCGAAGCCAATACCTAAAGACTAAGAATAAACAAATCTCGCAAGATCGCCCCTTTGAGTTATCACTCTCAATCCCTAATAAATAAGTAAGAGAGCTATTTACTCTCAATATTAAAAATAAGAGAACCTTCTGCTCACAGAATCCAAAGACAGAGAAGTCAGCCGAGGTTTCTTTTTGAGTAAACTAAATAATGAGTTTGAGTTTTATTTTGGAGTCTCAAGAATAATGACCTAAATATCTAAGTTATATTTGATATAAGAAACTTATAGAATATCTCTCCACTTATGGAGATAATAAAGTGTATTTTTTTTACATAATTTATTATCAAAATATTTCATTGGCGCAGTCGTAGATCAAATCGTGTGTGAACCTGAAAATTTGAGATTCGATTCGATTTTTACTGTTTTCAAAAATTGCCAATCCGCAAAAGAACTATCGTGTGAGTGTTCACGGTTGTTTGAAAAAGAACAAATTTTGTGAATTTACATCAATACACTAGACACCGGTGTGATGTATGAAATCAAAATAAGCCAAAACTATTTGGAAATGCAAAATTGTTTGTGAAGAAAAAATTGTTTTTACGCCAATACACCAGACGCCGGTGTGACGTACTAACTAAAAGATAAGCCAAAATTAGTTGGAGTGCAAAATTGTTTGTGAACTTTGTGAATGTATACTTATTAATACACCAGTTTACGGTGCAGTATACTAAAGCAAATTGAATTAAAATCAACGATACAAATTCAATCAAGACCAACAAATTTCATAAAATAAATTAAAATCAACGAAACAAATTAATCAAACCAACCAAAACTAATAAATACCAAAATGTCAACACCACCAAACGGTAATCCAATACAACAAGAATTAATGTTGTCTGAGGGGCAATTGAATCAAGCCCTTGGACAACTTCGTCAGGTTCCGGAGTTCACTGGAACTACAGAAGCACTTAGCCCATTCGTAAGACGAGTGGACTATATAATGTCACTCTTTCCAACCAACGATATAAGACAGCACAGTATTATGTTTGGAGCCGTGGAGATGCAGATCACCGGACCGGCCCAGCGTGTGTCACAGTTGTCATCAGCAAATAACTGGAATGAGTTGAAGAAAGCCCTAATAGATGAATATAAAACCCAAACCACCTACGAAGAACTAATCAGGAGACTCTACAACACCAACTTTTCTGGAAGCGTCCGTAAGTTCGTTGAAGAACTTGAATACAAATCTTATTTAATATCTAACAAATTAATGTTGGAAAATAACCGTCAGAATAGTATTTTTTACACTAACACCATGAACAACACCATTAAAGAAGTAATCACAAAAAAATTACCAGATAGAATATTCATGACCTTAGCCAGATATGATATATCCACAATTTCAAAATTGAAACAGATAGCTCAACAAGAGAAACTTTATGAAAACAAATATCAGAGTAATTCAAACCAATCCAAACAAAAACACGAGAGTGAGGGAAATTATCAACAGTATAAGAAAAATGAAAATTACAAAAAGAAAAATTATAATTATAACCAGCAGCATGAGAATTCGCAGCAATTGCAAGCTGAGTATCAACAAAAGTTAGATCAGGGTAGAAAGGAAAATCCCATGAATTATCAAATGCATCAAAAAACATATCAATCTCCTAATCCACCTGTCAAAAGACAGCGAGAGAGTTCAAGTGGCCATTACAAGATGGATACAGAAAATTTTCATCAAACAGCCTCGGAACAGGAAGATTCAAAGCCCCCTAGAAACCCCTATATCAGAATAATTTTGAATAATTGCAATTTGAGATGTATAATAGATACAGGCTCATCTATTAATTTAATAAGAAAAAATATTTTTAAATTTCCTACAAAAATAAAACCATTGAAAGTACACACCATTAACGGAATAATAGAATTAAATAAATTAATATCTTTTGCACCTAGTAAACTTTGTCCAACCAATCAACAGTTTTACATATATAAATTTTCAAAAAACTACGATATGCTAATTGGAAGAGAATATTTAGAATCATGTAAGGCAGAAATAAATTACAGAAATAAATCAGTAACATTAAATGGAATCTCATTTCCTATGAGACTTAGCTATAAAGAAAATATAGACGAAGAGGAAGAAATAGACTTAACGAAACCACCCAACGCAACAAAGGACGAATCCTTTAATTTTGCAATAACCAGTGAATTGAATGAAACAAATGAATTTAGATTAGAACATCTTAATCTAGAAGAAAAGGAAAGATTACAGAGGTTATTAAATGAGTTTAGTGATTTACAGTATTTTGAAGGTGAAAATTTGACTTTCACAAGTGCTGAGAAACACGTTATATTAACAAAACATGAAGACCCAATTTACAAAAAACCATATAAGTATCCTCAAGCTTTTGACGAGGAAGTAATCAAACAAATGAATGAAATGCTAAAGCAGGGCATCATTCGAAATCTAAATCCCCTTATTGTTCACCTATTGGGATTGTACCAAAGAAAAGTGATGCATCTGGAAAGAAAAAATTTCGAATAGTCGTAGACTATCGAGGTCTCAATGAGATAACTATTGATGACGAATACCCAATTCCAATTATGGACGAGATATTGGACAAACTGGGAAAATGTCAGTATTTCACAACCATAGATTTAGCCAAAGGTTTTCATCAGATTCAGATGGATTCTGAATCAATACCCAAGACAGCATTTTCGACTAAACATGGACATTACGAATATACTCGTATGCCCTTTGGTCTTAAGAATGCGCCAGCAACTTTTCAGCGTTGCATGAACAATCTCTTGGAAGATTTAATCTACAAGGATTGTTTGGTCTATTTAGATGATATCATTGTTTACTCCACTTCATTGGATGAACATATATCATCTATCAAAAGGGTTTTTAAGAAACTAAGAGAGGCAAATCTAAAATTACAATTAGACAAATGTGAATTCATGAGAAAAGAAACTGAGTTTCTTGGGCACATTATCACAACTAGTGGTATTAAACCAAACCCAGAAAAATTAAAAGCAATAAATAGATTCCCTATACCAAAAACGGTAAAACAGGTGAAATCATTTCTTGGATTGTGTGGATTCTATAGAAAATTCATACCCAATTTTGCAAAGATTGTCAAACCTATGACTCTGTGTCTAAAAAAAGGAGCAGAGATCAACATAAAAAATGAGGAATATATTTCCGCTTTTGAGAAGTTAAAATTACTGTTAACCTCAGACCCTATTCTAACACATCCTGATTTTGAAAAGACTTTTGTGCTTACAACGGATGCTAGTAACGTATCCCTTGGCGCGGTTCTTTCCCAGAATCATAAGATGGTTTGCTGTGCAAGTAGAACTTTGAATGAACACGAAATAAGATACTCCGCAATCGAAAAAGAATTGTTGGCCATTGTATGGGCAACAAAATATTTCAGATCGTATCTTTTCGGAAGAAAGTTTGAAATCTTCACAGATCACAGGCCATTGGTATGGCTAGATAATATAAAAGAACCAAACATTAAATTACAGAGATGGAAAATCAAATTAAACGAATTTGATTACAAAATTAAATATTTACCAGGAAAAGAAAACCATGGGGCAGATGCCTTATCAAGAATTAAATTAGAAGAAAACTTTTTCGGTAGACATGATGTTGAAGAAAATTCAACCGTAACAGGAGCAACAGTCCATATTGGACAAGACGATAATCAAAATTATATCCCAATCACAGAAAGACCCTTTAATTATTATAACCGACAAATAGAGTTCATTAAAGGAGACGTAGATAAAGTCGAAACAAAAAATTACTTTCATAAACACAGAATAATAATAACTTACAAGGAAATGACAGACGCTTTAGCCAGAGAGCTAATTAAAGAATATCTTTCCACAAAGAAAAGCGTAATTTACTTTCCAATCGACACAGATTACTTTATTTTCCAAAATGCCTTCTTAAGTATAATTAATCCAAATAACTTGACCAAAATAATGAAAACTAGTTCAAAATTAAATGATATGCAAACATACGCAGAATTTAAGGAATTCATTATTAAAACACATAAGGAATTGTTACATCCAGGAATAGAAAAACTTATTAAGATCTTTAGAGAAAAATTCTACTATCCAAATTATCAAAAATTGATTCAGAACATTGTAAATGAGTGTGAAGTTTGTAATATATCTAAAACGGAACACAGAGACACTAAATTACCTTTTGAAATAACACCAGAAGTATTTAATCCCCGAGAAAAATATGTAATAGATTTTTATTTAATAAATAACAAACAGTTCTTGTCATGCATCGACATATATTCCAAATATGCCCTATTAATTGAGGTCAGTAGCCGAGATTGGTTAGAAGCCAAGCGAGTACTGCTTCGAATATTTAATGAGATGGGAAAACCTGTAGAAATTAAGGCCGATAAAGATTCAGCATTCATGTGCGTGGCATTGCAGCTATGGCTGGAATCAGAAAATGTAAAAATTAATATAACTACAAGCAAAAACGGAGTATCAGACATAGAAAGATTCCATAAGACAGTAAATGAAAAACTTAGAATTATAAATAACGAATCAAACCCAGAAAATAAATTAATCCCTTTTGAAACAATCCTTTATATTTACAATCATAAAACCAAACATAACACAACAGGAAGAACACCTGCAGATATTTTTATCTTTGCCGGAACCCCTGATTACGATACACAAGAAAATAAAATAAAGAAAATAGAACAGCTTAATAAAAAACGAAAAGAGTATGAAATAGATACAAGATATAGACAAGCTCCTTTAGTAAAATCAAAATTGACAAATCCATTTAAAAAGACAGGAGAAATAGCTCAAGTTGATGATAAATATTACGAAGAGAAAAATAGAGGAAGAAAAATTACGCACCACAGATCTAAATACAAAAAGAAAAAGAAAATTAATAAAAATGAAAATATTGATTCCAGGCTTCCAACGGATGATGATTCAGGTTAAGTTAATGACCATTTTAATAATAATGTTGCAGTTGATGAGTATCGCAAAAACCCAAGAAATATAAGTTAACCCCATTGAAGCAAAGAACGGTTACCTAGTATTTAAGACAGGAGTAATCAGTTTGCCATCTAATTACGAATACCATTGCTTAACAATTAACATAACTAAATTAAAGGAAATTCATAAAAACTTGATAACACAGACAGACGAATTTGAATCGATTCCCCAAATTAAGTATTTAAAAGAAAAACTGAAAAGGGAAATGAACGGAATAAGAATAGTTCAGCGTAATAAGAGAGGACTCATAAATGTGGTGGGTTCTATTGAAAAATTCTTGTTTGGCACTTTAGACCAACAAGACAGAGAAGAGTTAGAAAATAAGATAACCAATTTATCCCAGAACATGATTCAGGTGGATGACTTAAACCATGTAATTGAAACTATAAATAAAGGAATAGAATTAGCAAACAAGATGAAAGAAACAAGCGTAAGAGTACAGAAATTAGAATTACTTATATTTAACCTACAACATTTTTCAGAGTATATTGAAGATATTGAACTGAGCATGCAGCTCACTAGATTGGGTATATTTTATCCAAAACTTTTACAACACGATACATTAAATCATGTGAATTCTGAAATGCTGTTGAATGTAAAAACATCAACTTGGTTAAAGACTGCAACAAATGAAATCCTGATAATTTCACACATTCCTCGTGAAATATTTAATACACCAATATTTAAAATTTTGCCATATCCAGATAAAGATGGAAAAATATTAGCAGAAAACATTTATACAGAATATTACATTAAAAACAAACAAGTTTATACACTTAAGACAAACGAAATAATGAAGAATAAATGTATAATAGGAATAATCAATCAAACAGACACAGAATGTCCTTTCATAAAAATAAGAAAAAACTATTAATTACATTACATTGAACCTAACATTATTGCAACTTGGAATTTACCCAAGAAAATTGCTAACCAAAATTGTCTAAAAACCGCAGTTGCTATCGAAGGAAATAAATTAATCAAAATAATAAATTGTTTTTTTCAATTAGAAGAAATATCAATATCAAATACAATACAAGATTTTACACAACCAATTTATATAAGTAATAATATCACAAAAATTGAACCATTGTCATTTATTCAAACTAAAGAAATTTTTAAGAAACAATCTGAAACACATTATATATTACAAATATTAATACTAATTATTTTAATGATTTTAATAATCATCTTAATTTTATATTTTATCTATACATATAAGAAAATCATATTTGAAAAAACAATAATGAAGAAAGACAATCCATTACAAATACAAATGAAAGAATTGAATAATGACTCAGAAATTAAAGAAAAAATCGAAATAGTTGAAACCACTCCTCCATTACTTTATCCTAAACTTGTCGCCTGAGGACAGGCTAATTTCTTACGGAGGGGGAAGTAACATATCCATAGTACCATAGTACCATACATATTCATAAAATAAGATAAACAAAGACATCTGGTAACTTTTGGTTCTCAAACCCTAATTCAAGATTAAACAAAGACAGCCGGTAGCATTTGGTTCTCAAACCCTAATTCAAGATTAAACAAAGACAGCCGGTAGCTTTTGGTTCTCTAACCCTAAGTCAAGATTAAGCAAAGGCTAAACCCCTTTTTAAAATCAAATGAAACAGACATAAACAATAACATCCGTCGAAGCCAATACCTAAAGATTAAGAATAAACAAATCTCGCAAGATCACCCCTTTGAGAATTTGAGTGAATCTTGAGAGATTACCCCTTTTGCAAACTAAACAAATTTCGGCTGATAAAAATATAATCAGAATTGATAGCATTCACTCTCAATCCCTAATACATAAGTAAGAGAGCTATTTACTCTCAATATTAAAAATAAGAGAACCTTCTGCTCACAGAATCCAAAGACAGAGAAGTCAGCCGAGGTTTCTTTTTGAATAAACTAAATAATGAGTTTGAGTTTTATTTTGGAGTCTCAAGAATAATGATCTAAATATCTAAGTTAAATTTGATATAAGAAACTTATAGAATATCTCTCCACTTATGGAGATAATAAAGTGTATTTTTTTTACATAATTTATTATCAAAATATTTCATTATATATATATTTAAGCTCAGCAGTTGAGTTCATTGAACACAAAAGAACAGTTGGTGACGTAAAACAAACGGTAAAGGACAATTGATTTTGTGACGTACAGTGCGCGTAACAAATAATAATAAAATATGGAAGACACTTTAGACGCAACAATTTCACCTGTGCCTGTATTGCCCGATGTTCAGAAGGCAAAGTTTTATAAACGCAAGGCTGCGTCAATTCTTGCTTCTGCTGAGCGATTGGATCTTTAATTTAGCCATTCAATAGTTACTGCTTCAGAAGAGCAGGAAATATTGGTGCGACTTGAGCTGATAGATCGCATGGAAGCATCTTTCAATTTGGCCCATGATGCTTTGGAAGAGCTGGATTTTAGCGAAATCGGAAGTGAATTGCGAGAAAATTTCGACTGCTTAATTGTCGCTCTAAAGTCCCGCCTCAGAGTCCACTTGAAGAGACGACAAATTTTGCCATCCTCTACACTTTGCCAGGAAACCTTGAATCATCCAACTGGACCCAGTGTTGCTGAATACTCTTGTCGAGTGCGACTGCCTGAACTCAAGCTGCCAAACTTTTCTGGGGGATATTCCGAATATGCGGAGTTTAGGTCAATGTTCAACTCTATTATTGACCAAGAATGCGGTTTAAGCAAAATAGAAAAATTTAGATATTTGCGATCGGCGTTGTCAGGATCAGCGTTGGAAGCGATTCGAGCTTTGGACCTCTCCAGCGATAATTATACAATTGCATTGCATATTTTAGAGCGAAGGTTTAATAACAAGCGTTTAGTTTTTCAGGCACACATCAAGGAGATCCTTGGCTTAAAGAGAGTGGAGTCTTCAACATCTGGGAAGCTGAGGGACTTTGCCGATAAATTCAACGTTCACAGACGAGCCTTGGAGTCGCTGGGCAGTCCAAACGAAATCGCGGATTCAATTGTGATTTTTACCTTATTGCAAAAATTCGACATTGAAACGCAATCTAATTGGGAAAGGCATGCCGCAATGAACTATAAGGAATCGTTGCCGTCTGCAGACAACTTCTACATATTTTTGGACAATCGGTGTTAAGAGCTGGAAAGCGTTCAGCATGCCATGAGCTTGCATAAGACCAGTATTAGCCCATCGAGTCAGGGCACTAGCCAATCCAGAAGGTCTTTCGTTGCAACTCAGGTAAATTCAGGTCCTAGTTGCGCCTTTTGTGAAGAGCCTACTCACGGAATATATTCATGTGGTACATTTTTAAACTTATCGCCTACTCTTCGACATAAGGAGGTTAAAAAATTGGGATTTTGCTACAGTTGCTTGAAGCCAGGACTACAAAACAAATTTTGCAGTGCTGGGAATTGCCGTTCTTGTGGATCAAGGCATCACTCGCTGCTTCATTTTGAAGTGCTACAACCTGGCTCACCGCCGTCATCATCTTCGAATGGAGCATGTGATGTTCCATCCACTTCTCTTTATGCCCAAGTTTCCCCCTCTGATGTTGTGCTTCTGCCTACCGCTGTTGTCCTCGTGCGTAATCGAGATGGTTTGTTCGTTCCTTGTAGAGCATTGCTTGACTCAGGATCTCAGTTAAGCCTTATCACGGAGCATATTGCACATCAATTGCAATTAAAAAAAAAAAGTCCTCGGGCTTTATTTCAGGACTTGGAGATGTGGCCGTAGCCACAAATAAATCATCTGTAAATGTGTCTCTAAAATCCAGAACCTCACAGTTTGCCGCCGCTTTCACTGCTGTGGTAGTGCCAACTATCACTGGTTGTCAGCCCAACATTGATGTGGACATTAAGGGATGGAAAATTCCTTCCAATATCGAATTGACTGATCCGTCCTTTTACAAGCCTCAACGAGTGGATTTTTTACTTGGTGCCAGCTTATTCTATGATCTTCTTTGTGTTGGCCAAATTAAAATTAGCCCTGAGTTACCACTTCTCCAGAAGACTCGTCTTGGTTGGGTTGTAGCTGGAGGAACTCATCAAACTTCAGGTGATTCGCTAGTGGTTATGCAGAAGGACGTGGATTATATTGATTATCGCCTGGAAAAGTCGGTCAGAAAATTCTGGGAAATGGAAGGCAGTGAGAAGGCTGTTCATCCAAGAAGCAAGGAAAAAAAAGAGTCTGAAGGCCATTTCAAAAAGGACTGTATTTGTATGCCTCCTGCAGACTCCAAACCTTATAGACGATCGGTCATCTCCGCCATTACACGATTCTACGATCCTCTTGAGCTGCTTGGACCGGTGATTTCGAAGACAAAAATATTCTTGAAACACCTTTTTAAAAACCGACTATCATGGGATGAGAGCCAACCTCTGGAACGTCACACGACCCAGCACGAAATGTGCAATGGATTTCTTAATATACCATTTTTCTCTTTTCCCAGATTTGTTTTGAGTCCTGAAGCCAAACTTGTATCCGAAGTCAAACAGATGGGCATCTTTAAAGGACCGACTTTTTGCCGGTCTGAATCTACAGTAGCACTTGCGTGGATTCGAGGAGAGCCCTTTCGTTGCAACACATTTGTGGCAAACCGAGTGGCTTCTATTCAGGATTTTAGTAG
This sequence comes from Scaptodrosophila latifasciaeformis, assembly GCA_037075145.1. Lineage (NCBI taxonomy): Eukaryota > Metazoa > Arthropoda > Insecta > Diptera > Drosophilidae > Scaptodrosophila > Scaptodrosophila latifasciaeformis. The sequence goes on from JBAMCM010000165.1 coordinate 50,384, forward strand.
CAGCGTAGAATGGCGTCATGTTCCAATATCGTTAAGCCCTGCTGACATTCTATCCAGAGACGCCCACGCCGATGCCCTGGCTCATTCCGAGCTGTGGTTTTATGGTCCAGCATATTTGGTTAGTTCTCGAGCTGATTGGCTTACCCAATATCCTTCAGAGAAGCCCATCCTGGAGTTGCGAAAAATGTGCTAATGGTCAGGTCTCTCCAACTGGACTTAGCTGCCAGCTCCAAAATGGTCAGCAGTTTCGGATTAATGCAGCGAGTTTTTGGGTTTATTTACAAATTAATTAAAAAACTGCGTCCGGTGTAATCAAAAGGGGTGTACACAAACTCTGCCGCCTGCCCCTTAAGGATTCGGTTGAAACACAGGGTTTCAACGGGAGGAGTATGTTCGGGCCAGCCACAGCAAACCTACCATAAATATTTTCGCACTTAAAAGTGCCGCCAAACACTGTAACTACTATAGTTAGTTCAAATATGTACACACTATTAAGCAGCATCATTGCGTTATTGCACTGCCTACTCTTGTCATCTTATTTGTGCTTACTTTCGGTTAAGCTTACACATAAGTTCTCTTGTACGAGCCTTTATCCTGTTTCGATCTCGCTTTGTATATTGCAAGCTAGGCAATTGGCCCAGCTTCAGCATAATCTACATTAGTTTTTGGATTTCGTTTGTTGGTACATGCAAGCAAGGTATTAGGCCAAGCTTCAGCATAAATAAATATAACTTATAACGTGAATAATTCTCGCCTCTTTTGTTTTTGAAAATTAAGATGCACTAAAAATTCTTAGTGCGCTCAACAACAAGATCACAACAAGTTATAAATTTGTTATACCGAACCCACTGAAACCGGCCGAGCAGCCCAGCTTATAACCGGTGAGCTGAACGGTTCGTTACATATGGAGCAAAAATAAATTGAATATAGTTCAATGAATGAATCGGAGCAATATTAAAATAATTGGTGGCAAACAACAACTTAAAAATAATATGCTGAACAAATTTGTAGGGTTGCGCGAGTTACCACTTCGGGTGTACCCCATTGGACTCTGGACAGCAGCAATACTCATTGCAACGGGATTGGCATTCAATACCACAGATGAGGCATTTGTTGCGGAAACACGGAGCAGAACAGCAACGTTATACATACACATACATACACCGCGTGGTGAGCCGCTTGAGAACTCCACCACAGTCCGTCAGAACTTGTCGTAAAAGGCGACTAATCTGACACGGGGATGTTTCGGTTCGGAGAGGTACCTCTAGTAGGTGGAACGATCCTGACCGCCATTTACCGGGTAATGGCCAGGTCAATATCGTTCCAGAACCGTTAAAGCAGCTCGTGACCTCCGGCATTAGCCCAGGTATCCCCTGGATAGTCACTGCACAACCGTGCAGTGCCTAACCAATACGAGAAGGCACCTAAGGCTGAGTCCAGTAAAGCCCTAGGACCAAGCACTGGAAGCCCCTTTTGGATCCATAGACCCCTGGTCTGACGGTCAACAGTATTCTAGCACCTGAGTACGCGGAGTGACATCCTGCGGAAATGGCTGCTAGGCTAATGCTGTTATCGCCTCCGTCCCGTTAAAAAGTGGCAAATCTCTGAATACGCTCCCTATCTCGTCGTCCTTCAGTTGACAGGACAGGCTCAGATGTAGCATTCCTGGCCAACGCGGATCTGGCTCTGAACATACGACCCCATAGGGGCGCATGTCAACCCTAGCATGGCCTCCCTGCCTGCAAAGATAACCATGGGATCATCAAAACGCGACTGTGCAACGGTTAGGGACAACGGTTCTGAGTTGGGACCCAACAATATGTGTATACCAAATTCAACCCCGGAAGTAAGGAAGGAGAATGAGCCACAGAACGTGGTAAATCAATTCGCAAGGAGTAATAGATTGGGAAGATCGCCAAGAGACGATCTGAGCGCTAAAGCAAAACCGAAGACGACATGCTGGAGGAAAATGGTGGGGCAAGGAGAACCATCCACCAGCCCATGCGAGACGCGATCGAAAGCATAAGGGTGCTTTACGAATTGGTAGCCATTCAGCTCCACGATAATGTGACCAAGGAGGTAATAAGAGCTAACCAGGCTTGCCAGACTCCTCCATTATTCCGCAGCTCACTAAAGCAGAAGAGGAAACAGGAAGGCGGTGCACGGGCACCATCAACAAAAAGGAACAAAGAGGAGATAAAGTCCTGCAGTTACGTAGTGGACAAGGCGAACTCACCTGCCACCCCAGGAGTACCACACGAGACACTTAAAGCACCGGTTCGAGCAAAGGAGGACGAAAACTGGAAGACGATTGGCAATTGTCTGTCGTCGCGTTCGGACGTGTTTTTTGTGCTTTCAAATTAATTACTTTTTACCCCGCCTAATTTCTGTTAATTTTTGTTCATCTGTGCATCGGTGCATTATCTTTGCATTAAAATAAAGAAACTAACTTTGCTTTTACACTTTGAATTTTTTTTTTTTTATTCTTTATTTTCGCGCATTATTGCAAACTAAAAATTGTTCTTGTGTGACAAAATTTGTTTCAAACAAGAACAATTTTTCGTTTCTGCTATTGCATGCACTAAACTTGTACGCGCTCTTGCAATTTTCGTTTTCGCTTTCGCTTTCTTACGCTCGCACATTTTTACGCTCACCGTACGCTCTCGCTTTTCAATTGCCTCGCGTTTCTCTTCGGAGCCTTTCAACGCTCAGTCTTTTTTTTTTCTTTTGCACTAAGTTTTTTTTTTATCTTTGTGTTTTGTTTTCGTGTGGCTCTCCTGAGTCCGACTTTGTGTTCTTGTAAGTATTAACCCTTGGTTGTGCTTATTTTCTATATCTTAATCTTTTATTTTGGCTTTTTAATCGCCACGAAATTTTAAAATAAAAATAAAATTAAAATAAAAAAAAATTACATACATAAAAGAAATGTTTGTCTGTGCTAAAAAAAATTGCCAAAATGCAAAATCTACCTCTATGCCGGTCATTGGGTGTTGGCTTTGTGATAACCTCATACATGTTAAGTGTGCTGGTTACACAGGTCGCGTCAATGACTTCATAGAGGCTCGTACGGGTTTAAAGTGGAGTTGTGAGGCTTGCCGGGAAGTTGAGATGGAGATGCGAGCATTTATGCGGCAGACTAGGTGTGGGTTTAAAGATCTTCACCTAGGCTTTGCAAAACTTAATCAGGCTTTTTCAGTTTTGGAAAGCCAATTTAATGGCCTAAAGCTTTTAAATAGCTCTCCAAAGCGTAAGAAGTCTGGCTTGGAAACGCAGAATTGTTCGCGTGTCCTCCAAGTCCCGGCAAATGAGCCTCCAACTCCAACTATAAATAATCAGCTGATTTCTTTTGTGTCCCCTGGGCCGGTACTTAGGTCTGCTAACAATAAAATGTTGGCAGCTCCTAATGCTTGCACTCTGGACACTGGGACTTCAGGAAACCCACCTAGTCCGTTGCCTGTAGCGTCCAGCTCGTCTGCTCTGGATAGGAATATATCCCCTCCAATGGCGGTTGGGATTCCACCAACTACGGAGGCTAATTCTTCTGCCCCAGTTGATGTGAATCCTAAACTTTTGGTGGGGGTTCCGCAGAGGAAACAAGTCTTTGTTTCCAGACTGGCACCCGATCTTACTTCGGAAGACGTAATATCGTATATTAATTCGAAAGTCCAGGTCTCAAATTTAACTGTGGATAAATTCAAGTTTTCGTATTCTAGGGAGATCGCATCTTTTAAAATTAGCCTTCCCCCTTGCTTCTTCGAGCTTATTTGTTGTGGAGATTTTTGGCCAGAGCATGTTATAGTTAAGGAGTTTACGGCGAAGAAAAAAAATCGGCATCCGGTTTCCTTAACGCCTTCGTCACTCCCAAAAAACTAGAACCCTTTCATCTAGCGTATCAAAACGTTAGAGGACTTAAATCTAAACTTAGTCGTTTTTTTCTTAGTAGTTTTGGTTTCAGTTATTCTGTAGTAGTACTAACCGAGACGTGGCTTAAGCCTGACATTTTGGATTCCGAAGTGTTAGGTAATAACTTTTCAGTTTTTAGACGTGACCGTGTGTCTGGTCGTGGTGGCGGCGTTCTTATCGCTGTTAACTCGGCCTTACCTTCGGAACTTATTTCGACTAACCCTGTAGATATTGAATTTATTTGTATAAAAATTGATTTGAATGGCATTTTCCTATTTCTAACAGTCTCCTATATTCCTCCTTCCTCTGATCTTTCTGTTTATATGTGCCATTTAAACTCTATTAAATACGTTTCAAATTTTGTAACCGACAAGGACTACCTTGTCGTTTTGGGTGATTTCAATCTCCCAGAAATATGTTGGTCCAATGTTCCTTATTCCAATTCGGTATTACCCAGTAATAGTCACGACTTTATTGATGGTATGCTTGAATTGTCACTATCCCAGGTCAATTTTGTCAAGAACTCCCTGAGTAGGCATTTGGATTTGATTTTTTGCTTGGATCCATCTAATACACTTGTAACTAGAATCGATCCTCTGTCTCTTCCTGAGGATCCTTATCATCCTTCAATTGGCTTATCAATTGACTTTCCTTGTCGAAAAACTTGGTCTGCTTGTCCGTCTATTGCCTCATACTGTTTCCAAAAAACTAATTTTCGAAAATTAAATGAGCTTATTAATGACTTCGACTGGTCAAACTTGTACATGTCTAAGAATATTGACATCGCAATAAATTTATTTTATAATGCTCTAAATTCTATTTTTACACAATGTGTTCCCACTTCTTGCCATAGTAACAAGAATCGACCTGTGTGGTATTCACCTAAGCTAATAAATTTAAAAAATGTTAAGCTTAGGTTGTTCAAAAAGTTCAAATTATCCGGGAATCCTAGCGACCTCTCCCGTTATCTTTTGGCTCGATCCAAATTTTCGGTTTATAGCACACTATGCTATAAGGCCTACCTTTCTCGATGTAAAACTCAATTTCGCCGGAACCCCAAACAATTTTTTAATTTCGTCAATTCAAAGCGTAATACCTCTATTTTTCCTTCGTCCTTATCTTTCATGGATAAAAAAGCAAATACTGACCAGTCTATTGCTGATCTTTTTGGTACCTTTTTCCAATCTACTTATTCGACGTCAAATTTTAATTTGGATCAACACTATCCCTTTGACCTTCCTCGGTCAAATAATATATACTCTCCTTTAATTACGGAAATTCAGTTGCTTAATGAACTTAAGCTAATCAAACCAGTTTTTTCCCCGGGACCGGATGGGGTTCCTAGTTGCGTATTAAGGCATTGTGCTGAATCTCTGTGCAAGCCCATTCTTAAACTTTTTAGCTTATCAATCAGTCTCTCTTCTTTCCCTGCTATTTGGAAGGAGTCTTTTATTATTCCTCTCCATAAAAATGGTAGCAAATCTGATGCTAAAAACTATAGAGGCATATCGAAACTGTCAGCTATTCCTAAGATTTTTGAGAGACTTTTAACTTCTCATCTTCAACATTTATGTAAGTCTCTAATTTCACCCTGCCAGCATGGATTTGTAAAACAAAGGTCGACCACGACTAATCTCTTAGAATTTTCCTCATTGGTAATTAAAGGTTTTAAAAACAAATCCCAGACTGATGTTATTTACACAGATTTTAGCAAGGCTTTTGATTCAGTTAACCATTCCTTGCTTTTATATAAACTAAACATAATAGGTTTTCCATCTAACCTTGTTGCCTGGATAAGGGATTATCTTACTTCAAGAACTCAAAGAGTTCTTTTTAAGAAATCATTATCTAATAGTATAACTGTGTCGTCCGGGGTTCCTCAAGGCAGTCACCTTGGTCCCCTTTTATTTACTCTTTTTATAAATGATCTTCCATCAGTTATATCACACTCTCGTGTTTTTATGTATGCAGATGATGTTAAACTGTGTTTTTCTTACAGGGATATAGAATCACACATTAATCTGCAAACTGATTTAAGTGCTTTTGATTCGTGGTGCCATTTCAATTTGCTAAATTTAAATGCTTCTAAGTGCAAAATTATGACCTTCTGTCGGGGCACTCCACTTTTGGCCTCCTATTATCTTAATCAAAATGCACTTCAACGTATAGGCTCAATAAATGATTTAGGGATTTTACTTGATTCTAAATTAAAATTTGATAGTCACATTTTATCCACTGTCAATAAAGCTATGGGAGTTCTTGGATTTGTGAAGAGATGGTCTAAAGAATTCGATGACCCTTATACGACCAAGATTTTATATGTGGCTCTTGTTCGCCCAATTTTAGAATACGGTTCATGCGTTTGGTGCCCTCAATATAAAGTGCATCAAAATCGTATTGAGTCCGTTCAAAAAAAGTTTTTGCTTTTTGCTCTCCGTGGCTTAAATTGGAATTCGGAATTGAGCCTTCCCTCGTACTCTAGTAGGCTACAACTTATAGATTTGCCTTCCCTAGTAAACCGTAGAACCCTTCTTAATACTCTTTTTATGCATAAATTAATAAACGGCATGGTTGACTCTCCTGAGTTAATTAGCCGAATTAGTTTCGCAGTTCCTTTTAGACCTCTGCGGACCTTTTCTCCTTTAGTAGTCCGTCCAGCCACATCTAATTATTTAATGCATGAGCCTTTTTTAAATTTATGTAGAGACTATAATAGTTTGTACCACTTAGTTTGCTCCTCCTCTAGCATGCAATCTATAAAAACTAACATATTATTGCACCTTCGTGTAAATCCTTCTCTTCCCTAGTAGAATACTTGATTGCCTAATCTATTCCTCTTCCTTCAAATATTTATCATAAAAATAGTTTTTCGCGAATCGTGTCACGTGACTCTGCCCCACGGTCGGTTGGGCGTCTGAGCTATCGAGCTTGGTAACCCGCGCGTAAACAGGCTTCCGCCTGGTTTCGTTGGGCCACTTGATCGTACTGTTCTTTGTACGTCTACGTCCATTTAAAAAAAAAAAAAAAAAAAAAAAAAAAAAAGCAACGCAAGCCCAAGAACAAACCTAGGAGCAAGCAACTTAGAGAGCGTCCAAGGGCAGATGCCATAATCATCGCAGCCAATGGCGAAAAAAGTTATGCCGATATACTGCGTCAAGTCAAAACTAACGAGAAATCGGATACACTGGGCAAAGCTGTAAATAAGATCAGGCAAACCCATAAAGGTGAGTTATTACTGCAGCTCAGTAACTCTGGGGAGTCTACAACAACTTTTCGAGAGTTGATTGGTGAGGCACTAGGAGAGCAAGCCACAGTAAGGACGATGACGCATCGAGTGGTAATTGAGTGCATTGATCTCGATGAAATTACAACACCGGAGGACACAATGCAAGCCCTTAAAGACCAGGCGAAGATATCAGACATATCTTTAGAGGACATAAGACTTCGGAAAGCCTACGGCAGCACACAGATTGCGACGTTAAAGATGACAGCCGACCAGGCAAAATCATGGTGACATTAATTAGGAAGAGAGTAAAACTCAATTGGGTTAATATTATACAGGCATTATTCGATAATTTTGGGATGTCAAGGAGTGAAGAACATTTATTAGACGACCTTCGTGAAATCCCGTATAAAGAGTTATCTATAAAATTGCTATACCAAGAAATATCAGGCATACGAGCAGCTATACTAGATATTTTAGAGAGGGAAGAACTAGACGATGAAATACGTAAAGTAAAAGAAAATTCGTATGAAAAGACATGCATACAGAAGCTTATAGCCGGACTGAAAACCCCGTTAAAATGAACGGTAAAAGCCCAGAATCTAAAAACACTAAGACAGGCAAATGAAATAGCAAAGGAGTTCAGAGATGAATATATGAGAGATAGATTTAGGGAAGACTACGAGAGACAAAACCAAAAACGGGTACGCTACAGCTATAACAATAACAGTAATAGTCCAACTTACGACGCAAGACAGCAAAACAATAACCGTTATAACACAAACACACAACAACCAACTAATACAAATTACAATAAAACCCTTAACACGAACCGACAAGAACGAGGGAACAGTAACCTGGGACAACGAACCAATAACGGAAACTACACCAACAATACCATAAGAAACCACGAACAAAATGACTATAGAAATTATAACAACACAGGGGACAACAGTATAAAAGAGGTAGTTATTCAGGATTTACTGGACAAGAGCGCAGCAAACGAGGGTTCGTGGGAGCAGGAGGATCCGTAAAATCAAATAGAACACACCAAAACACCAGTAGGGGATATGTTGAAGTCAACAATGTAGAAGAAGTCCCAAATTTTTCAATAAATGTCTCGGACATCCCCCCGATCATACCACAAAACCAAAATGTAACGAAGCACTAATCTATATTTTAATTGAATCGTCAATTGGCAGACCGTTAAAATTCTTAATAGACAATGGATCAAATGTTTCATTTATTAACTCAGACTTCGTACCCCTAAGCAAACAACAAAATTTACAGCAGCCAATGCAAGTTAAAACAGTCCTAAACACACATAAATGGTACAAAAAAATTACGTACAAACTATTCAAGGAATTCAAGCAAAGTGGCGAATTTACCTTTTTAGACTCTTTTCGAAGAAAAAGGAGTCTATTCACTTTGCTCTGATGTTTGTAACGCACAGAACCAAACATCGTAGACCCACAAAAGTTACATCTAGAATACTTAGAATCACTACAGGAGTCGATATAGCCATGTCCGTCTGTCCGTCTGTTTCTATGCGATTTACTCCGTCGTCTTAAAAGCTATTTTGCTGAAACTTGGTACCTAGTCTTCTTTTTTACCTAGGTAGTACACTAGTTTGAATCGGTCGGATCAGACCACTATATCATATAGCTGCCATACGAACCTAAATCGGTTTAGGGAATAACTCGCACATTTATTGACTGATCTTTTCAAAACTCGGCCAACACGTTTTCTACATAAATATACGCGTTTGTATTTATTAAAATCGGACTACTATATCATATAGCTGTCATACAAATCGAAATCGGCCCTATTAACTGACCAGCACCGTTCATGTGATTTACGGCAGAAACAACTTCGAAAAGAGTCTGTAATCTTCGGCACCCCGAAGATAACGTTGGGATTTTTTTTATTTAAATTCCACGAATGTTTTGACGGAATTAATGGAATAGACCTTTCAATATTTTTTAACGCAAAACTTGATATCGAAAGTCTAATCTTATTAACCCCCAATACAAAAATCGACTTACTTCAAAGAGAAAAGAAATCAGAATCCCCAATAAAACTAGATGCTAAGACAAGAACTTTAGTAGAAATACTAGTAACAGAAAGGGAAGGAGAAATATATATAAATGAAATAGTAATACAAAGTTGAAATAATAAACGAAACCGATCAAGACAGAGTGATAAATGCCAATTATCCGATACAGGTAGAAGTATATAATGCAGAACGTTTTACAGAAATAGACACGGCAAAACATACAAATATTGAAAACAATGACAATAGAGTTAAACTCAACATAAGAACAGAACACCTTAACAAGGAAGAAAAAGCTAAAATTTTGGAAGTTTGTAAACAATATAGAGCACTATTTTATAACGACGGGGACCAATTGTCAGTAACAGAAGGAACAAAGCACGATATTTGACTATCAGATGAACAACCCATATTCGTAAGACCATTTAGGTACTCCATAAAGGTAATCGCAGAGATCAAGAGGCAAATCTCCGAATTATTAGACCAAGGTATAATCAGAAATAGTCGCTCACCATGGAGTGCACCTGTTTGGTTGGTACCCAAGACAAGCGACGCCTCTGGACAAAAAAAAATGGAGGTTGGTCGTAGATTTCAGAAAATTAAATGAAAAAACAATTAAGGACAAATACCCGTTACCATTGACGAAGTATTGGATTCTCTAGGAAAAGCAAAATATTTCTCTACGCTGGATTTAAAAAGCGGGTATCATCAAATCGAAGTGAACCCAAAAAACATAGAGAAAACAACTGTCACTGCAGTAGGAGGGCATTTCGAATTCTTGAGAATGCCATTCGGGTTAACATATGCCCTCTCAACATTTCAAAGGTTCATTAACAACTTGCTAGGAGATATAGTAGGAAAGTACTGCTTAGTGTATATGGAAGGCATCATAATATACTCGGCGTCGCTCCAACAACACATTCAAGATTTAAAGATTGTATTCAAAAAACTCAAAATGTCTAATTTAAAAATTTGGAACGTTAAACTCGGGCGCATCCGAGTTTGAGATACCCTGTACCAATAGGGAGCGTAAATCAGTATTTTCTAAATTTTTTTCCATAATAAACTATCATATGGTATTTTTGGTTGCGATTCGTGCATAAAAAACCCGATTTCTGACAAAAAATACAAAAAAATCTGAGTTTATGTCCGATTACCCCTATGGGAGCTATATGATATAGCCATCTGATTACAATAAAATTTGGTGCTATTAAAAACTTATACTAAAAACTGTCTTGTGCTCAATTTGGTTGCAATTGGTTCATAAATAACCCGTTTTCGATCGGCCCTATGAGAGCTATATGATGTATGTGGTCCGATCAGAGCGAAACTTCACATCCTTATTGAAAACATGTAAGAACTTATAACTGCCAGACAGACAGACACACAGAGAGACACACAGACAGACAGGCAGTCAGACAGACAGACATTTGACGAACTTAATATACCCTTGTACCTTGTAAGGTACAGGGTATAAAAATACAACAAGACAAGTCAGAATTCTTACGAAAAGAGATAGACTTCTTGGTACAAATCGTTACGCCAGAAGGCATAAAACCGGACCCAAAAAAGATAGAAGCTGTAAAGAAATTCCCATTACCCACGTCAAGAACACACATAAAATCTTTTATTGGACTCCTTAGCTACAATAGAAAATTTATTAATGATATAGCTAAAATAACAAAGCCATTGACGAAACAACTAAAAGGAAAGAAAGCCGTCAGATTTCGGAAGACTATAAAAATAAATTTGAACATGCAAAAACATTATTTTGCAACGACCCAATTTTGACTTATCCGAATTACGAACAACCATTCCTCCTAACTACAGATGTAAGCAATTATGCACTGGGTGCAGTATTATCACAAGGACAAGTGGGAAAGGACAGACCAGTAGCTTACGCTAGTAGAGCATTAAACGATACGGAAACCAACTATTCGGCGTCTGAAAAGGAAATGCTAGCAGTAGTATGGGCCGTCAAACACTTTAGGCAATATTTATAGAGGACAATGTTTACGATATACGTAGATCACCAGCCACTCATCTACATAAAAAACAGCAAAAAAACCCAAAATTAATAAGATGGTTACAGTTAGCCGATTATGAGTACGACATCGTATATAAAAAAGGAAAGCTTAACACGAATGCCGACGCATTAAGTAGAATGCAACCGGAAATATTTATGGCAGATACAGAATCGATAAAAGCAGCAAATGGAGAAACGGCACAAAGTGCAGGGGACACAGGCAACATACAAACCACGGAAAAACCTATACCACTCAAGTGGTATTGAAGGTAGGAGAAAGAAGAAATAGAACGGTAGAGACCCCATTTAAGTCAAAAACTCGGACAACGTTTAAAGAAAAAGAATTCACTGAGGACAAAATTATTAGGATTTTGAAAGAAATCTTGAAACCCGGACGAACTACAGCGGTTATGGCGAATAACGACATTTTAAAGGTAATACAAGAAACGTACAAAACTTATTTTTCGGAACAAAGATACACAATCATAAGAGCAACTATATTACTAAATGAAATTTACGGGCAGAAAGACTGTTCACACACACGATATGATTAAGTTGAGGGTAATTTCGCAAGTGAATTTTTATTAAAAGGTTTAGAAAACTAGCTGCCCAAGCCACTCAGTAGAGAGTGGAATGAGCACGAACAAGGAAGAGGAGAGCGAGCTTTGCTCTCTTTGATTATAATTATGACAAAATAGGGTTGTCAGGCGGTAATTAATTAATATAAATAGAATTCAAATAAATTCAATGAAATGACTTAACATCAGCCGCGTTGAATGACCGCAGGTCTTCAAAATATATTACATAATAATTCAAGTTTGATTTCAATAAGCAACTTCAAAAATTCCTTAAACTTCATTAAACATATGCGAACTTAAATTACAAATTATGACTCCTTATTCGACAGGCAATGGAGCAAGCTTATGAATAGCGCGCTTAAAGATGCCGTTTTTGGTTTTGACGACTGCCACGATTTCCTCGATCTTGCCCATCAACCACTGTTGTGGTGGTGCGTTGTCCTCGTGAACTAGGACTACTTGACCAATTGTTACGTTTTCCTTTTCTGTTGACCATTTGTGTCTCTGCTGAAGGCTTAGAAGATAATCCCTTGACCAGTCGTCCCAGAAGCGCTGTTGGATGCTGCAAATTAGCTGCCAACGTTGTAAGTAATTCAGCTTGTTGTTTTTTACGTCTGGCATTGATCCGAATGGAAGCGCAACTAGAATTCTTCCAAGGAGGTGAGCTGGCGTTATTGGTTCTCCATCGTTGGGGCACGAACTGGCTGCGATGATTGGGCGAGAGTTTAGAATGGCTTCCACTTCTACCAATGCAGTCTCCAATTCGTTCTGGCGCAGAACTGTGTTTCCGATTGTTCTGATGAGTAGAGTTTTTGCTGATATGACGGCTGCTTTCCAGTGACCGCCGAAGTGTGGCGCACAGGGGGGTATAAACATGAAGGTGATTCCTTTGGCTGCTGCAAATTTGGTGATTGAATCCTTTGCACCTTTGAACTCCTTCTTCAAGGGCTCCAGCATACGTGCAGCTCCAACAAAATTCGTGGCATTATCGCAATAGATTCGCTTGGCAAGTCCACGCCGGCCTATGAATCTAGAAAGGCACATTAAAAATGTTTTAGATGTTAAATCTGTAACAAGCTCTAAATGAACCGCTTTGGATGTGAAACATATGAACACTGCTATGTACATTTTAACTGGAGGCTTGCCTCGAATACCAAGAGTAACTGAAATTGGACCACAAAAGTCCACTCCGCTAGTTTCGAATGGACTTTGTCCCAAGAGCCTATCAACGGGTAGGTTTCCCATAATTTGAGATGCAAGTATTGGTTTATATCGGAAGCAATGAACATAATTTCTAACTACTGTGGTACATTCGCGCCGAGCATTTATGAGCCAAATTTGTTGCCGAAGTAAGCTTACTAAAACACGGGCTCCGGCATGACAATTAGTGAAATACAAGTGATTTAAAAATAGTGCTATAAATCTACATTTTTTTGGTATAAGAAGCGGGAACCGTTTACTGTGGGGCAGTGGTGCGTTCAACAATCTCCCACCCACTCTCAATAAATTCCACACTCGATCATGCATTTTTAAAGGTTGCAAGAACAGATTGAGTTTTTGAAGTGACGGTTCTAAAAGAACATTCCTTTTTAGTTTGTTAATTGCCTCTCCTAAAGATGTGTGTTGTACGAGGTGTATGATTGCCATAAATGCAAAATCAAGTTCTTCGGGAGAAATTTCTCTCGATGTGTATGCTGTTTTACGTCCATGGATAAAGCGAAACATGAAAGATACAATGCGCAAAATTCTTGTGTACGACGACGTTCTTTCGATTAATTCAATGATAGGATGAAGGGTCGAATCGCCCGCGATTAGAGTCGTAGCAGATTTTCGCTTTTCTAATTGCTCCACATTTATTTTAAAGTGAGGGTTTATTGGCCATAAACTTTGATCATTTTTAAGAAAGATTGGGCCTGAGAACCAAATTGAATCATTGAGATCAGAAGCCGAGCATCCACGTGAAACCAAGTCCGCAGGGCTTTCTTTCGTAGGCACATGTCTCCACGATGCGTTTGCGGTTGATTCTTGGATGTCTGCAACTCTATTAGCTACGAAAGTATTAAGAACCGAAGGATGCATTGTTAACCAATGTAAAACAACTTTTGAATCAGACCAGAATACAATTTGATCGTTTTCGAAATCAAGGAGCGGCTTTATTTTTATCCACAAATTAGATAAATGTTGAGCTGCGCATATTTCCAATCTGGGAATAGATTTAGTTTTTAATGGGGCTACTTTTGACTTAGCTGTTAATAGCCTGGTTCTGATACCATTTTCGGATTCCACTCGAATGTATAGGCAACAGCCATAAGCTCTGATTGATGCGTCGGCGAACCCATGTATCTGGCATTTCGAATTAGAATTTAGGCCTATGTGTCGAGGAACGTGTATTGATTCTATACCGTCCAAGTCCGATAACAAGTCAGAAGCTAAGTGCTGTAAGTTTGAGGTTAATGGCTCATCCCAATCCAAACGTTGCAACCAGATGTCTTGAATAAGAATTTTTGCTCTAACTATGATGGGACCCATGAAGCCGAGCGGATCATACAATCGAGATACTAAAGATAAAATTGAACGTTTTGTAAATGGGGCTCTTAACTCCAAATTTTCCATAGAGTATTTGAATACCACTTTGTAAGGGTAAGTCCATATTTACTAAGGACTGAGTTTAATTCGGTGTATAATATATGTAATTCTCCTTGAGTATTAACACTTGCTAATAAGTCGTCTACGTAGAAGTTCTTGACTAGTGCTCTAGAGGCAATAGAGTGCGATACTTTGTGTTCATCGCTTCTGGATTTTAGGCAACGAATAGCTAAGAATGGTGCACTCGCTGTACCATAAGTAACTGTGTTCAGACGAAATATTTGGAGTTGGTCAGTAGATGACTCTCTCTAGACGATAAGGTGAAATTTGCGATGAGTCTCGTCAATAAGAATTTGACGGTACATTTTGGCTATATCAGCCGTAACGCTGAATTGCCGCATTCTAAAACGTAAAAGAGTTGAAAATAGAGTTGGTTGAATTGTTGGTCCAACCATCAGTAAGTCGTTTAAAGATACTTGTGATGTACTCTTACTGGATGCATCGAATACAACTCTAAGTTTTGTAGATGAGCTTTGTGGTCTTAGCACGCATTGATATGGCACGAAGTGATGCGACTCTCTCGGGATTGTGTTATCGGTTATGCTCATGTGATTAAGGGAAAGATATTCCTTCATAAATGCGATAAATATTTCTTGTAGTTCTGGTTGTTTGCACATTCGTCTCTCTAAAGAGAGAAAACGCCTTTTTGCATTGTCGAAAGAATTGCCTAGGCAATTTGGCGTAGTTTTGAATGGTAATGATACACACAATCTACCCGAGGTAATGCGAGTAATACTTTTAAGAAATGACTCCTCACAAAGCTGTTGTTCTGGGGTGTATGAATTTGACTTCACTTCATTTGGAATGTCTTCCAATTCCCAAAATTTACGAATAAATGTGTCCAAAGAAGCACAGTTTTGTACTGTGCTTATAAATGAAATAGAATGTTGTGTGATTGATTGATTTGATTTGTATCTACCGGCAACAACCCATCCTAATGCAGTTGCTCTTAAGTTGGGCAAACCCTCGCCACATTTGATGTGACCGTCTTTGAGGAGATCAAAGAATGACTCAGCCCCCAAGAGCAAGTCAACCTTTTGAGATTTGTAAAACAAGGGATCAGCCAATTCGATTTCTTCGGGAATATTTGAGATTACAATGGGTCGGTATGGCTGAAACGATGATATCAATGACATAATTCCAAAATCTACTGTCATATTGAATTTTTCAGTGCGAGATCCGATAGTTGCTTGTACAACATGCTTTATATTCGACTTTAAGTTGTTAAAACCTAATAATTCGAATTGTTTTGAGTTTGAGTGTTTTGCATAATTCCTCAGTCATAAAATTAACTTGAGATCCTCCGCCCAAGAGTGCTCTAACCCAATGATCAGAACCAGACCGATCCTTAATCTTCACGATTGCTGTTGCTAGAATGACTTGGTCAGTTTCGCTGCAAGCATGAAAAGATGAAGCTAGAGTGGGTGGGATAATCTGGCTTTGTGAGATGTGTGACTCCGATGTCACCTTTTGTGGATTCTGACCTACAGATATGTGCGAGCTTGCAGGCAACTGAGGGATTGCTGAATTGCTGGATTTGCAATTTGTAACTGAATGGCCTTTACGTAAGCAGTTAATACAAAGAGGTTGACTTTTAACAAATAAGAACCTCTTATTGCAAGGAATAGATGCGAACTCAGAGCATTGGTGAATAAAATGATGATTCGACTTGCAATAAATACATTTTGATTGGTCAACTTGCAGAGTGGCTGCAGTTAACGCGATTCTACTTCCCTTTCTATTAGCGCGATGAGTCTGTTTAAAGCCACAAGACGATTCATCGGCTGAAAGGTGCTGGAATCTCTTATTAAGAGCGGATTCACAGTCTTGCCATGAAGGGATCATTGAGTAGTCTAGGCTTTCTTCCCATTTCGAACGAGTAGTTGGGTCTACTTTACTCATGGTAACATGAATGAGGATGGCTTCACAAATTTGTTTACAGTCCGCTAAAGAAGTTAGGGATCCATAAATTGCTCGAATATTATCAATGACTGATCTTAAAGCAGATGAATTTGATTCTTGCATTTTTGGAATATCGAATAATTTTGAGATGCAATTAAGCAACTATTGTCATAAACGTGTTTTACAGCACCTAGTGCCTTCGGATAATTGCCTGTAGTGACCTGAAATGCCTTGACTGTTCCTAATGCTTCTCCTTCTAAACATGATAGTAGATGATTGAATTTTTCGATATTGGACAAACTGGAATCACTGTCTACTAAGTTTTCAAAAAGACCAATAAAGTTCTTATATTCTGCATAATCTCAACTAAATTTTGGTAACTTCATCGCTGGCAACTGTCTGGCAGGTTTTACAGCACTAATCATGGCTGAGTTTAAATTGCCTGTGTTTCCTTTAAAAGGTCGATCACGTTTGCTTAACAGACTCGCTTTGGTTTCAATGCATAGCAATTCTAGGTCAGCTCTCGAAGCAATGTCCGGACTAATTTTTTCCAAATCTAATTGAATCTGAAACGCTCTTTCAATGTAGCTGTTTAAAATATCCAGTTGACACTCGATATGAATTGCATCTAAGTCTGGTTATTCAGAAATTGATCTATTAATTCGTTGAATATCTCTGGTAACATTTTTGTGCAGCTGGTATAGACTATCCAATTTGTATGTTTCAATGTCATCTATTGATCTGTTTCCCTTGCCCCGTTTCCCAGTCATTATCACAAAGGTATAATATGATGATAATTGATTAAAGAAACGAACGTGAATTGTTCACTAAATATGCGCCGTGTCCCACTGTGCGTCGACAGCTTCGAATTGTGCCAACCAAACACTCTTGTGGCCACGTAAATTTGCGCACTCTGTTTAAGTATATAAGAACTGAGAAAATAAAGTACTAAAGAAAGCAGAAGCAATGCTAAGGCTACTGGCAGCGTCACCAGCAGTGAACGAATTCCGCACAAAGAAAAATGTGATAAGTGCGCTTATGTTTCTAACTGTGCCCAAGACAACGACGCTGGGTAGTAACTGAACAAACTGTAATGACAAGCGATGCAAAGTAACGGTTCCAATACCGTTTCTGTAACGAAATCAGTGTTCGCTATGTGTGTATACTAGTGAATATATATATATAGTGCACTTTGTTTGAACTATGTTAAAATTTGGTTATGTTCAATAAATATTGTAAAGATTCACACCAAGGCGGTAATAATTTTATTCACTTAATATTTGTTAATTATTTGATTCGCAACCGAGCATTAAATAAATTGATTCACTGTCCTTATGCATTAGGTCAGATAAGTGATCGTTAATGGTACAATATGATACGTATATTACAGCATATACATATGTAAATTTTTTGACACGTTAATATGCACAATTTCTCGATTTATTTAATGTTTGTTACTTGAAAAGTACTTCCCATAGGTTGAGAGGAGATCATCACGAATTCCAATCCAAGTTTTCACCAAATCCAATAAGTCCAACAAGAGTCCACCCGGGGGCGCCAAACACACGATATGATTAAGTTGAGCACGAACAAGGAAGAGGAGAGCGAGCTTTGCTCTCTTTGAGTATAATTATGACAAAATAGGGTTGTCAGGCGGTAATTAATTAATATAAACAGAATTCAAATAATTTCAATGAAATGACTTAACAAAGACCAAGAAACGTTAATAATCCAAGACCATAGAAATAACAATCACAAGGGAATAGACGAAACGCCGCTCCATTTGAAAAGACATCATTACTTCCCATACATGAAGCAGACTATATCCAGAATAATTAAAGATTGCGACATATGTCACACAATGAAATATGATCGCAACCCACAGAAATTGAAATTTCAGCTGCCAGAAATCCCAGCACTCCCATTAGATATTGTTCAAATCGATCTGTATTTCATTAACAATAAAACCAACCTAACAATAATAGACAAATTTTCCAAATTTGCTGCCGCATATACCATTTCAAGTAGGGATGCGATTAATATCACAAAACAGACCAAAACTTTTATTTGTAATTTCGGAACACCCAGGAAAATCATCTGCGACCAAGGTGCGGAGCTTAACTCTATTCTCTTCAAAGACTTCTGTAAGCAATTTAGCATTTACTTACATTTCACATCATTCCAACAATCGAGTAGCAACTCAACAGTAGAACGTTTGCACTCAACGCTTACAGAAACCTATAGGATTATTTACAAAGTCAGGAAAGTCCAGCAATTAGAATGCGAACATGATGAAATTATGGTAGAAACGTTAATAACATACAACAATGCCATACATTCCGCGACAAAATTAACGCCATACGAATTATTCACAGGAAAGACACACATTTTTAATAGAACGATCGAATATTCAGACGAACATGATTATTTACAAAAACTTATCGAATTTAAAACAAAATTATACACCCAAGTACAGACAAAAATGACAGCAAAGGCCAAAGAAAGAATACAGAAACTGAATGGAAGAAGAACACACCCAATACCGTTAACAGCAGAACTAATGTTAGTACATTACTATTTCTTGATACGTTGTGCCAAGACTTGAAAGGAAAATGCATACGTGCTTGAAATACAGATCCGTTTCTTTTTTTTTGTGATTCGCTTGTGGTTAGGATTCTTTGGCTGCATTGAATTTTGTTTTTATACTCTGTACCCGAAGGGAAAGGATATACTGGAAAGCTGTGCATATATGTAACACCCAGAAGGAGACGTCGGAGAGCCTCCAAAGTTACCCACAATATGATCTGGTTGACTAGAGAAATCGATTGGGCCATGTCCGTCTGTCTGTCCGTCTGTCCGACTGTCCGTCTGTCCGTCTGTCCGACTGTCCGTCTGTCCATCTGTATGAACGCAAGGATCTCAGAAACTACAAAAGCTAGAGTTATGAAATTTTGTGTGAAGAAT
The DNA here is from genome assembly GCA_037075145.1 of Scaptodrosophila latifasciaeformis. Classification (NCBI taxonomy): domain Eukaryota; kingdom Metazoa; phylum Arthropoda; class Insecta; order Diptera; family Drosophilidae; genus Scaptodrosophila; species Scaptodrosophila latifasciaeformis. The sequence continues at coordinate 69,679 of JBAMCM010000165.1, forward strand.
TTATAGGACATGGGAAAGGGCAAGTTTTTATGTTGATCCGCCCCCTTCCCCCAGAGGAGCCATTAGTTAATATTTGAATAATCGTAAATATCTCAAAATCTAAAAGAGCAAAGATTACTAAATTTGGTCAGTATGGTGACCTCTTGCAAAGGAAAAGTTGGCAGGAAAATTTTTAATTTAAATTTGCACGTCCGACACGGCTTTTATCCAGGTTAATTTGTTTTGTTCGTTCACTGTGCGCGGCATTTTCAGTGTATTCTTTGTTATTTAGTTTTGTGCTGTAAATTCTTGTTTCACTGTCACTCTCTTTTGAATTTGTTATAACTAAATTCAAAAAAGTCCCTGCTCGGGCGGCATGAAAATTTATATGACCTTATATAAACAATTTACTTTTTGGACGCGTTTGAACTTAGCGAAAACAAACGATATAATAAAAATGAAGCCGAACGTTAAACTCGGGCGCGGCCGAGTTTGGGATACCCTGTACCTAGTGGACGGAATTAAAAAAAAAAGGTGGCAACCCTAGTCGGGTGGTAACCCTGGTCGCCTTTATTCACATAAATCCTCTGGTCTTAATATTCCTTTGAATCCAAAAACATATTGTTCACAATATTGCAAGCACCCCATCTATCGGACTGCTCACTTGGAAGATTGCCGGTTACGCAAGGGGAATTAACATCTTGACCCTCAAAATTTGTTTTTTGTATATCTCGAGTAAATATGGTCCAATTTTAGTCATGTCAATCGAAAGATTTTTAGATTCCTAACAACTTTTCAGAAGCAACTAATACTTAAATCCGAAAGGTTTAGAAATTATGTGGCTTTGAAAAAATGAGTGGGTGGAAGGGAGGCGGGGGGAGAAAAAAAAATAAACTTGACCAGCGTACACACAAGTTTGGTTATCCTAGCTCTTATAGTCTCTAAGATCTAGGCGTTCACACGGACGGACGGACAGACGGACGGACATGGCTATATCAATTTCTCTAGTCACCCTGATCATATTGTGGGTAACTTTGGGGGGTCTCCGACGTCTCCTTCTCTATGTTACATATATTTGCACAAACTTAATATACCCTTGTACCTTTTTAGGTACAGGGTATAAAAAAGAACAACGCTTGCGATAGATCTCTGCTCTGGACAACAACTGATTTTATTTCTTAAGCTAGCTTTAGATAAGCCGGCAAAGCTGGGCTGAATTTGCTGCAAGCGAAAGCTTTTCTAAAGCTCATAATGCTTCCTATAACTAAAAATTCAAATTTTATAACTTTAATAAAATACCTTAAAATTACTCAGAAATCTCAGAACCGAAATCATTCAACAGTCTCTTTGGACCGAAGTTGATTAATATATAAGTTAACAACTGAAATTGTATTGCTTCATAGCAACTAAGTAGCTTTGCATAAGCAATGCTGACGCGCCAGAATTGGGTGAAAGCTGACACTTCCTGTTTGGAGTGTTGCTTCACACTGCAAGGAATGCTGAGTCGGCTTGCCAACTTAGTTTGTTAGTTGTCAACTCTTTAGTCATAGTTTTGAATTGAAATAAACCACTACTTTGCTCCGGCGCACAGCCGTAAATTTCATTGTTTTTATTCCAATCATATTGCTACGCCACGAGTCTAGTCAATTTACTAAGGGGGCGAAGTCAAGCCCTCCACTCTACTAGACGTGATCGTCTCACCACCGCCGACCAAGGATAGAAGACCCTGGATCGTCGCGGGCGCCCAACGTATCCTCGACTCTAGAAGCTAATTTCACAAGGTAGTTAAGTTAGAGATCATGTAAGTTCTGCAAGTGATTTCTTCGGCACGCCTAAAATCGTAAAAAAAAAAAAAATAAATAAAAAAAAATAAAAGAGAAAAAAAGAAAACAAATTTTCTATTATATTTGGCCACGTAATAGTTTTTTTTTTATATTTATTTTCGCCAGAATCATTCAGAACTATCTGAATATGACTGGACGAGGAAAGGGAAGGGGAAATATGGTACATGGGGATCCTTAATTAGATTATATACATATAAGATATAATTAATAGTTTATTTGATTATGTTATAATTCTGGTAGGCAGATCTGAGGGGTGACATTTTCTCAGGCGTTGGAGGGGAAGAGGATCAGCAAGTCTACTCGCCAACATGTTGGGGTGCATTAATAGCCTGTCCGCGTAACGGCTGCTGTGATGGTTAATTTCGTCACCTATCAGACTGATGTGTAGGTCCCTTAGGATTGCGCAGTTGGTGACGTACCACGGCAGTCCGACGCATGCCTAGCAGCACGTGCCTGCACAACTCTCAGCCTGTCAAGCTGGTGCTTAGAGGTAGTACTCCATACTTGGATGGCGTAGGTCCAGGTAGGGTTTACTACTGCTTTAATTAAACGGACCTTTGTTGAGAGCTGAAGTTAAGCTGAGCGTAGGAGCCAGTCAAGTTTGTTAATTTAATGCAGGCACTTGGTCTTAACTGCCGTGATATGGGCCTTCCAGATGAGCTTACAAGATGGACACCCAAGTAGCAGTGGGAGTTCACGCTTTCAATGATCGCACCATCATAGGTGAGACCAGGGCAGGAGCCTTGCCGAAGAGCGAATGTCACACAGGCTGATTTTGCGCAATTAATGGCTGTATTCCATTTGGCAGCCCAACGCTCCATTTCGTGCAGCCAATTCTGTACTGCATCCGAGGCTGCTTGCAGGGACCAGTGCGACGCAAGCATAGCTGTGTCGTCGGCCACTAGGATATTGGCCGAGGAAAAACTGGGGGCCGGGGCTGGCATATCAGCTGTGTAGAGGGTATACAGGAAAAGCCCAAGTACACTTCCCTGGGGAACACCTGCATTCATTTCCACCAAGCTCGAATGAGAGTCTCTAACTGCTATCTCAAAGGTCCGATCAGCAATGAAGAACTCCAGAATTGCAAAGTGGGATGCCGGGAAAAGATCCTTCAACTTATACAGCAATCCCTCGTGCCACACCTTGTCAAAGGTTCGCTTAACGTCGAGAAAAACTGCCACCGTATACAATTTATTTTCAAAGCCGTCTGTCACTTGATTGACTAGGCGATGAACCTGTTCAGGACAGCCGTGAGATTTCCTAAAACCAAATTGATGTTGGGGTATGTGGCCTGATACCTGCGGTAGTTCCATCAAACGATTCAGCAGAATACGCTCAAAGACTATAGAAAACGTTGGAAGCAGACTTATTGGACGGTATGAGTCTATCTACGCCGGGGGTTTACCGGCTTTGGGGATCATGACAACCCGCGCACGCTTCCATTGCTTTGGGAAGTGCCCTAGATTTAGCATGGCGTTAAAAATTTTGACCAGGGCCAAAACTCCTTTGCGTGGGAGGGATTTGGCTGCTAGATTGTCAATACCATCATGTCCGGGGGTCTTTTTCACTTTCAGTGCCTTTAGCTGTAGAGTGACTTCCTGCGGGGTGGTGTGTCTCACGTGGCGGGATGGTTGATTAGGGGCATCCTGAAATCCTGCAACTTCTTCTATGTGGGAAGCGTCCGTCAGGTGGAAAGGAGTGAAGGTGGAGAACAGATGCTCAGCAAATGCATTTGCTTTATCGCCATCTGTCCTAAGCCAGGTGCCACTATGACCCAAAATGGGGGATTGAAAAAGCGGGTGTCTCTTTATTCGTCTCGTTAGCTTCCAGATTGAAAGTCACTGTTGTTGTCTGGGCCAGCTCCTTCGAGTAGGGTGTCGAAGTTTTTCTGACGACTTTTGGCAAGCATTCGGCCCAGCCGGCTTGTGACGCTTGAGAGGGACTCTTTAGTTGCAGGATCTCCTAATGCAATATACTGCCTCCTGAGTTGCATTTTTAGATTAAGGAGAGCTCTTATCTCAGAGTTAAGAATGGGTGACCTTCTGGCAGCTATCGGACCTACTTGACGCGGTGGTGGCGTAGCCCGTCGCGCAGCTTCAGCAATTATATGGGTTCCCTGAAAATGTTGAGCCCCTTCGTCCAACTCAAAGAGCAACGGGAGATGGTCAAATGAAAGTTCAGTCAGCGCTTTTACTTTAATCTGTTGCTGTATGAAGCCTATAGAGATGCCAAAGTCAATAGCACTGGGAGTGGCACTCACACGGAAGGGATAGCAGTTGCCTTCGCCAGTTGCTACGACGTCGATGCCCTCGTCTGCAAAAGCAGAAAACAAAATCCTGCCTCTGGCACACATTCTGTAATTGCCCCACCATCTGTGTTTGGCATTCCAGTCACCTGCCGCAAAGAATTTTCTGCCGAGTTGGGTGAGGAGTGGCATAATATCGGCTTCCGTCCACCTGAAGGCAGGAGTGCAGTAGACCGAGGCAACTTTTAATTTTCCTCTACTTGCAGAAAGCTCAATGCTGACGGCTTGAAGAGGATTTTCCGAGATTGTAAAGGAGGGTTGGTAGGAAATGGACGATCTTATAAGGATAGCCGCACCTCCAAATTGTCTGTCATCCGGGTGGTTGGCAGAGTGAAGAGTGAATCCGGGAATCCTAAAGGTGAAACGCGTACAGAAGTGAGTTTCAGACAGCATTAGGATGTCAATTTCATGGAGCTCAATGAAGGCAATAATCTCGTTGACCTTCGAGTTAGCCCGGTTGGCGTTCCAAGCTGCTAATTTAATTGGACCCATGATAAGAACCAGCAAGGGGGGCGCGCGTCTGAAGGATCGCTTGCATTAGGGTCTCTACTAGGGACATCATCCTGTCGAGTCTCGCGAAGAGCTGCTCCAGCTGGGTTTCCAGGGCAGCATTTGTGCTGGTGACCGGGGGGAGTGGGTGATTTACAGGTGTAGTGCGGGGCTGGCTGTGTTGATCAATAACTTGTCTGTTACTGACTACACTCGCAAAAGTTTGCTTGCCATAAGTAAAGGCACTGCTTGGTGGAGATGTTGGGTTGGTGTTCTGCTGACGTTTATTTTTAAAGGCACTGCTTGGTTGAGATGTTGGATTATTGTTCTGTTGATGTAATGATAGCAACACCTAGGATCATCCGGTCCAAGTTTGCATTCTGGGGTAGGGTGATAGTCACCGCATTCTCTGCATATATGATTTCGGGTGCAATATGCCTTGGTGTGGCCATATTCCTGGCATCTGTGGCATTGAACAGGCTCAGACTGTTTACGAGGCTTCTCCCAGCTTACTTTATGCCTGCAGACGACCGGAATATTCTTTAGGAGCTTGTTGCTTCCGCCTTTTTAAGGTCAATAAACCTAATGTTGCATGCAATGGAAGAATGGACTGCCAAATGGAATGTGGCCATTAACTCCACAAAGTCAGCCTGTGTAACTTTTTCCCTGCGGCCCGGAACTTGCACAGGTCTGACTTTCGATGGAAGCCTCATCAGCTATGTCACATCGCACTGCTACCTAGGTGTACACCTAGATCGGAGACTGACCTGGAGGACCCACATCACGTCGGTCAAATTTAAGTCCCGAGCTCTAAGGCTCTCTTAATCAAACCCATACTAGCTCCAACGTGGAGCTATGCCATCCAGGTGTGGGGAACTGCCGCCAAATCCCAGCTCAATAGGCTCCGAGTGGTCCAGTCGAGAGCTACACGTCACGCATCTGGGCTCCCCTGATACGTGACGAACAAGGTGATAGAAAGAGATCTGAAAGTTACCCTTCTTGGGGATAAGATCAATTTCCATAGCAGCCGTTATGTTGACAGGCTTGTGGTCCACCCGAACCGACTGGCAAACATGCTAGTAAGCCCCATCTCCCTCCGAAGGCTGAAGAGGGTACACCGCAACGATCTCCCTACCCGGAGGATTATATAATTATATTATATTATATTATTTTATATTATTTGTTAAGTAATTAATAACTAGATGAATTTTTCTTGTTTTTTTTTTGTACATAATAATTAAGAAACCACTTGGTCTCATATACCACTTATACACTCATTAGGTTAAGTTTAGAGGAGTTGACTGAACGATTCCTTTTGGAACCAAGTAAATAGAAAGTTAAAAAAAAAAAAATCATGTTGAGTGGGAGTTGCGTTGCCTTGTTACATGGAGTATATATGCGGAGAACGCAGTGGCCTTCCTTTTGAAGAAATTCAATAATGTCTTACGATGGAACTCCATGGTGAATGTTACGCATGTCAATCCGGAAAGGGCGATCCTCAGGCAGTTGATGATGGTGAAAAATGATACCTTTTTCACGGAAATGGCGGGCCACAGTCCTATAATCATCCGAGGTGTTGCACTGAACAGCACAGTCGCCAGAACTAAGAGTTTTGATGGTGAAGGAGTCCCCTATGAGGGCGTCCAGCTCGCTGGAAAATGCCAATAAGTTGGCCACGTCGGGGACAGTAATCCTAGGCACTTTATGAGAACGACGAGCTTGTAGGGGGATGCCTGAAGCAGGTGTAAGTTGCCTAGACGCTTTTTATCGGCACGGTTGTCTGCAGGCTGCGAGGTACGATGTTCAGGCAAGCTTACGTTGTCCATTTCCATTTTATCGTCATCGCTCAGAATATGGAAACGATTTGAAGAGCTATCGTCTTCTTGGAGAGGTGCTGTCTTTTTATGGCTTAGTTTTGGTGAAAGAGCAGCACCTGTTCTCTTTTTAGGCATTTCTTTTTTCTGGTTACTGGGAGCTTTCTGCCACCCAGCTGCAGACGACATCAATGAAGTGCTTATAGTTGCACTGCTTAGGGTTGTGGTGCTTGTTGTAAATCAGACACTACCACATAATGTGGAAATAATATTAAATGGAGACGAGATAGTCGAACTGACCGACGTTACTGTACAAGTAGTACTACAGGTAGTAAACGGGGTGGTATTCCGCGTGGTGGAGATAGGTGGGGTTACCCCTGACACACCGTCAAGTAATTGAGCTTGTAAGGAAACGCGCAGGTCCGAAGGGCTTACACCCGCAATTGACTTCATTGCATTGAAGTCGATACAATTTTGTTGTTGTTGATCCATAGCTTCTAACAGTAAAAACTTTACTACAAAAAGCTAGGTTACTGCCGAAAACAATGGTATCATTTGCAAAATAGGTTCTGAAACCAGCTAAACCATTATTTTCGCCAAAAGATGTTGCACACACAGGCAAAAGTTCTAAGCTTCAGCACTATTTTCGCCAACAGATGTTGCACACACAGGCAAAAGTTCTAAGCTTCAGCACTCAAACAAAAGCTGAATAATTTAACAGCTGATCGCCACGTGGTTTGCGTGTCGACACGACGGCCAGATACAGGCAATATTACAGAATTGTCAATTTTCACGAAAAGAAAACACATAAGGCAATCCCATTTAGATAATTTTGTACCACAGATTGTGGACTTGTCCATATGAAAAAACTTAATGAAGTTTTACTTAAAAATTTGCAAACACTCGAAAGAATCACAGCGATGAACAAACGGGTCCGACTCATGTGAGAGCTCAGGCAAGACTAGCCACGTAATAGTGTGAGAGTAAAATCATTCCCAAAAGTATTGCATACTTTTTGCCAAAACATTATTGCATACTTTCCTATAATTTTATTGCATACTTTTTCTTGCCATACAAGTTAAAATTTAAATTGGAAAAAAAAGAAAATTTTTTAAAATTGAAATTGAAGAAAAAAAAACGAAAAGAAAATTATTGAAAATTGAAATTGAAGAAAAAAATAAATAAAAAGAAAAAGAAAATTTTAACAGAACAGAAAAAATTTGACATAGAGTATAACAATTAAGTTCTAAAAAAAAAAAAAAAAAATTTTTTTCCATTCGGATAAAACACAAACACACACACACACATACCCATAAATTTTAAGAATTTAAATACAAATTAAACTTCATAATTTCCATTGGCAAGGTAACCTTTGTTAGGGAAAAATCAAAATCTTTCTGTCTGTCCGGTTAAGTTATGGCCAATAACAACAATCTGGTCCGACCCCCAATATTAAATCCTGAAGAGATCGAAGCTCAAAGGCGCAAAAAAATAGGTAGGCAGAACATCAGCAGAATAGGAACATAATGGAGGGAGCAAATCAAATCGTTGTCGCGTATATGATTAGCGGAATATTAGCTCAACAGTTACCTGGTTGGATAAGACAATACAGTCAACCAGAAGATTTTATTAGTGTCGCTGACCAGGCTATTGACCCAGAACACGCACGGAATCTAGGTGACTTGGATAAGGTACCAGACATAGTCAAGGCCATTCGTGAATTCTCCGGCGAACCATCGGAATTCAGTTCGGGCAAGAAAGGTGTGGACCGTGTTCTAGAAGCATACAGTGCATATCAGGGCACACCCAAATACTATGGTATAATACATACCATACGTAATAAAATAATTGGAGCTGCCGATATGGCACTGGAATCCTACAACACGCCCCTCAATTGGCTAGCAATTTCTAAGTGTTTAACATTGCACTACGCAGATAATCGAGACATTAACACGCTAGAGTACCAGATGACGATGCTGGTACAACAAACAGGACAATCGGTTGAAGAATTCCATCGCGCTGTCTATAAGCACTTGTCCTTAATCTTAAACAAAATCAGCTGTATGGGCTTGGGACGAGAGGCAGAACAGTTAATGACAAAAATGTATCGCGATAAGGCTCTAGATACCTTTGTACGCGGATTGCAAGGTGACTTGCCACATTATTGGGTATCAAAGAACCAGTAGACTTGCCGTCGGCATTACATTTGTGTCTGAAATTGGAGAATCAGAGTTTCCGTTCCAATCATGCAGCAGCAAAAGGTCAAGCAATAAATTTTAGAAACCAGAATTTTAAGCCGATACCGCCACCGCGTATGTCAATAAATGAGTTTCGTAACAAACAACCGCCACCAATCCCCCTAGATTACGACAGTACCAATACCCACAATTCGGACAACAACCAACTTTTCGACAAAGACAAAACTTCCATAGCTTCGGATACCAGCCAGGGCCGGCACCCAGACAATTGTTTTTCAATAGACCACCGCCATATCCACCAGGTAGGACTTTCGCACCAAAACCGCTGCCACGTCCAGAACCCAAAATGGTCAATCATATGAATAGACCGAGATTCGATGCCGGGAAGAGACCCGCAGGGCCAACGCCAGATGGGTTTAAGCGACAAAAAAACTTTAACATTCAAACGAATGAGAATGAAATTGAAACCCAGACACAGGCGTACTCCACTCTGACAGAATACGAGCAGACCATGACAGATTACGACGATCAGAAGGACTAACATGAGAGTTTGGACAAATACTTGGAACAAACTGACGAATACGAAACCGACAAGTTGTGCGAACAAATTGATAATTTTGCATTGAATTTTTTAGAGTAAAGAGTTCCTCACTCCCATATTTTGGACGTAAGTTGAGGAACGGAACATCTCTAAAATTCTCATAGATATAGGATCAAATAGAAACTATATTCAACCAAAACATGTAGACAACCCAAAACCAAATCAAAAGCCGTTTAGTGCCGTGTCCGTAGGAGGTAGCACTTTGGTTACCCACCATAAAATCGCCACTCTCTTTAATATCCCAGATGTACAAATAAAATTTTTCTTGTTGCCCACATTAAAATCCTTCGATGCCATCCTTGGAAACGATAGTCTTAAGGCGCTAGGAGCCGAAATCAGAATTAGTGAAAATGTCATGATAATTAAAAGCGGTCTTAAGGTACCAATCAAAGAAAAAAAATTCGAGGCGGTAAATACAATCATTCCGAGAACCGACCATTTGTCCGAAACACAAAAATCCAAACTGGGAAAATTACTCAAATCTTTCCCGAATCTTTTCGCTGATCCCAACCAAAAACTGACCTACACAACTAACGTAAAAGCAACAATTCGAACCTCGTCCGACACCCCTGTTTACTCTAAGTTCTATCAGTATCCAATGACACTGAAAGACAAAGTAAACAAACAGATAAAAGAACTTTTGGAGGACGGAATAACTCGCCCCACTCGCTCCCCGTCCAATTCACCAGTTTGGATTGTACCTAAAAAAGCAGATACCTCGGGAGAAAAAAAATACCGTATGGTAATTGACTATAGAAAACTAAACAGAGTAACGATTGCAGACAAATATCCAATCCCGGAGATAAATGAAGTACTGAATCAACTGGATGACAATAAGGTATTTTCGGTCTTGGACCTGAAAAGTGGATTCCACCAGATTCCATTGAAGCCCTCTGATATAGAAAAAACAGCATTCTCCGGGAATAACGGAAAGTACGAGTTTACACGATTACCATTCGGACTAAAAAATGCGCCTGTGATTTTCCAACGCGCATTGGACGCAATTCTCCGCGAACATATCGGTAAGATATGTTTTATTTACATAGACGATATTATCATATTTAGCAAAGATGACGAATCTCACTTGCAAAACTTAGAAACAATTTTCCATACTTTGCAAAATGCCAACATGAAATGCCAATTAGACAAATGCGAATTTATGAAGAATAAGGTAGAGTTCCTCGGTTTCGTTGTTTCCGACCAAGGAGTCGAAACGACCCCGAATAAGGTGGCAGCAATAGCAAACTTTCCCTGCCCAAAAACACTGAAAGATCTAAGATCTTTTCTGGGACTCTCCGGGTATTACAGGAGATTTATTGAAAATTACGCCAAGCTAGCAAAGCTAGCAAAGGTAGGAGGATGGACACGTGTCCAAAAGAATGTCGGCAAAAAAATCTATCACGCTTGACAAAGAGGCGCTAGAAGCTTTCAGAAAATTAAAAAACAGTCTCATATTAAGAGACATAATTCTCCGTTACCCAGACCTTAAGAAAGAATTCCAATTAACTGCTGAAGCATCCAACTTTGCACTGGGTGCAGTCCTATCTCAAAACAACCAGCCAATTTCGTTTCTATCAAGAACACTTTCCAAAGCTGAGGAAAATCATGCAGCAAATGAGAAAGAAATGCTGGAAATAATTTGGGCTCTCAAAACACTCAGAAATTACCTGTACGGCAAGGCAAAGGTAAAGATCTTCACAGATCACCAAACATTAACGCACTTTCTGAGTAGCTGGAATGGTAATGCGAGAATCAAGAGATGGAAGGCATATCTGGAGGAATATGATTATGAAATATGTTACAGGCCAGGGAGGCTGATGCACTTTCCAGGATACCAAAAGACCAGATTAATTTAATAGCATCGACACAACATAGCGCAGAAAGTTCAGGACACGAACTAATCCCGAGCGTAGGAGTCCCCATAAACGTCTTCAAGAATCAAATATTCTTTTATAAGGCAGATAGACCAGATTATAAATTTAGTATACCATTCCCCACATACCATAGACACACAATTCACCGCCACGAACACAAACCCGACGAACTACTAGCCGACTTGAAAAAATACCTTAATCCTTCCGTAATTAATGGCATTCATACTTCCGAAGATGTGATGGGCAAAATCCAAACTTTATATCCACTCCACTTTAAAAATATCAAATGTAGATTCTCACAATCGGCAGTAGAAGATCTGACTAACGAAACACGGCAAGAAGAGGAAATACTAAAAACACATAATAGGGCTCACCGCAGTACAATAGAAAATAAAATCCAATTCTCAGAAAACTTTTTCTTTCCCAAAATGAAACAAAAAATAGATTCTTTAATTAAACAATGCACAATTTGTAAAGCAGCCAAATACGACAGGCATCCTCCTAAACCGGAGCTTAAAGAAACCCCAATACCAGAATACCCCGGACACACATTGCACATTGACATTTACTCTACAGAAAAACACCTTGTGAAGCAAAATGCCATACCTATCAATTGAAGAAATTATGGAGTTTTCTGAAGTTTCAATAGCTCATAATAATATACTTTTATACGTAATTAAAATATCGAATAAAGAAGAAACCGAATATCAAAATATTCTTATAAAGCCAGTAAAAAAGATAAAATAATTGTACATTTAGAACTAAATGAAATATTTGTTTCTGAAAAACAAACCTATGGCATTCCAGAAAATTGTAAAACCGTTCAGAATATAAAACTATGCGATAAGAATAAAATTGTTAATATAAGTAATTCAAATTGTATTCCAAAGCTAATTAGAAAAGAAAAAGCGCTGTGCAGTTTCAGCAACGCAGACCACGTACCAGAAATAGAGGAGATTGGCAACGGGCTCATACTACAAAATAACTACAAAGGCAATCTGACTTGGAATTGCACAGAAAGACGAATAGAAGGCACCTACTGCAGATAGCGAATGACTCGGTAAACATCAAAAATAGGTTCTTTAGCAACCTGGAACTAACCATCATAAAACCAGTAGTACTCGCCTTAGAAACTACACCCGAGGAAACCGAACGATTGAGAATCCTATCCTTAAGGGCATTGGAAAAATTGCACCTGAATAACACCAATCGGTTGGGACACATAAAAACTCAATCCACGGTCAACAGTGTCACCATGCTGACCCTTTTCGGCATCGCACTAATTTCCATACTTGGAGTGCATTCATACAATAGAAAGGCGAGGAAAATCACATTGCAACTCGGACCAACACCATCGGTAGAAACAAAGACTCCAGAATGGATTGCAAAACCAAAACCCGAGCAGCCAGCGAAACGGGAACAAATTCCGCTACCCCAGTTCAACGATATTCCATATTTTTGAAGACAGCTTGAGGACAAGCATAAACTGGAGGGGGAAGAGTTAACAACAAAAATATCTAAAACACAAGAAAGCTTAACTATGTGAAACGATCAATCTGCAAGCTAAGCGTCTGACCCATTTCCTGCACACGCCGGGTTCACCAAACTGCACCTGCAGAATTAGCCCATAACATCTGCTTGCGTCAAGTGCAAGTGATTCCAAGAAAATTACCCAACGTGACCAGCACACCATCAGCAGCAGCGCAGCCAACGTCTCCGCCGAAACTCACACCTAATTAGGGAACAATTAAAACATTGTTAATTTTAGTCTCAAATAATATTTCAATAAAGGCAGTTCGGTTGAACTGGTGTTGAAACTAAAAATTCGTTTTTTTATTTCGTTCAATACAAAATAAATTAACTTACATATTTAGCCGATCAATTGTGCTCGGTAACAGTGTATTTGTTTTTTTTTTTTTCTTATTTTTATTGTTAAAAGGCATACGGGGTATCTTAGGAACCCCTTTGTGACCTTGGTTTCTAGTAATTCAGCACTTACGTGCGCGCCGGCTAGCTACAAATTAGCTTTAAGAATGACCATTAATAACAAATAATAACAAACACAAAAGAACACACACATAAAACATCAATTTCGTCTCCTGCCTTTGTCAAGGGTGACCGCAGGATGAAGTCCTTCGGTTGTCTCCTTTAAAGCCTCCTAGGTTGTCGAATTCGAGTAAGGGCCTTCGCTAATCGATTCCTGTGACCCTCCAGCCTATCGTGGTACCGACTAGAGTGCATGTTTATAGTGTATTTGTGTTGTACAGAAACGTTAAGGTCGAATATGAAAGCGAGGATAGCTGGGAGGAGGAACAAGGAAGCCATATAGTAGATCAGTCGTTAGTTAGTGCCCCGGTAGATAATACCATGGAGCCCAATCAAATCCAAGCTCTTATTGAAAATGCTGTCAGGCAGGCATTGTCGCAACAGCAATCTCCAAGCTGTTGCCATATTAAAAACAAAATTCGTGGCGCAGCTGGAGCCTTGCTCGTATCCCACAATACGGTGCTAAATTTCGATGCCACTTTGGCTAGATTAGACTGCACGTACTAGGACAAGACATCCTTACGACTGTTGAGGTAGGGCTTGGAGATGGTTAGGCAGGGTGACCTACCATTAATGCAATACTACGACGAAGTTGAGAAGAAGGTAACGCTTGTTACCAACATGATTGTAATGACGCATGAACAAGAGGGTGCTGACCTGCTTAACGCTGAAGTCAAAGCCGACGCCCTACATGCTTTTATTTCAGGGCTCAAAAAGTCCCTTAGAGCGGTGATCTTCCCGGCCCAACCAAAAGAATTGCCATCTGCACTGGCTTTGGCTAGAGAAGCAGAAGCAAGCATAGAGAGAAGCATGTTCGCAAACTCCTACGCCAAGGCCATAGAGGAGCGAGTGCACACAGCGGCAAACGGCAACAGCCGCTTCCAGGGGAAACCCAATAAAGAAGCGAAGGACGAACGGGGACAGGAAAGGAACCCGCATTTCGTCAGACGTCAAAAAAATAACGTTAACGGACAAACCAATGGTGACAATCAGGCGCAAACTCCTCAGCCAATGGAGGTCGACTCGTCCTTCAGATTTAGACAGCGGACTGAACATAACAAGAACCACCCCAATGTATCGAATGCTTTTAAGAGGAGAAATTCCTCAGAACGCTCGACACGACCGAGACGACAACGTCTTAATAACGTTGTCCCAGAGGCCCCTAAACCCAAAGACCCCGAAGCGGAGTATGAAAAGGCAGCAAAGGCTGCAGTCGAGGATATTGACAGTGAGAATGAGTACGCTTCCAGTGACGACTCATTGAATTTTTTAGGGGTCGCTTCTGGTTGCCGTTCATTGAACGACGGTTGGCTGGGAGAACCTTAAGAATCTTAATAGATACCGCCGCGGCAAAAAATTACACTAGGCCCGTAAAGGAGCTGAAAGATGTAATGCCCTTTCTCGGTGAGCTCGATACACGGCTCCACCAAAATTAAACACAAATGCTTAATGAAATTCTTCAAGATCACTTCCCCATTTTTCCTTCTAAATTCTCTCAACGCGTTCGACGCTATTATAGGCTTGGACCTGTTAACACAGGCCGGGGTAAAGTTGAACCTAGCAGAGGACTCCCTAGAATACCAGGGCAAATACGAATTTTGCCGTCTGTCTTTCGGTTTGAGGAATGCGAGCAGCATTTTCCAAAGAGCCATAGACGATGTGCTGAGAGAGCAAATCGGGAAAATATGTTACGTCTATATAGATGATGTCATAATCTTCTGAGAGAAGAAGTCCGACCATATCCGCCACATCGATACTGTGCTGAAATGCCTAATCGAGGCGAATATGAGGGTAAACCAGGAAAAGACTAGGTTCTTCAAAAAAAGTGTAGACTACCTCGGCTTCATAGTAAGCAAGGATGGAACTGAGTCCGATCCAGAAAAGGTGAAGGCCATTCAGGAATACCCTGAAACCAAAAACGTCTACAGTGTCAGATCTTTCCTTGGCTTGGCCAGCTACTACAGAGTCTTCATCAAAGACTTTGCCGCCATAGCTCGTCCGATAGCAGACATCCTGAAAGGGGAAAACGGTTCGGTGAGTAGTCATATGTCTAAGAAGATTTGTGTCGAGTTTAATGAAACTCAACGCAACGCATTTCAAAGACTTTGTAACATTCTGCCATCGGAGGATGTCATACTCAAGTATCCCGACTTCAAAAAGCCCTTTGACCTCACCACAGATCCGTCAGCAAGTGGCATCGGTGCAGTCCTATCACAAGATGGTAGGCCAATCACCATGATATCTCTTACCCTGAGCCGGCTGAGCAAAATTATGCCACAAATGAAAGGGAATTGTAAGCCATTGTATGGGCCCTGGGTAAGCTACAGAACTTTCTGTACGGCTCCAGGGAAATCAATATATTTACCGACCACCAGCCTCTCACTTTCGCTGTTGCCGACAGGAACACGAACGCTAAGATAAAGAGGTGGAAATCCTATATAGACCAACACAACGCCAAGGTTTTTTACAAACCTGGCAAGGAAAATTTCGTGGCAGATGCCCTCTCCAGGCAAAATCTTAATGCCTTACAAAACGAACCTCAGTCAGACGCCGCGACCATGCACAGCGAGCTCACCCTGACCTACACAATCGAAACCATAGATAAACCTTTAAACTGCTTCAGAAACCATATTATTCTGGAGGCAGCACGTTTCCCGCTCAAGCGCAACCTAGTGCTATTCCGCAGTAAAACGCGCCACTTGATCAGTTTTACTGACAAGAGTTGCCTGCTAAAAACCCTCAAATAAGTCGTTAATCCTGACGTTGTGAACGCCATTCATTGCGACTTGCCTACGCTGGCAAGTTTTCAACCTCATTACGCACTTCCCTGCCACTCAATTCCGTCACTGCAAAAATGTCGTGTTAGATATAACCGATAAAAGCGAACAGCTTGAAATCGTCACTGCAGAGCACAACCGTACAGAACCGCGCAGGAAAATGTTGAACAAGTCCTTCGAGACTACTATTATCAAAAAATGGGCAGCCTGACAAAGGAAGTGGTAGCTAATTGCAGGGTATGCACCCAGGCAAAGTACGACAGACACCCGAAGAAGCAAGAGCTCGGGGAAACGCCCATACCCGGTTATACTGGCGAAATGGTGCACGCTGACATATTTTCAACCGACAGGAGGCTGTTCCTGACGTGCATTGACAAATTCTCTAAGTTTGCAGTAGTGCAACCAATTATATCCAGAACAATAGTGGAAATCACAGGCCCCCTATTGCAGATTATTAACTTTTTTCCCAACATCAAAACGATCTATTGCGACAATGAGCCCGCATTCAAGCCAAGTTGAGCGGTTCCACAGCACCTTGGCAGAAATAGCCAGATGCCTGAAGTTGGACAAAAGGACAAACGACACAGTAGAGCTAATCTTGAGAGCCACGGTGGAATATAACAAAACCGTGCACTCAGTTACTCGTGAGGGACCAATTGAGGTTGTTCACTCAGGGGCTCACGAGCGCTGCCTGGCTCGTGAGGCAAGATTGGTAAAAGCACAACAAGACAGCATCGGGAGATGCAACCCATCCCGACAGAACCGTGTATTCGAGGTGGGAGAACACGTGTTTGTAAAGAACAACAAGAGGTTAGGAAATAAACTGACCCCACTATGCACAGAACCAAAAGTGCAAGCAGACCTGGGAATGTCTGTTCTCATTAAGGGGAGGGTGGTCCACAAGGACAACCTTAAGTAGGCATTCCCCCTACAGTTAGTAAGTAGGTTACTTTAAGAAAGCCCGAGCACTGTAGTTTCACTCTGTATCTGAATTCCACGTTTGACCTCACGATGTTCATTGCCCTGGCAATAGCGAATGCACGAATCACCGACTTTTCGCATGCCAATTATATCCCTGTCGTAGATGGTGATGTGCTGGTTTTTGAATAGCGTGACCTCTTGAGGCACTCAAGCAACCTGTCCGAATTCGCCTTTATAATAGACGAAACAGAAAAATTGTCCGAGTCCTTTCCCCAGTCGCATATGCGTAAGTTACTAGAGATCGATACTGGCCATCTTAGAACCTTGTTGTCCGTCCTCAAGGTACACCACAGGATTGCTAGGAGTCTAGATTTCCTAGGAACAGCCTTAAAGGAAGTGGCGGGTACCCCCGATGCCACAGACCTCCTAAAGATTAAGATCACAGAGGCTCAACTGGAAGAGTCTAATTCCAGGCAGATAACCATAAATTCCGAAACCCAGAAACAGATAAAAAAGTTAACTGACACCATCATTAAGGTGATCAATGCCCGTAAAAACGACTTGGTTGACACCCCACATTTGTACGAAGCACTACTGGCAAGAAATAGGATGCTGTCTACAGAAATTCAAAATTTTATTCTCACTATTACTTTGGCCAAATCAAACATTGTAAATCCCACGATTCTTGACTTTGCCGATTTGAAGTCTCTTGTAGAACAAGACACCCCAATTGTTAGCTTAATAGAAGCCTCCAAGATCAGGGTCCTCCAGTCCGAAAATAGCATTCACATTCTAATTGCCTATCCCAGAGTCAAGTTCAGGTGCAAGAAAGTCGCCGTCTACCCTGTATCTCACCAACACATCATTTTACGCCTCGACGAGGACACGCTGGCCGAATGCGAGCATGACACCTTTGCGGTCACCGGATGCATGGATACTACGCACCACACGTTCTGCGAGCGGTCTCGGCGCGAAGCCTGCGCGCGCTCGCTCCATGCAGGAAGCGCTGCTCAATGCCACACTCAACCCAACTACTTACAAGAAATAACTCCCGTATATAACGGCGTTGTGATAATCAACGAAGCGTCAGCTAGCGTTAGCACCGATGGCAGCCCAGAAATATTGGTCGAGGGAACCCACCTGGTGACCTTCGAGCGGACGGCAACCATCAACGGCTCCGAGCTCATAAACCTACGGAAAGCATCAAACAAGCAGCCAGGCATTGTGCGTTCACCAGTACTTTACATCGTCGGCCACGACCCTGTGCTCAGCATCCCCGTGCTACACCGGATGAATAACGAGAACCTGCACTCCATCCAAAGTTTTAAGGATGACATGGAATCTGAGGGTTCGCCCAGACTCTGGTTCGTGGCTGGTGTGGTCCTAAACGTTGGTTTAATTGGATCTCTCGCCCTTTACCTGGCGTTAAGGAGAAGACGAGCCTCCAGGGAGATACAGCGAACCATCGATTCATTCAAGATGACCGAGGACGGTCATAAACTTGAGAGGGGAGTAGTTAACAACTGAAATTTTATTGCTTCATAGCAACTAAGTAGCTTTGCATAAGCAATGCTGACGCGCCAAAATTGGGTTCAGTGCTCCGCGCAAAGAACGTCTGGCAGCGGAAAGCTGACACTTCCTATTTGGAGTGTTGCTTCACGCTGCAAGGAATGCTGAGTCGGCTTGCCGATTTGTCTTGATGGCGCAATGCATTGTTGTGAGTATAGACTTAGTTTGTTAATTGTCAACTCTTTAGTCTTAGTTTTGAATTGAAATAAACCACTACTTTGCTCCGGCGCACAGCCGTAAATTTCATTGTTATTATTCCAATCATATTGCTACGCCACGAGGCTAGTCAATTCACTAAGGGGGCGAAGTCAAGCCCTCCACCATAATCTTTCTAAGAAGACTCTACTAGACGTGATCGTCTCACCACCACCGACCAAGGATAGAAGACCCTGGATTGTCGCGGGACCAGTACTCCTTCATAATTTATATAGTATAACTTTAAACTTTTCTAAGTGTCCCGTCTGAGTGACGAGGCTTCTAATTTAAATTTTCATGTGGTTCAGTGTTCATTGTATTTCGCGGGTGTCGATTGTTTTTGTCACATCGTTTCCTGTCCTCTGCTTTTGAAAAGATAGACTTCTTTCTTGATCTCACCCTTGAGTTAAGGTGAGTGGAAGTAATCCATTAAATGACGGATAGCCAAAATGTGAGCAAAAGAAGTTTGTTCCCACGTGCCAATACAAAGATGATCGTGGTGCTGACGAGTACGTCTGCACCTACTGACCGTTAGTTCAAGAGAATTTTATACCTAAGAACAGAGTTGCTAAGATACCGATAATAGGCGGCTTAAATAGGACTTTTAATGCCGTGTATAAATGTATATTGTAATTTCAGCGCTACTGTTTCTATTCCTGTGTTTTCGATAATTCTACTATAGGTTGCTCTGATGTCCAAAATTCGTTCGTAGAAGTTTAGCAAAGACAAGTCTGTGCAATTTAAAGTTTAAAGTTTCTTCGTTTCTTTTGTCAGCGAATTGTCTCAGTTTTAGGCTGCGTCTGATGATATTACTTTGCCTTCTGTATTGTTTCTTATCGCTCCTAACAAAAACTGACCATACCGAGTTTTATCTGTGCCTTTAATTAGGAGGAGTAATTCCTCGACATTGTTTATGAAATTTCCATAGTGTGGAATAAGCAAGCGAGTACCATCGGGAATTTTAAGAGATTAAAAGAGTCTTCAGGGGAAATCAGAATGGGCGAAGAAGATTGACTTGTTTCTAATGAATCATACATTGTGCTTGGGGTGCTACTTGTAGAAGGTCTATATCTAGTTTGGACAGCAATTTGATCTTCCTTAACGTCTAATAGACTCACACTCGGAAGAGTCTCACTTCTAGTTACAGGGATAAGTTTCTTAATTCTAGCAATCTGAGACATTTACTCTTTGTCTTTTTCAATAGCACACCATATTGATGATTAGTTAAATAAAAGTCTTATTGATGGGTCAGCCAAGGTTGTATGATTTCTATAAGTGGGATCTGAATACATAAAAAGAATCGAGTGTAGTGTTGGCAGAGAGTACACGTTTATAAAGCGCGGGAACACACAAGGGACTCACTACGCTTATCTGAATAGAGGAATTATGGCCGACGATGAAGAATATGTTTCCAAGGCTCCTTCATCAGAAGTGGGATATAACTCGCGACAACGAAACATGGAAGACCAACTGCGCATCTTGATGGAACACCAACGTCAAAGTTTCTTACAATTGGGAAAAACATTGCAAGCGTCAGTACGAGAGCCGACACATAATTGCGCCGTCGCGTTGCCTAAAATTAACGGTGATATTGCAGGCGCCAACGCAACTCAGTGGTGTGCACAATTGATATTGTTTTAAGTGAAAAACTGTTTGAGGGCAGTGCTTTAATATTGGCAACGGCTTTCCCAAATATGTTATGCAGGTATGACGTGGTCGGAATTCAAAGAACGATACACAAATACTGAGACGCCAGCCGCGATGTCTTTGCAGCTATTAAACAGTCGGCCCAGCAACGGCAAATGTCTTTCGGTATATGCTAGTCGTATGGTAACTTGCTACCAAATGGAAAAGTTTGGGCATTGAAAAGATTGCTGTATCAGTGGTTCTGGGACACTTGGGCAAATTTGATCGTCACTTACAAAGAATTCCCTAAACGGCTGATTTCCAGAACAATTGCGACCAACAGGCAGAGCTGCAGGTTTTCGGGTTTGACAGGCGATCATATCATTCTGGGAATGAGGAATTTGGAGTGAGGCGAGATGAATTCTTTTAAGTGAAATCCTTATGGTAAGCTGCGGCACAAAGTGGCTGATTGCAGAAACCGGAAGCACAGCAACAATATGCCGAGGCAGGACTAACGAGGAAGCCAGTCATTCGATTAATTGATAAAACTAAAACTGTACAGAGAAGACCATATAGATTGAGTCCCGGTGAAAGAGTAAAAAGGTGAAAGGTGAAAAGTAGTCCGAAGTAAAGTCCAAGGGTTATTAAAGTGGAGGTTTATCAGACCTAGCAGCTCCTCTTTTGCTAGTCCTGTTTTATAGGTAAAGAAGAAGCCGGGCTCTGTGTGGACTATAGAGAATTAGATTCAAATACTGTTGCCGAGAAGCTTCCGCTGCCTTTAATAGCTTATCTAATAGCCAGGTTGCGGGTTGCAAAATTCCTGTGCATCCGGACACTGTCATTGTGTACATGGATGACTAAATGATTGTAGCTCCAACAAAGGAATCCGCAATTGAAAAGTTCAAAATAGTTTTGGATATTTTAACAAATGCTCGGTTTTCATTCAAAGTAAAATGCTTCCTTTTAAGGACTTCTGTTCAATATTTAGGATTCGACGTTAAGGCGGGTGAGGTCAGCCCAAATTTGCGTAAAATAGAATCCATGACTGCCTTGCCATCACTAAAGTTGGGGACGACATTAAGACAGCTTATTGGCTCAGCGTCGTACATTCGACAATTTGTTCCAGGATTTTCATAGCTAATGAACCTATGTTGGGTTGAAATATGGAACATGAGGAAATTATTATTAAAAATATTATTTACATTCTGAAAAAGAAGCCAGGTCTGATCATCTTTGATCCACAATTCCCCATCGAACTACGCACCGATGCAAGTGCAATCGAATATGGTGATATACTCTTGCATAGAATTGAGAATAAGCCATGTGTAGTGGAATACTATAGTAAGACAACAAGTCCTTGCGAATCTAAGTGTTGTGTCTTGGCAAAGATCAGAATTCAAAGTTAATTTACAAGGTTCATACATTTTCGATCATTCACATGTTCTTATAAAATACATATTACATACTAAATAATGATACCGATATATATTTGAATACAGAAATATCGATATCTCACATGCTTCCCTTTAAGTTGAATTTAATTAAAATTAAACAGGTAGGAACCTTACACATTAGATTTCTACTGTTTTGAGGCGAAGCATGCACACTGTTATCTGTGGTCGAAACGGCTTGATCAACTGTATGCACCTGTTCTCCATTCTCCATAAGTGTTTGAGATTGCTCTGGAGCTCTAATTTCATCGGTATGCCGTCGAGACCAAAGTTTCTTTTCTACTTTAGCTGGTGACCAAGCTGCCTTATTCGGATCTCTATAATCTCGTATAAATACATTTTGTCCCTTTTCAAACTCAACAATCCGTTTACCATTATAATTTCTAATACTTTGTTCCTGTTTGTTGATCACCGTCTGTCTGACTGCTGGCGGAATTAATAAATCTAGTCTCGTTTTGAGACTTCGCCCAAAGAAAAGCTTTGCAGGCGTTTCACCCGTGGTGCAATGTCTTGTGTTTCTATAGTCAGCTAAGAATCTGTTTACAACTGTTTCCAACTTTTCATTGCTATATTCTTTGAGTGTACCTAACACAGATTTTTTTAGGACTTTCACAAAAATTTCAACCTGTCCATTCGTCGATGGATGTCCAGGTGCTGTCAAAATATGCTTAACTCCATTCATTTCCAAAAAGAACTTAAACTGTTCCGACGTGAATTGCCGTCCATTGTCAATTAGCTCAATGTCTCTATCAAGTTCAGGCCACCAAACATAAGATCTGGTTAACGCTTTGGTCTTGACTACACCTAAGTGTGAAACATGAAGATACTCTAGTACTTCCTTACGGAGTTTTTGAGGTACGATTGTGCGATAACCCCACATTATGCATCCATGATCAACAGGAAGTTCGTTTTGTTTGTCCTTAAATGCTTTATATTCCTCCCCCAACTGAGAAATTTCTGAGCCTAATTCAATTGCTTTAAGTAATTTTGATAATAAAACGTCGCGTCTAGCTTGGCTACCGACTGGAAATTCAAATTAATGTGATTTTGCTTCTCAATGAAATTAATATAACCAAATTCACCTGACTGATTTTTCTCAATCTGAGTAATTCTAGATAAATTATCAGCCTCGATCAGTGCTCCCTTAACATACTCAACCACATAATCAAAACCAGACAACAGTAACGCCCATCTTTGCAATCTGGGTGACGCCATTAATGGTAGTCCTTTATTTTCACCAAATAGTGTGATAAGTGGTTTATGATTTGTCTTTAGAGTGAACTTTTGGCCCAGAAGATATTGCCGTAGTTTGGATACAGCGAAAACAATTCCTAACGCTTCTTTTTCAATGGTACTGTACCTCCTGTCACTCTTCTGTAGTGCTCTAGAAACAAAAGCAATTGGTCTAAGTAACCCATTTTCGAGCCTGTGTGAAAGAACACCCCCGACTGCAGTATTGCATGCATCTGTCGTTAAGACAATTTCCAGATCTGTATTGAAATGTATGAATACACTATCAGCAGTTAACTCCTTTTAAATATTTTCATAAGCCTCGGTACATTTTGTAGTCCATCTGAACTGAGAACCTTTTCTTAATAATTCATACAAGGGATCCATTTTCTCTGCAAAATTCTTAATGAATTTAGAATAATAATTTACCATACCCGTAAAAGCTCTAACCTCCGATATCTTTTTCGGTGTGGGTACATTAATAATGCAAGACATTCTTTCATTACTCTTTCTAAGACCCTCTTTGTCAATGACAAACCCAAGACATTGAATTCTTTTCTGAAAGAGCTGACATTTTTCTTTATTTAATTTCAATCCTGCTGCTTGAAGTTTGTCAAGAACAGTTTTAAGAGTTTGAATGTGGGTCTTCATATTAGGACCAGTGACAGTGATGTCAACTTGATATGTAACTACATATGGAATTCCATGAAGTAAATTTTCGATCGTTTTTTGAAAAAGTGCAGCAGCTGGCTTAATGCCAAATGGAAGTCTTTTGACTTTAAAAATTCCTACATGAGTACTCCAGGTGAATAACAACTGTGACTCGTCATCAAGTAATAATTGATTGTAGGCTTGGGATAAGTCCAATTTAGAAAATAATTCACCTCCTTCAAGAGCCGCGAATATTTCATCAATCCTAGGTAAGGGATACCTAACATCACATAAAAACTTGCTTAAGGTAACTTTATAATCCCCACAAATTCTCAGATCACCATTGGCTTCTACTAAGGGTGTGCCCCATTCAGAGTTGTCCACTTGTTCTAACATGCCTTGATTACCAAGATCTCTTATCTTCTGCTCAATTTTGCCTTTCCACATAAGTGAAAGTGGTCTTGGTTTGTGAAATATAGGTTTAGCATCATCTTTCAACTTTAGGCTAATTTTTGTGCCAGTGTACAAACTTAATTCATTTGTAAATACAGACGAATAGTTATTAGGAATTTGATCTGCCAAAACTTTGTGATTGCTTGCAATGGAAATTGCATTTACTTGGCGTAATTCAAAATTGAATTCTTTGAATGCCCCTCTTATCAGAGACTGATACATAATTTACATTTTCTTTCTTACGCATTTTACATACACACGCTAAATGAACAATTTTGCCACAGTTATGGCATTTGCTGTCTTTGTACTTGCATTCACTCTGTGAGTGATTTCGCCATCCACATTTAGAACAGGGTTGCTGCCTCTTTTTTTGCCGATGATTCGTTTCTCCGTTCTTCTTGGAAGTCCCTTTTATGTTGTTGACCGCCACAATATTGTTTTCACTGTTGTTGATATTGTTGTTGGCTGCTGATATAGCCTTCGCCGATAGTTTCGTCCCACATTTTAAAGCCTTCTTCAAAGCCTTCTCTAGTGTGATAGTTTCATCTTCTTCACAAAGTCTTTCAAAGACTTCATTTGGTAATCCAATGATAAATTTATCAAGAACACATGCATTAAGATGTGATCCAAATTTACAGCTGATTGCAAGCGTCTTGACTCTTACGTACCAATCTGCAACTGTTTCGTCAGCTTTCTTCTGCGCAGCATAAAATTGTTTGCGCTCATAAAAAATTATTGTTGGCGGTGTATAATGATTGTACAATAAATTGCATAGTTCCGCACATGATTTGCTTGATGGTAAATCTGGACTGCAAAGGCTGTGTAAAACACCGTATGCTTCGTCCCCAATTGATTTTAGTAAAGTCGTCTTCTTAGAAGATTCTGTTGTCGTACCAATTTCGCAGAAATGTATTTCTAACCTCTCTAACCACATGTTGCATGCAGTTTTGGTGGGAGAGAATTCTGAAATATTCATCGCTTGTGCAATAGTGACGTTTGGTTGCGACATGATTGCAATTTTCTTGTTTTCTTTAATGTCGTCTGAAGCGCTTGTCATTAGACTTTGGTGTTGTAATACAACTAATGACTTCTTATAATACAAGATATGTTATAAAATTTCTTTTCACTTCGTCGCCAATATGTTGTGCCTTGGCAACGATCAGAATTCAAATTGAAGCTTTATTCGCTCATTAATACAGTTCTATAACATAGTTCATTTACAAGGTTCATACATTCTCGTTCATTCACATGTTCTTATACAATACATATTACATACTAAATAATGATACCGATATATATTTGAATACAGAAATATCGATATCTCACACTAAGTATACCTCATATGAATTAGAAACGCTCGCTGTGGTTAATGCCTAGAGCTTACCGTTATTGGGCTTATTTGTCGACATTGAATTTTGATATACAATACAAAGAAGACAAACGCATGGCCCACGCAGATTTGTTTTCCATAAATTCATTACTCCCGAAAAACTATCTTGATTATGAATAGGTTGTTCAAAAGCGAACTGATTTAATCGAGATATCTACCGACTGGCTCAGAACAGAGCAGCAAAGAGGTCTAGATATTATAGCAATTACTTCCAAGTTGAATAATAATGACTTTCCATTAAACTTGTCTAGAAAAAATTAAATAAGAGCTGGAGTTTTGTATAGAGCTGTGCAAAGAAATAACAAGACCCTTTGCTTACCAGTAATGCCTCGTGGACTTAGATGTTCCGTTATTAACCAAGTACTTGAATCCATAATGCATCTTGGTTGGGAGAGAACACTTAACAAAGCATACGATCATTATTGGTTTGAGGGTATGTCCAAATACGTTCGAAAATTTTTTGAGAATTGTATAATATGCAGGGGTTCTAAGTCATCCTCCGGGAGACTGCAGATGAAGTTACAACCTATCCCGAAAACATGCATTCCGTGGCATACTATACATATAGCCATATCTGGCAAGTTTAGTGGCAAAAGCGATCGTAAAGAATATGTTGAAACTAGTTCACGTTCATGGAAAGAGGCATTGGGAGATGTGCAATTAGCCATTAACTGTACTTCTAAAGCGAATCTCTTAGAATTTTTAATAGGAAAGGTTGCCCGGCCTTTGGGCCTCGTCTCAATCCAAGATTTAGGAAAAGAAATAAATTTGTCTGAGATAAGGACAAAAGCTTTACAGAACATAGAAAGGTCAGTAAAATATGAAAAGGAAAGATTTGATAAAGGCAGAGCTAAAATAATAAAATTCAATGTATGAGAAAAAACACAAAAGTGCTAATTAATAATAGTGAAAGAAATCATACTAAATTAGATCCGAAATTTAAAGGTTCATTTGAGATGACAGAGGTTTTGGAGAATGAGAATATAAGTTAAAGAGTATGAAAAGTAACAGATGATACAAATATGCTCATGAAAGATTAAGGGATTCCCAAATGGGCAGGTGCACAGCGAGCTGGAGATCGATGTTAGCCCGCCAAGTGATGCTGTTCAAAGAGATACTATGGAAGCTGCTGAAAGAGACAGTAGTGATGCTGTTGAAAGAGATAGTAGTAGTAGTAATATCTATTGTCTCTTATCGGTGCAAACTCCTTTATTTGAGTAAGCAAAACATCTATAATCAATTCCGGTCTGCCGAACCTCATCTTTAGCGTTGATATTATCGTCGGCACACAGTCGGCGTGTAGCAGCAGGCTTTTCACTGCATTTTTGGCCTGCCCATCCAATGCGTGTCGCAGCCGCATTAGATTCTCGGCATCAGAGAACCTGCACAGATCCGTTGATTGATTAAAACTTGCCATAAATAGAGCCCAGTCCTCCGGCCTTCCAGTAAACTTTGGTAGCTCAGCCACGATGCCTTTTCTTGCTGCCAAATGCTCCGCCGAAAGGAGTTGCCCATTTCTCTCTGAATTGTCTCGGTGCTGCGAGACCTCGCAATTTGTCGCAAACTGTCCTCGTCTAGAGTTCCGTGAATCGGCAATTCTTTTCTCTAATTCCGTATCCCAGCCACCTAGAACTGATCTTTGTTGCGTCCCATCTGCGATTGCACACGTGCTGGATGCCCGAGGCGCCTTATCTGAAAGCTTTTCATGCACCTCTTCACGTTTTGTCCTTCTAACATTAACCCGAGCAATTCCATTCGTTTCTCGAGTAGTGTTTGCCTTCATTGCAAGATGTACTCTTCTTCTTCTAGTAGCTGCAACTGAGCTCGCAGGCGCTCGTTGTCCGTTGAGATTGGCAACACTTTACTATTTTTTGCCCAATCCTTTACAACGCCCTGGTCCTCGATGCTTGGCTTAGCTTTGAGCACTGAGTCTTGCACTTTTCCTTTCCTTTTCCTGATTCAGCCGCATTGATACATGCTTCGCAGTACCACATGGCTCCTTCTTTCCTGATCGCAGTACACCTTTCATGACATTTCACAATACATAAGCTGCCGGTGCAGCTCTGCATTGTTTCATCATCCTCGTCGGAACAGGCAATGCAGTTGTGAGGTGAAGTTCGGATGCTACTCGATCCAGGCGTCTTTGGAGACATCATTTTAAAGTTAAAGAATTTAAAGAAATGTTGCGGGGTTTCGAAGTATGCAGTACCACCCGTATTGAAACACAGCTCCGCAATTGTGTTTGTGGTAGGCAGTACTTTAAATTCCTGCGGATATATTTTTTTTATTGGATATATAAAGACTTATGCTATAATATCTTACTTTAAGTCCGCTCCCGTCGGCTCAAAAATTCGAAAAGACTTTACTTACAAAAGGGTTAACTTAAGGCGTGCTTTTTTATTTAATTATCGAGTCTTTATCGATCACGGCAGGGCTGCGAGCGATTACGAGGGCTTGACACTATGGCAGGCTGGGTGCCGCTGACGGCGCTGCCAACTCTGTCGTAACAGTGAGAGAATTCCTCTTTTTTGTTTCGAATACCCCTGACATTCAACGCTATGATTGTGAGTTTGTCTAACATTTTGAAAGGGATTTAAATGCAAGTGAAGTTATCACCTCAAATTGCTCAGACTTAGATTTGCATTTACCTAAACTGTTTATAAGCTCGAAAGAGAGATTTTACTTCGTTTAGCGAAATCAGATCAGCACTGTTGGTATTTGTTGAGCTCGACCAAGTTGTCCGTGACGGTTCTGTTATCTGCCCATTGAGACTAGGGAAAGCTCTGGGACAATTTAACTGTGGCGTTTCTGGATGATTTCTGACAGCCTTTGTTCTGGGGTTACTTCTTTCCCATATCTTCATGTGGTTCAGCCTACCTGGGCAATCCCACGAGTTTGCTTTATGAGCGCCGTTGCAGTTGGCACACTTGGCGAGGAGGTTATTTTGGCACTCAGTTGACTTATGATTTCCTGCGCAGTGACTGAGGCTGATTGACTTATGCAGTAAGTTTTGATGGCACATTGAGACAAGCCGTGGCCAAACATCTGACAATTATAGCACTGAGTAATAGAATTGGATCTCCGCTTTTGATAGTCCCATTTGACTCTAATGTGGTCAATGACAGAATGGCACTTCTTTAGCTCGCTGAGGCTGATTGACTTATTTACAAAGTATACAACGTGCAAAGAGTAGGAGCTGGTGTTTTGCCTTTTTTTTTTGGATCAACTAAACATTTGTGCATTGGAGATTCATACTGATAAGCTGTATTTTTACAACTAGGCCTGTAAGAACGGCTTTGTAAGGCTTCGTGTTTTTATTGGCAAAGGAGAAGAACTCTCGCTTCATGCTTCAAAGCTTTTAATATCCGTGCAGTGCAGTTTTACTCCGATAGAAATTTTTCTGATGGGGTAATCTTGAATGTTGAGCAGGTTGCACATGTCATGCACTTGATCAGTTGTTGTTTTGAGCACCGTAATTGGCGAGACAAAAGACTTGTTTTTTTTTTTTTTTTGCCAAAAATTTCTGCATTACTGTCTTCGGTTTCGATTTCATAATCCAGTGCTTGTAACGGCGAGTAATAATTGTTGTTGCTCTGTCGCTGCCCAGAGTCTATTTTTGGCACTTTCCTGATCAGTTTAGGCGACATAGTGATGCCTGCACTTGGAGTTGCTCTCTTAATTTTGTTGTTTTGTTTTGATCTACTTGTAGGAGAAATTTTAGTCACGGCGGCTAAGCGAACGTACGTGCGAACGGTTTGGTGAATCACACAGGACTGATTCTCTTGTTTTTAAATAAAAATAACCGAAGCTCATACAGATTTATCGGTTCTGGGTATTCTTTTATGGCTTTTACTTTTTCTGGGTCGGTTTTTGCACCACCATTGGTTACAATAAGACCCAGATACTCAACACTTTGCTTGAAAAAGTGTGTTTTTTCGTTGGACACCTTTATGTTGGCAGCACATAGGCTTTTTAATACCCAATCAATGTGCCTAACATGGTCTTTTTCATTTTCAGAAAAAATAATGACGTCATCTATATAAACGTAGTACGATTTGCCAATTTGTTCTCGTAGGACGTCAACGATCGCTCTTTGGAAGATGCTTCCCGCATTCTTCAAACCGAACAAACCATTTACCGAGAAAGAGATCTTCTCGCGGTCATGCTCTCCTAAGTATATATGGTGCTAGCCATGTGGTGCTAGCCGGACTTTAAATCTAGCGTTGTTAAGTATTTGGCTTTATCTAAACTTGCCAGTATCATGGGAATGTTTGGGATTGGGTTCTTGGCAGCGATGGTTTTTTCGTTAAGTTTCCTAAAGTCTATAACCAAACGCTTATTCTTATTCCCCTGATCATCATGGCCTTTTTTTGACTACAACCCAAATTGGGTTGTTGTAAGGCGAGCTTAAAGTTCTAATAATGCCTTTTTGTAATAAGTCTGTGATCTCTAGATTCACAAGCTCAGACACGCCCATGGGATGCGGGTATAGTTTGGAGTATACCAGCTTATCATCGCTTGTGCGAATTATGGCAACAACAGAAGTGTTAAATGCCAATGCCTCGTTAGAGGCTGAAAATGCCTTAGATCTGTTTGTGATCATGTTTTGAAACTCTACTTTTACAGATTCCGGTACGGCAATGTTATTCACGTTAGTGAAATTTACATTGTCGCAACTATGATGCTGCAGCTTTTCAGAAACAGAACCATAATTTATTGTCCCTTTCTCTGTGTCCAGTTTCGCCCCCACTTGAGTTAGGAGGTCAAATCCTATAATGTCATCAAAAGGTGTCAGCGCGTCTAAAAGAAAGAACGCAGCTGTTTTTCCAAAAATGTTCATTAAACATTTCTGGCGAACCATGTTAGAACCATGAAAGGAACTAACTGTGAAAGGGGAGTCGACTGCCACCACATTTTTAAGCTCCTTTGCGGGCTTGATGTAGTTTTTTCCCGCCCCTGTGTCGATTAGAATTTTTAGTTGCCTCCCCTGATCTTATTCCTGATAATAGAAACGTCTTGGTAATGCGCCTCGCTGCCCTGATATGGTTTGAAGATTTCATATGAGTCTACGGCTGACTGTCGCCACGACACATAATCATCTTGGTCTCCGATAAACTCTAGCATTGTCTTTACGATGTCAAACTTGACTTCACATCGTATTGTAACGAAAGTGGTGCCTCCGTTGAGAGACTTTCGCCACTGGTGGCCGAGTGGATGTTTAGTTGTGGGGGAGTGCCTTCTGAGCGCGCCCGGTGACGCGTTTATAGCCACGATCGAACAAAAAGAAAGCACAGAACACCGATGCAAGTTGATTTTAATTTATTCAGTCACGCTTCTTTTCGCTGCTTGCACATGCCAAATCTCTCTACCGGAATTAATTAATGACAAGGAAAGACCCCCAAGCCGTTCTTTTTTCTGCACAACGCCGGTAAGTGACGGCTGTCACTTTTAACCCAGGGTTGGAGCGCGATCAGCTGTTTTCGTTACATTGCCCCCCTGTAAGACTCGTGACTCCTGGCCGAGTAAAGCGGGTGTTGTTCCGTGGTATGGCGCCAACCGGTTCACATGTACTGTCCTCGTGGTCCGCTTGCCAGGCAATCGCACTTCATATACCAGGTCGGAGTAGCGACGAATTACGACGGCTGGGCCAATCCAGTCAGATTGAAGTTTAGGGCATCTACCAACTTTGCGTATGGGGGCGTATAACCAGACTTCTTGATTTTCAGCGAATTCCACGCTGTGCGCACGAAGGTCGTAACGTTGCTTGTTGACTTGAGCGGCGGCCTGCAATTTCTGTCGAGCCACATCATGAACATTTCGGAGCTGTTCTTGAAGTCGCTCCACAAAATCGGGGTAACTCGTCGATACAGGCGTTGGTCTCCCGAATATCAGTTCAGTGGGTAGGCGAACTTCTCTACCTAGCAGTAAACGTGACGGTGAAAATCCAGTGGACTCGTGTGGAGCAGAGCGATATGCCCACATGGCTAAGGGCAACAGCTGGTCCCAGTCCCTCTGATCGATTTCCACAAATTTGGCCAGATAGTCGAGCAGCGTTCGGTTAAAACGCTCTACCATTCCGTCGGACTGAGGATGTAGAGGTGTGGTGCGAGTTTTCTCGACACCAAGTAATTGAAGGCAGCTTTTAAACAATTCGGCTTCAAAATTCCTGCCTTGGTCGGAGTGGAGTACAAAAGGAGTGCCAAAGCGAGAGAATACCTCGTGAACCAAAGCTCTGGCTACCGTTTCTGCAGTTTGATCCGGGATCGCAATACACTCGGGCCATTTTGTAAAGTAGCACATAATGACAGCGATATAGCGGTTGCCACGGGACGTTGTGGGCAAGGGGCCGAGAATGTCAATTGCTACGCGCTCAAAAGGGGCGCCCACAGCACTTGGCTGCAGTTTTCCGACTGTGCGGCGATGAGGGCCTTTGCGTGCGGTGCACTTCGAACAACGAGCGCACCATAAAGCTACGTCTGCGCTTTGTCCAATCCAGTAA
Organism: Scaptodrosophila latifasciaeformis; assembly: GCA_037075145.1. Classification (NCBI taxonomy): domain Eukaryota; kingdom Metazoa; phylum Arthropoda; class Insecta; order Diptera; family Drosophilidae; genus Scaptodrosophila; species Scaptodrosophila latifasciaeformis. The sequence goes on from JBAMCM010000165.1 coordinate 101,591, forward strand.
TAACGGGCTCGTAGTTTTCCCAGAGTCTTCTTCACACCGAAATGGCCTCCAGTCACAGAGTCATGGGCCTGTCGTAGCGCCTCAGCTTGCAGGGCCCTCGGCACTACGGTTGCTGTCCATCCATTTTTCGTGGTGATCTTCACGACGCCTTCATCCAGAAACAGCTTCTCGAAAAGATGCCAATATCCTTTGGTTTCTTCGCTTTCGCTCCAGATAGCAGGTTTTGGCGGGCGTTTGCCCGATTTCAGCCAGGTGCTCACAATAGACAGAGTTGGGTCGGTCGTTTGCTGTTGGCTGAAGTCGGTAATCTGGATCTGTAATATTCGCAGATCCTGATGGTCATTCAGTTCGGCTTTCTCGCACAGGCGACATTCGCCACAAGGTCGGCGGGAAAGACCGTCCGCATTTCCGTGATGCTGGCCGCTGCGATGCTGGATATCCATGTTGTATTGCTGTAAGCGCTCAATCCAGCGGGCGAGCTGGCCTTCGGGCTCTTTAAAATTGAAAAGCCATCGCAGAGATGCGTGATCCGTTCGAAGAAGAAATTTCTTTCCAAACAGATAGTGATGGAAATGCTTTGTAGCAAGTACGGCTGCTAGCAATTCCCTTCGCGTGACGCAGTAGTTGCGCTCCGCGGCGTTAAACGTTTTACTGTAGTACTCCAATACGCGCTCATGGCCGTCCTGGATCTGACTCAAAACAGCACCTGCCCCATGGTTGGACGCATCGGTATCCAGGATGAAGAGACCTGTGGGATCCGGAAATCCAAGAATGGGTGCTTCAGTTAGCTTCCTTTTCAGAGAGTCGAACGCAGTTTGAGCCGAAGTAGACCATTCAAACTTTCGACGGGCTTCAGTCAACTCGTGTAATGGACGGGCTATTGTTGAGAAGTCGGCGATGAACTTTCGATAATAAGAGCATAGGCCGATGAACGATCTCACATCCTTCTGGTTACGGGGGGAGGCCAGTCCACAACTTTACTGGTTTTATCAGGACAGGCTCGCAGGGCGTTGTGGCTGACAATGTGTCCTAGGTATTTGACTTCCGAGCGGAAAAAGTGGCATTTCTTTGGACTCAATTTTAGTCCTACGCTCGATAATCGTTCAAAAACCTCCTTCAAATGTGTCAGATGCTCTTCGGCCGTGCGAGAGTGCACAATTATGTCATCTAAATAGACCAAAGTTGATTTCCAAGCGACACCGCTAAACAGTCCATCCATCAGACGCTCAAAAGTTGCTGGTGCGTTAGTGAGGCCGAAAGGCATGACGTTAAATTCATAAAGGCCTGCGTCGCAAGTAAAGGCAGTCTTTGGGCGAGAAGCTTCATCCATTTCCACCTGCCAGTATCCGCTTTGAAGATCCATAGTGGAGAACCATCGGGATCCGTATAGCGTTGTAAGGATGTCATCCATTTTCGGAAGTGGGTAGGAGTCCTTCACGGTAATACTGTTTAGCTTTCTGTAGTCCACGCAAAATCTCGTGGTGCCATCTTTCTTCCTAACCAATACGACGGGTGAGGCCCATGGGCTGCAGGACGGGCGAATCACATTTCGGGATAGCATGTCCAACACCAATTTCTCGACCTCGTTCTTTCGAGAGAGCGGAACTCGGCGAGGCCGTTGCTTGATAGGGCTCGCCGAGCCGGTGTCGATGATGTGGCGCGTCACGTCGGTGCGTCCGGAGTCATCATCGTTTTCAGCAAACACATGGCTGAAGTCTGCCAGGAGGTGCTGCAATGGCAGTTGAACCTCGACTGGTGCCTCTGGAAAAAGCTTGCTCGCTGTTGGCGACTGGTTTCTTCAGACTTTGTGATGATGACAAACGACGTTCCGCCGAGCTTAGGTTTAGCACTCTCAAAGTGATGGTGCTAGTCGAAGTATCCACAAGAGAACTGCCAAGAACCATGTCGTCCGGTAGTTGAGAGTGGACTCCTCGCTCTAAAAGAGCTATCGGCGTGGCTTCCTGTGCAGTACAGTCAACCTGGAAATGCGTATCACTGTATGCCGGCACGGTGACGGGCTCTAGGGTGTACAGCAAATTCGGCTGAACCATTTCCGGGGCGTACAGGGGTGTGTATCCAAAAGGAAACTCTAAGCGCCAACTTTCTAAGTTCACGTGGGCACGATGTAGTTGTAGAAAATCCAGGCCCAACAAACTGGGAGTGCTGTCATCGGTAAGCAGGAACTCATGCTTAAGAAACTGATTCGCGATCTTCAATTTCACTGTGGCCTTAGCTGTGCACAGGATTGGGTGGGAGTCGGGACCAAGAAGAGACACCGTACAGGGCGTGGTGGGCAATCGGCTTTTAATCTGACGTCTATTTAGTAATGAGACGGATGCGCCTGTGTCAACCACGATGCGAAGTAGTTGTCCCTGTAAAAAAACAAAACAGTGTAAACTCTGACCACCTAGTGCGGAAATAGTGTACGTAGCTTTTGCTGGTGACGTCTTAATCCCGCGGTGGGCGAAGTGCTTCTCCTTGCCGTCATCAGCAACGTGTTGATTCGGCGAGGGATTAGTATCCCGTTTCTTAACAAACGGTATTTCCGGGGCGCGCTCGGCTAATGGCGATTCATCAAACAGCAGGGCCAACGTCGATTTCTCCTGTAACGGGGACTGGGAAGTATTGGAGTTGGGCCCTATGGTTGGCGGCACATTTGCAGCGAGGTATTCGACCGGAGTTGATGTCGGAGATGTGATGACCCTGGGGTCGCGCAGGTCGTTTTTACGAATAGGCGATAGATCGGTAGACGTGGGTACCCGGGTGACCTCTACCTTTGGAGAGGGAGGACAGCTTCCTGGCGGTGACGTCTCCAGTGACAAGGATTTTATATTCCGTTGTCTGTCTGGGTCTGGGGTCGACCATGTGGCGTTTTTATCGCCACCTGGTGGGCGCACGTGGATTTTCCGGCTGGGCAGCATATCGGCACTTCCTTTCGGGGACGGCTCATCAAACGACGACACCTGGATGGCTTCAACCTGTGGAGAGGGGACACCAATTCCTGGGGGTGGCTTATCGGACGGCGCCGGATTCACCCGTAGGGGCTCTGATACGGCAGGGAAAATATTCGGGCCTTTAGTCGATCTCGACGACATTGTGGCTGCTCTACCCGACCTCCTGACTGGCTTATGAGTCTGGCCAGTCTTCGAATGTGAAGGAAGAGGCTCGGGGAGCATGCGCTTTCGGGGGCTTTCTGGGTTATCTGCCAGCTTCCGCCCCGAGAAACTGGCGGAGTTTAGTTTTCCGGGTGTGGTGCGGGCGAAGCAAATAGCGGTCCGCTTGTTGATTTGCGATGTCTACTTCTTCTGGGTGAAGTAACGTTTGTGGTGTGCTGAGTGGTTACGTTCAAAACAGTCCCACCTGGACGACGTCTACATTGAGCTTCAATTCGTGTGGCCATTTCGAGGGCATCGCCGAGAGTAGCTGGATTGCTAGAGAGAATGGGGATCTGATAGTTAGTCTCCCGTATGCCATCGATGAAACGCTGGACCAATATGTGATTATAGGTAGCTGAAGGCAATTCGCCGAAAACTAATCGGCCCAGACGATCCAAATCACATGCAAAGTCACTCAGGGTCTCCTTCGGTCCCTGTACGCGATTATGGAACAGATGATAACCGGTTTGCGTACTCACAGCGAAATGGTTACGCATGGCGGTCGTTAGTGCCTCATAAGAGCTTAAGGTAGCCTGTGGCAAGGTTGTGTAAAATCGCTGGGCTCTTCCACGCAGGCTTATACACAACTTCCGGCATTTTTTTCGCTCGGACCAGTTATACTCCTCGGCCATGTCGTCCAGTAAACGTTGAAATTCGCGCCATGGTGTGCTGCCGTCATACAATGGGGGCGGCTCTGTGTCAGTAGTGTCCCAACAATTCCGGGGTACGGATAAGTAGGTGGTATCGCCGCAGGTCTCTCTCACCAGTATACGTCCTTCCGGTATTGATTCACGGAAGAATCGGTTAGAGGGCATAACTTTTGGCGGTGCGGTCACCTGAGGTTCATTGGTGCTGACACCACGTGGCGTGCTATATGCCACGCCCGTGCTTGATGCGGGTACCGTCGTGGTCGCCCGTTGATCGGCGATAACTTCGGTTGGTACCGCGGAGCGATCCATACTAGACAGTAATGTTCGTTCTAAAGATGACCACAACTGATCAAATCGTTTATTGAAAGAACGATCCATGGCATCCATTTTCAGTTGCATCTGCGAGTCCAGAGCATCCATTTTCTTCTCGATGTCGTCCAGAGGCATCCCTCTGCGTCGAGAATCCACTTGTGCACCCCACATCTGACACCAATGTAACGAAAGTGGTGCCTCCGTTGAGAGACTTTCGCCACTGGTGGCCGAGCAGATGTTTAGTTGTGGGGGAGTGCCTTCTGAACGCGCTCGGTGACGCGTTTATAGCCACGATCGAACAAAAAGAAAAGCACAGAACACCGATGCAAGTTGATTTTTATTTATTCAGTCACGTTTCTTTTCGCTGCTTGCACATGCCAAATCTCTCTACCGGAATTAATTAATGACAAGGAAAGACCCCCAAGCCGTTCTTTTTCTGCACAACGCCGGTAAGTGACGGCTGTCACTTTTAACCCAGGGTTGGAGCGCGATCAGCTGTTTTCGTTACATGGCCCCCCCTGTATGGTTCGCGTGATCAGCTGTTTTCGTTACAGTATGTTTCGGTCTACAGTTATTTTTTGGTTAGCTTTCACTTGTGGTGCTTTCACACACAAGCTTTGCATTTGTTGTTTAACCTCATTTAATTGTGTTTGGAATGCCTGTGTCAACCTAGCTTCTTGCTGGGCCAAGGCTTAGCTAACGGCCCCAGACATTATTGTCTGATGCTGGGCAGCGTCCATGTCTGTAGTGCTATCTGTCGTAGGGCGAAAGCCATGTATTTCTTAGTCCCAACCGTCGTCACTATCGTATTCGACTTTAATATTTCTATATCCACTTGCCCAACTCATTGACTAATGGTTGGCACTACACAAATATATATTTCCCGAACACAATTGATCGGCTTTTGCGAGACAACAAATTTACGTTGCGCGAAAAATAAAATGAAAGTTGACAATTTTTATTCAAATAAGGATTTAACAAAAAATAATGTTGGTTGGTCGGTTGAGCCCATTTCTCTATTGTTTTTTAATCTTTCCTTTCCCTTGGGAAAGCTTAATGCCTGCAAATTGACAACAATGATGATGTTAGCGCTTCAGGTTGATTTGCTTCAATCTTTATCAACAACTGCCGCCAACTATAAATATACCCAAATAATCTAATCAATTTCCAAAAATCCTTAACATACTTGCAGCCTACTATCAAGTCCTCTGCGGTACCTGAAATACCGGCCAACAAACTGAACTTAGTACTGCGTTGTTCTGGAAGTTCTTTTGGACTTTGCCATTCCACTAATGGCCACTCGTCTTCCGATAATCCCAGAAATTCTGGTCCTCGCCACCATAAAGACGAGCATTTCAATTCCATTGTGTACAGAACACGAGAAACGATGTCTTCAGGATTCTGTTTTGATTCTGTTTTGTTTTATTTCATGAGAAACGATGTTGGATCGTTGGAACGATGGTTGAATCTGTAAAATACCTTACCTTGGAGAACGATAAAGGAACACACTTCTTGATTGTAGCCACCAGCTGGGTCAAAAGTCTGGCACCTTCTAGTTCCAATCTAGGTAATGAGACCACTCGAACTGGCGCAACCTTGGACTTAACTGCCAGCAACTTTACTGATATAGCGCCTTGTTTATATATGCATCGAACATACCCCACTGCGCCTAAGGCTCTAGTGGATGCATCGGAAAATCCAATCAGTTCTATTCTTTCTACCGCATTATCAACTGGGACCACAGCTCTGGGCAACGAACACTCACGAGCGAGTTCTAATTCATTTCAATATTTTTCCCATTGAAGCGAATAACTAGATGGCAGTTCTTCATCCCACTCCTGTGCTCATAACCAAAGCTCTTGCATAAATATCTTCCCTAGTATTAGAAAACGACTTAGAAATCCAAGTGGATCAAACAAATGTGCTAACTCTGAGAGGACTACTCGTTTAGTTATCTTGTTGGAAGTCTTTGTAGTATAAGAGAATTGAAATTCGTCTACCTTTGAACCCCAATAGATTCCAAGAGTTTTTGCTGTTTCCGTTGTTTGCAACTCCAACTGCTCAGTTGGCTTCATATTATCCTCCTTCAGCAGGATATTAGACCGCCATTTATGCAGTTCGAATTTTCCAAACTTCAATAACTTCATGCTTTAATCGATGAAGTTGCTCAATATAAAAGTTATTCTTTATTGCTTCATTTGCCAATGGAAATTGATTCCCAAACTTCTCCGCAACCAAAATCTGTCTGTACATCTTGGATATATCCGCAGTAAGACCATATCTGTAAAAACGAAAATGCACAAGTATATCAAATAGATCCGACCGCAATGTTGCTCCTACTAGCGTAATATCATTCAAACACAAGCCATTACTTGGCGTACACGGCGCGTCAAATACGAATAAAATAATTCATTTGCTGCCTCTCATTGATTGGCAGCTCTACCAAGTGACCTAGCTCCCTATATTCATCAATAAACTCCGTATAAGCTTTCTTTAGCTCCGGATTCCTTTTAAGTTTCCTTTCCAAGTTCAGAAACCCAGTCAATGCGATATTATACGAATCGCCTAATTGTTTTTGTGGCTGCTTAAAGGGTAGGCGAACTACAATACGATTATCTCCTGACCTCTTTACCGTAGTCACAAAATTTTCCACACAGAGTTGCTCCGACTCTGTTAACTCACTTGAGGAGTAAGCAACTTCTTCACCCTGCCACAATAGTTGCACCAAATTTTGCAACACCTCTTGGATTTGGGTACCTGTTTTATGAGATAGTAGTGCCACCTTTTTATCAGGAATGTATTCACCCCCAACTATCCATCCCATTTTGATTTGACCCGCTGCGATTAGCTTAAAAAATAAATTTACCCCGATAAGCATCTTGATTTCGTTAGATGAATAAAAAAATGGATCAGCCAGTTGTATATTGCTGGGTATCAATGACCTCAGCAATTCCGTAGTTGTAGGACTATATTGCGTTATTTGTGGTAGCACACTAAATTTGCCTACTGCCATAAAATTGCTGACCCTGGACTTAAAGGTAGCTTCACCAATCACTCTTGAACTTGATTTTCCAATACCTTTAAGAGAATATTGCGCTTTACCTATGCGCAATTTTAATTGGGAACCAAGTTGGGATGTCACGAAATTGACTTGACTGCCTGAATCTAATACGCATCTACATTTATGAAATTTGCCATCGGTGCTTCGAACAAGTACTATCGCCATGACTAAAAAACTTTCAGCTTCTCTATGTAACAAATCTTAACTTAAAAATATCTTTACAATGACGGTTAGTTGCTAAATTTCTTACATTCTTTCATATGATACGATCCTGAACAAGAGAAACAAAATCTGGCTTGCACTCCAACACAGTTGCCAAACTGGCTCTTTTCCCACTACCATTTTTTTCGACCATTCTATCCTTGTTATTTCTCGACTTGCTAAATAAATGCCCCTGATAGTTATAATCTGAGAAAGTAACCATTCTAATCTTGTTATTTCTCGACTTGCTAAACTAATACCCCTGATATTTAGAATCTGAGAAAGTAAATTCCAGGAAGGTAACTGAGAGCAATCGTATTCGTTCTCCCATTTTTCAGTTGACTCATCATCTAACTTGCTTTAAACAAAGTAAAACAACAGTGCCTCTAAGATTTTAATTTTATTACCTAACGAACGAAGAGCTTCTAATTGAGAATTAATACTATCGACTAACCCTCGCAAAGCCTGAGAGCTAGCTTAAGCTTAAGCTTTCCCACACTAAATAGCTCGTGAACATGGACATGAATTATTATGTTCTTGTTTTCAAACCGGTCTTTCAATAATTGCAAAGCCTTCCTGTAATTCTCCGGGGATAATTTCAAATTTCGATTGTTCGCAAGGGAATCGGTCCTAATCAAGACTTTAAATGAATAAATTTAGAGAGCTCATCCACGTCATTGTCTGCCTTTATTAATGTAGTTAATGTATTAGACTTGTCCACTCAGTCAACTTTCTACTAAATTTTGGCAGTTTTAATTTTGGCAGCTTCGAAATACGAGAACCTATAACAGGACCTACAGTGGAATTGGCAGATAGGCTGGTTCCACCTATAGAGTGACGACCTCTTTGAGTTAGCTGCGCCAATATCTTGGACATAATTTCGCAATAGGTGTCTTCTATTTCATGATGAGTCTCGAATTCACTTACATCTTCACTACCGCATTCTATTTGCTGCTGCACATTGCATAGCTGTGTAAATATCGATTCAACTAAACTTAATCGCGCTTCCAATTCTGCAGCAACCATAGACCGACAATTGGTGTCAACATAAACCTTGTTGCGATTTAATAAAGCTATTAAACTTTCACAAGACGAGCTAAACTCCGATTCTTTACTTATTCTTAGCAACAACAAAACTTTGAATTTGCGTATGCCCTTTACTTCAAGATCATTTCAAGGTGAGAACTGGACCTCACCAATGTACCACTATAACACATATGCCAATGACAATATATATATTATTTTTTCCAATTATTATTTTGAGCACCAATATGCAGACACACCGAACTTAAAACACCGCCGCCGTGCAATCAATCTTGGCAGGACTAAGCTATATCCTACTCACAGTTCGATGGCAGAGCCGACACTGCCGCTTTAACAATGCTAGCAGCTCCAAGCCGCCGTGTTGCGTATATTCCAAGCTTCAATTATAGCTCCATAATTGAGCTCCAGTGAGAGTTTTGAACTTTTCCAAGAAGTCCCTGCTCGGGCGCCATATGTTTCCGCCACTCGCCAACACCAGTCTGGAACCAAAATCTCAGACGAATACGCTAAACGTCTGGTGTGTTGAGTCGGAATCCAAATTTAAGAGTCTAAGTAGCCAATCCTTTCACAAAGTGTTTTATTTTTTTTATCTTACACGATGTTGTCTTCAGACGACTAATTTTATACTAACTTTATCCAATGTGTACACTGTCTTTTTTATCGATTATAATTTCATTTACTAGCTGATTAACAATTCATTTGTAGCAATCAACCTTTTTGTGTATGCAAACAATTTAAATTACTTTACATTCAATTGTAAATTCAATAAATTATAAAGGGAAGCTTCAATAAACTTAAATATTAAATGCCTAATTTCGGCGCAAACACTGTTTATCTAGAAAGGCGTGAAAACATTTTAATCTCAGGTCCCTGGCATTGTCGCGAATTCACGCCGACCTATAAATCTAGAAAGGCACTTTAAAAAAGTTTTAGATATCGGATCTGTAATAAGCTCAAAGAGAACCGTGGTGTATTCAACAATCTCCCACACACTCTCAAAAAATTTGTAATGCTCGTTAAAAAAATATATATATATTTCTCCTTAATTTAATTAACTGTCCTATTTGGTTATTGAAGGAGGTGTATAATTGCAAAAAAATCAAAATCAAGTTCTTCCGAAATTACAATTTTGCGCTTTTCTAATTGCTCACCATATATTTCTAAATGAGGCTTGGGCAATGGAATTGAACACTTTAAAAAAAGATTGGAGCTGAGAACCAAATGGAGTCTTTGATAGCCGAACACCCACGGGAAACCAAAACCGTTGGGTTCTTGAATTGATTCTTAAATATCTGCAACTCTATTAACTACGAAGGTATTTAGAATAGAATGCATTTTTAGGCAATATAAGAAAATTCGAAACGTTATACTCGGGCGCAGCCGAACTTCAGATACGCTGCAGCTACAGGGTCCTAAGTCGGTACTTTCTACCGATTTTTCCTAGGGTCCTATACCATAAAATTAAGCCTAATATTGTTTACGCGCTTTAATACCAATTAAAGCTTAAAACTGCCAAGTTCAGTGAAAATATCTCTAAGATGTATTCTCATAAAATTTGGTGTTTTTGATTTTAATAAAATTTGGTGTTATTAAAAACTGTTACAAAAAACTGTCTTATGCTTAACATGGTTGTGATTTGTTCATAATTAGCCCGTTTTCAGGCAAAAAATCGAAGAAATCGGATTTTTTGTACGATTAGCCCTATGTAAGCTACTTAAAAAGTCACCTTATTTCTTCAATATGAATGAAATATCTTCAAAAACAAAGAAATTACGACGTTAAAACGATTTTTACGCTTTCGATCGGTCCTATGAGAGCTTTATGATATATTCTGATTAAATTAAAACTTCACATCTTTGTTAAAAATTTATAATTAGTTATAACTGACAAGTTTGGTTACAATATAATAATAAACAAAAAAGTTATGGCCTATAAGCTTTTTAATTTTTTTAAGATAGTTGTGGTTCTATGCTTTTTTATTTCAATCCTAAATCGGATATCGAAAAAATTTAATAAGCTTGATCTAATTTGCAGAGCAATGAACCGGAACTTTCTAGACCTTACCATCTCTAAGAACTATGTATTCATACAGAAGGACAGACAAATAGAAACACGGACATGGCTAAGTCGATTTCCCTGGTCCCGCTGATAATATTTTAGGTAACTTTGGGGAGTCTCCGACGACTCATTTTCTGTGTTACATACATATCACAAACTTATTTTACCCTTGTAACTTAAGGTACAGGGTATAAGAACTTTTGAGTCTGACTAGAATACAATTTTCAATTTGCAATAATTTTGAAACAGATTTAGTTTTTATTGGGGGTACTTTTGATTTAGCTGCGTATAGCCTGGTTGCGACACCACTAGAATGTATAGGCAACAACCATAAGCCCTGGAGAACCCATGTATCAGGCATTTCGAATAAGAATCTAGTCTTATGTGCTGAAAAATGTATAATAATTTCATTTCGTCTAAATCAGATAACGGGTCAGAAGCTAAGTGCTGTAGATTTGGCGTCGATAGCTCATCACAATCTAATAGTTGAAGCCCGATGTGTTGAATAAGAGTTTTTGCTCGAATTATAATGGGGCACATCTAGTCTAGTGGCTCATACAAACGGGATACCAAGGATAAAATCAAGTGTTTTATAAATGGGGTTTTCAAATTTTTTAAAGCGTTTTATAATATGTTTTACTGTGGATCCCAAATAAGTTTTTAGGCTTAAGTTTTATCTTGATTGCCCATAGAAACCGGTGTACCCAGTGATACTCTGAGTCCTGCGCAATTTAAATACGACTAATACTAAAGAGTAAGTTCGTTTTTACTTAAGACTGAGTTCTTTTCTGTATATTAAATGTGCAACTTCCTTGAGTATTAAGACTAGCTAAAAAGTCATCTACATATCAGCAGTAACGGCAAATTTCCGCATTCGAAAACGTGAAAGAGTTGAATAAAGGGTTGGTTGAATTGTTGGTCCTACCATTAGCAAATCCTGTAAAGATAGGAATCCTTACAAAGAGTTGCTTTATATTCTACTGTTTTATATATATTGTTGAAACCTAATAAGCAAATGACTTTTCGGATCCTCTCAAGTTTGAGTGTTTTTCATAAATCCTGAGTCATAAAATAAATTTGAGAGCCTCCATAAAAGAGTGCTGTAACCCATTAATATGAACCAGCACGATCCTTAACCTTCACGATTGATCTTGCTGGTATGACCCGGCCAGTTTCGCTACAAGCATAATAAGATTAAGCTAGAGCGGATGGAATAGCCTGACTCTGTTAGATGTGTAACTCGGATGACACCTTTTGTGGGTCTTGACCTCCAAATATGTTGTGTGTTGCTGTTGGGTGGTATTTGCATATCTATGCAACAAGGTATAGCTTCGAATATACTTTACAAGCTCGTTAAATTTTTTATTTATAGCGGATCCATAAATTACTCAAATTTTATCGATGACTGCCCTTAACACAATTTTTAAATATCGAAAACTTTTAAGATGCTATTAATCACAATTAAGGTTCTGTTATCATAGATTTGGTTGACAGCAGCTGGTGTCATTGAATAATTTCCTGTAAAACCCGGAAGTGCTTCACGGTTCCCAATACTTCTGCTTTCAAGCATAAAAGTAGATGATTAAATATTTCAATATCACTGTGACTGCCAAGATCAAGGGGGTGTATTTTAACGGACTTCTTTGAAGCAAAACACAAATTTCCGTTGATTTTATTTAAATATTACAATTTTTGATTTACGCGTATGTATGCGTGAGAACGAGTGTGCGCGCTTGCGAGCTTAAAAAAACATTCCGTGTTGTCACCTCTCCTTTCTTCGTGCAAGTGCCTTTGATCGATAAAAATAATAAGATGTTTACAATAGTATATCGATTACAATAGTCCAGGGTTGATTTCGACATTGATACAGCCAGGCCAACTCAACTCAAACTTTCAGAATTTAACAACGTAAGTTTTTGGCGGCAACATTCCCCTCCTCGTAATTAACTCCGTTTCTCCGAGTTATTTACCAATTTCGGGCAGACGTCCAATACAGCAACCTTGGTAGCTGGTCGTTCCATTATTCCTCGTGAAGTTTGAATTGTCACCCGTCTGACTTGACCATCTTTGGCGGCAACTATCCCGATGACGCGTCCTCTTGGCCACAAGTTTCTTGACAAATTCTCGTCCACCACGATAGGCGTCGACTTGTGGAACCATTTTGCCCGTCTTGAAAGTACCGGTGCGTACTCCTTAACCCAGCGTTTCCAGAAGCAATTCGCAAAGAACTGCGTTTGCTGCCAACGTTGTCGGAGGTCCATCTCAGCGTCACATATTGGTCTGCATCCATTTTCCGTACCGAGGAGTAAGTGATTCGGTGTCAGAGCCACATCCTCCTCAGAATCTAAGCTAACAAAGGTTAAAGGGCGAAATTTAATGATGAGTTCCATTAGAGCGCATCTTAGACTCTCGTCGTTAAACAAGTAATTTGGACATATACTTTTCAATACGGTTTTCGTTGACCTTACAAGGCGTTCCCATGCGCCACCCATATGTGGTGCACCCGGTGGGTTGAAATTCCATTTCACTCGATCATACTTAACGGTTATAGAGTCGAAGTCTATCTTTATGAGTTGTTCTTTCATTGATTTTGCTGTCGATCTAAAGTTCGTCCCGTTGTCTGAATATATTTCAGCCGAGGTTCCACGCCGTGCCATGAAGTTTCGTATACACATGATGCACGAGCTGGTGTGTGCGATTTCAAAGTGAACCGCTCGAAGTGCTAGACAAGTAAACAGTGCTACCCATCTCTTTTCCTTGCGTCTGCCGACGCTCACCATTATAGGTCCAAAGTATTCCAATCCAGTATGCGTAAATGGCTTCTCGTGACTGGCCAATCTCGCTGCCGGAACTGGCGCCAACTGCGGAGGCTTTGGGGATGCTTTTCTTAACCCACACAACTGGCATGCATTTCGGACAGATTTGTACAGAACACGAAGTTTTGGAATATAAAAGGATGCCCGTATATTATTGATTACCGTCTCATGACTCATGTGATGATACTTTTCATGGTTCCCTCTCACCAGCAAAAACGTAATATGGCTATTCCTCGGCAAAATGATGGCGTCCTCCTGACAGTTTATCTGCTCAGCTCTGCCCTGCATCCGCATAAGTCCATGGAGGTCAAGGTATACATTTAAGCCCGCCAGGATATGGTTCTTGTCGATAGCAGATCCTTTGGAAACCATCTTAATTTCGGTGAAATACACCTCAGCTTGAGCGTGCCTAAACAAGATTATCTCCGCCCTGGTTATCATCTCCGGAGTAACTTTGGTTTGCTTGTTCTCCGCTTTCAATTGCGCCTTTAAACGGTCAAAGTATAACAACATGGTAGCCACTGCTCTGTACAAACGTCGCCATTTGGAAAAGTATTCCACATTCAAAACTCCAGTAATTGTTTGACTTCTTGTTTTGTATACGTGTTTTAGTAGTTCTGTCTTGTCGACCACCTGAGGGTTCGCGCTTGCTTTCGGCCACTCAGTCAGCGGCAACAATAAGTAATCTGGTCCATGGAGCCATGGCTTGCCGTCCACTGAGGCACTAATCTTCGTTGCAAGGTCTGCCACATTGAGCTTGGTTGGAACCCAGAGCCACTGGTTCGAATCTCTTCGCCAAGCGAACCGCAGCAACTGCGGCCTGCAGTTCCATTCAAGGAATGGACAACGGCTTTAACGGTGCCACTTTGCCGCAACCAAGGTAACGTCCACTGCCCTGCTCCGAGATATACGCAGGTATCCGACCGTTGCATACGCATATTCGCTGGAGTCGGCAAACATATGCAAATAAACCTCATCCGTCTCTGTCGTCATCTGGAAATAACATCTGGGTATCTCGACGCCCTGGACCTTAGGCAGCACACGCTTCCATTGCCGCCAGTCGTCGTTCAACGCCGGTGGCAACTTTGATCCCATCCAATATTTGCTCGCCACACATCTTGAAGTATGATTTTCAAGCCGATCGTATAACATGACACCAATCCCAGAGGGTCAAAAATTGACATCAATACTTGAAGGACTTCTCTTTTCGTAGGAATAACAGCTTCTGCAAGTACGTCCCGTTTGGTTGTGCAAATCTGAGGGAATACTTAAAAACATCAGTTTGAGGCTCCCAATACATACCAAGAACCTTTTCGGTGTCTCCGAATTGAACTTAAGTTTGAGTCGTGGCATCTTTATCATCTCCGAGTTTCATTAGGACCTTTTTTGAGTTGGAAGCCCAATTTCTTATTCCGAAGCCTCCAGCTCGGTGAATTTCAGAAACAAGTTTCGCCACCTCCAGACATTTCTGCTCGCTGTGCATGCTGTCTATGTAGTCATCAACATAATGTGCTTTCTGGATTGTTTCATGTACTCGTGGATCCTTTGGCGATATGGTTCAACATTTTTATTTCTAATATAGTGTGCGATGCATGGCGCGCAATTTATGCCAAATGTCATAGCGCGCATGACATATACTTTTACTTGATCGTTGCTTCTATCATACTATAGGAAACGTTGCGCATTCATGTCTTCAGTTCGGATATTAATGCGATGCAACATCTCTGCTATGTCGCCGCAAACTGCAAATTTGTCCACTCTGAACGCAAGCAAGACGTCCATGAGAGGCGTCAACAAATCCGGACCGGTGAACATAAAGTCGTTGAGGGATGCACCATGAGACTTGGCTGCTGCGTCCCATACGAGTCTGATTTTGCCAGGCTTGTTAGGATTATGAACTATGAAGATGGGTAGATACCAAGTTCGCTTGACCGCGCATATCACATCCGCTTCTGTCAATTGGATTGCATATCCCTTTTCCAACAAGTTTCTTATCTGGGCCTCTATTTTCAGATACAGGTCTGGCTCGCGATTTATCCAAGTCTTCAAGCACTTTAGTCAATTCAGCGCATTTTGGTAGCTCTCAGGAAGGTCTACATTTTCGTTGAGCCACAAGAGTCCAACCTCAAATCGTCCGTCAGTCTTCACGCAAGTACGATACAAAAATCGCATGGCCGCCTCGTCATCTTTCGACTGTAGCCTCTGAGGCTTGGAGTTCTCCAATGTAAAGTTGTCTTTTACGATATCATGCAGCTCTTGCCAGCCGCACTCGCAATGATGCATAGAAATACAATTTTCTTGTCTCGATGTGCCTTAAATGCTCCAGCCCAACGAACACCTCGACGCGATCGGTCCGTATTGGCTTCCCTCTCGTATTTTACGTGGTACCGCAATCTTCCAATTGTCTGTGCCAATTAGCAGCATTGGCTGTACACTGTTGTATGATTCTAGAGGAATCCCTTTTATATATGTGTATGCCTTACTTAGCTCATCTGCGTTGACATTTTGCTTGGGAAGACCAATGTTGCGAATAGTATGAACATTATTCATCCAATAACGCTTTTTCCCATTCACGCCTGAGATTTGTATTGATGCCTCTACGGATGAACCTTCAAAATGGCTTTGGTGTGCCCTTGATGCCTAGGCTGCTGAACGTTGATTCATCGATTAAGGTGACATTAGAGCTCTCATCCAGGAACGCATGAACTTGAATATCCTTGCCTGCTGCATGTAGACTTACTGGTAGAATTCAGAAATTAAAGAAATTACCTCAGTATTATGGGTGGTAACGAGTGCTAGCTCCTCGTCATGCCTTTGTTTTCCTGAAACACTCTCATCGTGAGGGGCCTTTTTATGGAGCAACGGGTGATGTTTCTGCGTGCAGCCGTTTATCCCACATGCTCTCTTCCTGAAGCAACCTTTTCGATGATTCCCAAGGCATCGATAGCAAGCCTTCTGTTCCTTCGCCATCTTCCACCTATCGTCCACGGACATTCCTTCGAATTTAGCGCACTTAATTGCAGAGTGCTCCGACGATCCGCATCCAATACATTTCGTTACGGACAGCTTGGACTTTTCAGATCGTTGTTGAGGGACACCTGTTTTATCATGATACTGGATGCTGTCATTATTGAAGTGCGTATTTACCGCACTCCTTTGATATGTAATGGCACTGGTCACCGTTGATGCTGCTTCTGCCAGGTGATACAACCAGTCGCTGAACTCTTTGACAGGTAGCTTACCGCTTTTAGGGCACATTGCCCATTGAAGTTTATAGTTGTTTGGGAGTTTGTCCACCAGCTCCTTCACCAGCATTGGATTATTTAGGTGAGCTTCTAGTTGACACGTCTCCATTGTTGCACAGATATTGCGTATGGCAAATCCGAATTCTATAAGAGCTTCTAATGTATCTTTTGGTGGTGGCAATTTTCTTACCCTTTCAATCATCCTCTCGAGGATTTGCTCAGGTCTCCCGAAAAACATTTTTAAAGTTGCTATGACATCGGGAACCATACTGGGTAGAAGAATTTTGTCTTTAACCAACTCACGTGCTTTGCCAGTAAGACATTTTTGCAGTCGCAGCATGTTCTCCACTTTCGAGAATCCTGCAATCGCCGTGTTCAAATGTGCTGATGAACATTGGCCATTCTTCAGGATCTCCGCTGAACTTCGGCAAGTCCCTAGGTATGACTTGTCTAGCTGCTAACTGAGAATTTGTGGCATATCCAATTCCCGCTGTTCCAATTGCACCGGTAGAATCGGGTAGATTTTCCATTTGCGCCAGGATTTTATATTTCTGTTCGATATACCTCTCCTCCGCCGCCATTTTCTCCTCCAACATAGCAAGCATAATTTGTTGCTGATTAATTGCACTATGTGCAGTGTTTTGTTGATGAGTTTCGCTTAATTTAAGCAATGGTGTTTCGCCCTCAGCACCTGTCACTTGGGATGTTGATATACCGCATGGTATACACGGCAGTTCCTGGGCTTCCGGTGGAGGGCCTTTCTCCGCTGGTGCATGCATCATCGTGAGAGTATCCGTTTGCGTGCTATTTCCAGTACAGAGTTGACAACTCCACTCCAGATACTTTATGTTTTCTCCCACTCCGATGCAGTCAAAGTGAAACCATTTACAACATATATCGCACTGTACCCAATGTTCTATCTGCCATTCAACCAAAAAGCTTGAAAATTCTAATGAAGCAAAGCATGTGCCACAGTCCGAAATAATTCTTTTTGGTCTACTATAATAGTTAAAATATTGGTTAAGAGATTCTTTCACTTCTCTTGTACTTGTACCATTTACAGTAAACCACTTGACGAACTTTGTAAAGGCGTCAATGATTACAAAAAGATGCTTTCTCTTCTCTTACTAGATAGTGGACCCAAAGAAGTGTACAAGCAAAAGTTTCGTGATGCATGGCTAAAATAGCCGGATCTTCAGCTGTGGATTTGTCGCGAGGTGAAAGATCTTGATAAGGCATATTGCAAAAACTGCAAATGCAGTATTAATCCAAAAATTGATCACATTCGTGCGCATATGGCTGCTAAGAAACATGTGCAGAAATCGGTGCCTTTTGATCAAAAAATAAACTAAGCTTCAAGCCAATAGTAGCAAAAGCTGTATGCAATCAGGCAGCTGCACTGGCATGCTATTTTATCTATCAGGTAAATAAATTGGTTTTCCAATTATACACATATTGATATAATTCATATTTTTTAGGTTTGGATTACGCCGACAAGGTGCATGTTGCAACGATTATAAGCTCCCTCCAAAATTTCACAATATGAAAGGAAGCAGTGCATCTTATAGAAGTCCGGATCCAAACATTTGTGAAGATGATATTGTTGACGAAGTTCTTAAAGAACTGTCAAATAAAAATATATAAAATTTGCTTAAAATTTAAAGTTTGTGTTGTTTTATTTTTTCTCTTTTTTATGTTTGATCTATTTCTATAATTTTTTGACAGTTGAGCACAGAAAAAAAATTAAATTAACGTTTAAGTGCTCGAAAAATAGTCTGTCCCTTTTTAGACTCTTTTCGAAGAAAAGGGAGTCTATTCACTTTGCTCTGATGTTTGTAACGCACAGAACCAAACATCGTAGACCCACAAAAGTTACATCTAGAATACTTAGAATCACTAGAGGAGTCGATATAGCCATGTCCGTCTGTCCGTCTGTCCGTCTGTCCGTCTGTCCGTCTGTTTCTATGCGATTTACTCCGTCGTCTTAAAAGCTATTTTGCTGAAACTTGGTACTTAGCCTTCTTTTTTACCTAGGTAGTACACTAGTTTGAATCGGTCGGATCGGACCACTATATCATATAGCTGTCATACGAACCTAAATCGGTTTAGGCAATAGCTCCCACATTTATTATCCGATCCTTTTGAAAATTGGCATGCGTGTGTTTTATATAACGATAGATAACTGTACCAAATTTTGCCAGGATCGGATGACTATATCTTATAGCTGTCATACGAACCTAAATCGGTTTAGGCAATAACTCCCACATTTATTATCCGATCCTGTTCAAATTA
Source organism: Scaptodrosophila latifasciaeformis (assembly GCA_037075145.1). Classification (NCBI taxonomy): domain Eukaryota; kingdom Metazoa; phylum Arthropoda; class Insecta; order Diptera; family Drosophilidae; genus Scaptodrosophila; species Scaptodrosophila latifasciaeformis. The sequence continues at coordinate 120,425 of JBAMCM010000165.1, forward strand.
AGCACGCATATGTTTTTTATAGCAATTAATATATATACCAAATTTTGTAAGGATCGGACTACTATATCATATAGCTGCCATACGAACCTAAATCGGTTTTAAGAGAAATTCGCACATTTATTGACTGATCTTTTCAAAACTCGGCCAACACGTTTTCTACATAAATATACGCGTTTGTACTCAATTTTATTAAAATCGGACTACTATATCATATAGCTGTCATACAAATCGAAATCGGCCCTATTAACTGACCAACCCCGTTCATGTGATTTACGGCAGAAACAACTTCGAAAAGAGTCTGTAATCTTCGGCACCCCGAAGATAACGTTGGGATTTTTTTGTACTTATTTTATTATTTTTGGCCCTTTTCTGTCCTTTTTTGAAAGCCCTTCTGGCCTTTTTCAGAGCCAAGCTGCTGGCAACACTGGAGCATACAACCTAAGGTTTTCATCTTTATTTTTTCTATATACCACACCATCTAACAATTCAAAGCCTTTCACTCCACCTGTCTCTAGTTTGTCACGAATTTTTATTATTTCTTCATCTCCCATCTGTTCTGTTTGTAATATAAAGTCCACATCCTTCGGCGTGGCTCCTACCACAGCAACTAATGAGTTTATGCGCTGTTCTTCCATAAAATCTAGTGTATCTTCCGCTTCCGGAATTGACTTCTGTTGGGTTCCACTATTAATTCCATTAACCCCTCCACCTGGCTCTTCAATGCTGTCTCTATGGTCATATTCGAATTCCTCGCAGTTTTTTCTATGACTTTCTATCCTATCTCTATGGTTTTGAATAATTTCTCTATGGTTTACAATATTCTCTCTACGGTTTCGAATATCCTCTCTATGGTTTTCAATATTCTCTCTACGGTTTTGAATATCCTCTCTATGGTTTTCAATATTCTCTCTACGGTTTTGAATATCCTCTCTATGGTTTTCAATATTCTCTCTACGGTTTTGAATGTCAACATCTTTTTCATATTCCAGGGATAAACCTCCTTCTTGCCCTTCATCTTTATTTTGAATAGAATCCAAAAACTGATCTTGTCTACTTAAAGCATCCACATGAGCCATATTTGCAGCTGGTCTATGAACCACAGTATAATCATAGTTTTCCAGTTCCAGAGACCACCGCGCTATCCTCGGATTTATTGCTTTTCTGCTAAGAGTCTGTACTAAAAAGTTACAGTCTGTCACTATTTTTATGGGTCTATGTTCCAAGTATACCCTAAACCGGCGTAAGGCCTGGATGATAGCCAATGTCTCCAACTCAAAACTATGGTATCGAGATTCAGCAGCTGTTGTTTTTCCTAAATAAAATGCCACTGGATGCATTTTCCCATCCTCCTGCCTCTGCATCAGTATAGCACCATACTCATAGGAGCTAGCATCTGTATGTAATTCCGTTTCCTTTTTAGGACTATGAATTGCCAATACTGGAGGACTTGCCAGAGCCAGCTTCAATGTATTAAATGCTCGTAATTGTTCCTCATTTAATGGGAATGGCCCTCCCCGCTTCAACAATTCTGTCAAAGGCCTTGCTGTTAGAGCAAATGAAAACACAAATCTACGAAAGTAGGAAAAGAATCCCAAGCACGAATGCAATCCATTAATATTTGTCGGCACGGGATATGATTTCAAAGTTGCCACATGTGACTCACTAGATGTTATACCATGTTGGCTTATTTTGTATCCCAAGAATTCGCATTCAGCTTGCAATTATTTACATTTTTAGACTCTTTTCGAAGAAAAAGGAGTCTATTCACTTTGCTCTGATGTTTGTAACGCACAGAACCAAACATCGTAGACCCACAAAAGTTACATCTAGAATACTTAGAATCACTAGAGGAGTCGATATAGCCATGTCCGTCTGTCCGTCTGTCAGTCTGTCCGTCTGTCCGTCTGTCCGTCTGTCCGTCTGTTTCTATGCGATTTACTCCGTCGTCTTAAAAGCTATTTTGCTGAAACTTGGTACTTAGCCTTCTTTTTTACCTAGGTAGTACACTAGTTTGAATCGGTCGGATCGGACCACTATATCATATAGCTGTCATACGAACCTAAATCGGTTTAGGCAATAACTTCCACATTTATTATCCGATCCTTTTGAAATTTGGCATGCGTATGTTTTGTATAACAATAGATAATTGCACCAAATTTTGCCCGGATCGGATCACTATATCTTATAGCTGTCATACGAACCTAAATCGGTTTAGGCAATAACTCCCACATTTATTATCCGATCCTGTTCAAATTTAGCACGCATATGTTTTTTATAGCAATTAATACATAAATCAAATTTCGTAAAGATTGGACTACTATATCATATAGCTGCCATACGAACCTAAATCGGTTTAGGGAATAACTCGCACATTTATTGACTGATCTTTTCAAAACTCGTCTCACACGTTTTCTACATAAATATACGCGTTTGTGCTAAATTTAATTAAATTCGGATTACTATATCATATAGCTGTCATACAAATCGAAATCGGCCCTATTAACTGACCAACCCCGTTCATGTGATTTACGGCAGAAACAACTTCGAAAAGAGTCTGTAATCTTCGGCACCCCGAAGATAACGTTGGGATTTTTTTTATATTCATCTTGTTGAGCGCACTAAGAGTTTTTAGTGAACTTTAATTTTCAATAACAAACAGGCGAGAATTATTCACGTTATCAATTATGTTTTATTTATGCTGAAGCTTGGCCGAATACCTTGCTTGCATGTACCAACGAACGAGATTCAAAAACTAATGTAGATTATGCTGAAGCTGGGTCAATTGCCTAGCTTGCAATATACAAAGCGAAATCGAAACAAGATAAAAGCTCGTACAAGAGAACTTATGTGTAAGCTTAAACGAAAGTAAGCACAAAGAAGATGACAAAAGTAGGCAGTGCAATAACGCAATGATGCTGCTTAATAGTGTGTACATATTTGAACTAACTATAGTTTGGCGGGATTTTTAAATGCAAAAATATTTATGATAGATTAGTTGTGGCTGGCCCGAACACATCTCTAGGTTGTATTCCGAAACTCGAGTCAGCAACCTATCCAAAGTCACTAAATGTTCTTCTACAGTTCTAGTTGCCACCACTATATCGTCCATACATACTATAATACATTTTTCTCTAATCAAGTCTCTAAATGTGTCAAAAATAAATCGCTGAAATATCGCCGGTCCATTTTTTAACCCAAAGGGCATTCTTAGGTACTCATATTGGACTTGGGGGGTCACAAAAGAACTGTGTTTTGTTGAACTTTCCTCCACTCCTATCTGATGAAACCCGCTTTTCAAGTCTATAATAGAAAAACAACATTTACCCTCCAAGTAGTCTAAACAGTCCTCAATCAATGGCAAGGGAAAATTATCCTTTACCATTTTCTTATTAAACCCTCTATAATCAATACACATTCGAATGTCACCTGACTTTTTCCTAACCAAAACAATTGGTGAAGCATATGCAGACTGACTATGGCGTATAATTTTTATTTTTTCTAACAAATCTATTATTTCAGCAACCTTCTCTTTTTCATAATATGACAACCGACGAGGCGAGCAATGTAATGGAGAATCATCAGTTAATCGAATTGTCATCTGATAACTAAGTTTCCTAGTGTAATCATGCATTTTCTCTAGACATCGAGATTTTACCAAATTATAACATTTTTCACAAATTTCTTTTCCAAATTCAAAGCCTATACTGATTTCGTTTTCTTCATCCGTACATATACAAGTTAACTAAAAAGAATTTCAATATGACCATAAGTTGCATAATCAAAAATAAATTCCAACTTGGTCATTGACGTTAGCGCTGGTAGACCTCGAGAAATAAAGTGCTGCAGTCTCGGGCATATGACGTGGCCGACGTGGTCGCCAAATGCAGAGTCAGTACTTTTGAACTTAGGGCTAGCTTAGCTTATAATTAAAATTAAACGTTTCAGTTCGGATTGATAAGCCAACCGACTCCGGTATGCCAACGCTTGCCACCGGCAACGACTAATAACTAAATTAAATAAATAAATTAAACATTTTAATGAGAACATACTCGAAGTGTTTTAATAAGTGGCGCCCAACGAAAAGAAATAAAAAAATAATAATAAAAAAAAAATAAATCAACAAAACAGAAAAATTCTAAAGAAAAAAACTACAACCTACAAATTTGTCACCAAAGTGGACAGATTTGGGCAGCGGAGATTGAAATAAATCCGAGAAGACTCAAGAAGAAGACGACCGAGGAAAAGACAGACGGCGCTGGATAGATTAAAAATCAGAATTTTTGAACAAAAATACAAAATGCAAATGTAAGTAGAGCGCCTGTTTAAAATATAAAAAAAAAAAAAAAAACTATAAAAAAGTGTTCCAAAAAGAAAAAAAGCAAATTTGCTAAAACCGTAGTTTGACCATTTGAAACTGTGTTAGTTGAAAATTCGAATAAAATATTAGATTGCAAAAGAATTGTTTCGAACAAAAATCGATGTGTTTGTTATGTCTGACGATAATTCTGACGTTGAATTGAGTGCTTTACGTAAAAAGTGGAACAGTTTTAGAGCTTCTGACGATTTTACCCCAACAATGGCTACTCCAACCTTAGTAAAGGAAATAGTGGATTCTGCGCTTAAAGCGCAAAAAATAGATTTCGAGCAACAGCTCACTGCCATTACTCAAAGGCTCAATGAGATTCAAACCGCAGCGCCGGAGGTTGAGGTCTACAAAGAAATTCAGATCATCCCGGGTGTTGCGTGTGAAGAGTCTTTAGATATAATAAAATCCCTACCCGATTTTGAGGGCAATCAGGCAAATTATGTGTCGTGGAGACAAGCAGCACATATTGCATATAAGCTTTTTGAGGCTTACGAAGGAAGCTCCAAACACTATCAGGCTGTAGCTATCATTAGGAATAAAATTAAAGGTTCAGCAGATATGGTGTTGTCATCTTTTAACACTGTTTTAAATTTCAAAGCCATTATCAATCGGCTTGATTTCACATACGCTGACAAGCGACCCATATATTTAATTGAGCAGGAATTGTCCACTCTTCGACAGGGTAACTTGTCACTCTTGCAATATTATGACGAAATCGAAAAGAAGTTGACACTTCTTACAAATAAAACAATTATGTCATACCAGTCCCAGATTGCGGCCACGATAAACGAAAAGTACAGAATGGATGCACTCCGCGTCTTCATATCTGGTACAAAAAAATCTCTAAGCGATGTGCTTTTTTCAGCACGGCCTCACGATTTACCTTCGGTACTTGCACTAGCTCAAGAGGTCGAAGCAAATCATGAAAGATACTTGTTTGCAAGTAACTTTGCTAAAAGTTTGGAGGATAGGGATAAACAGAGACAAACTAGGAATATTCAAAACGAAACGAGCTCCCCAAATAAAAATAAAAGTCCCCATTTTTTTAAGCATCAAAATTTTGCAAACTCAGTACCACAAACACAACCACCACCAGAACCAATGGATACTAGCAGCTCCTCCCAGTTCAGACAACAAACTGTGGGTAAAAATATTGGTAATCATTATACAAGCCAAAACCCTCAGTATGGTGGTCAACAATATAACCAACAATACTACGCTCAAGGTTCAGCCCAATACGGCCAGAACCAAAATCTGAAACGGGTATATACGACTAGGTTCACTGGGCAGAAGCACCAAAAAGTAAATTATATGACACAAGAAAATATGCTTCCAAATTATGCCAACAATTACCAAACAATGGCTAATGAGCAGCAAGTGGAAATCGAAGAAGCTAATGAACCCGATCAAATAAATTTTTTAGAGAACAGTCCCTGCTTCCTTACTTAGAAAGGGTTATAGCAGGGAGAACAATAAAATTACTTATGGACACGGGAGCTTCAAAAAATTACATCAAGCCCCTTAAAGAGTTGAAGCACATATTACCCGTTCAACATCCATTTTTAGTGAAGTCACTACATGGCTTCAACGATGTTAACGAAATGTGTTTAATTAACCTATTTGATATAAACGCCACATTTTTCATTCTCCCATCACTTTCCACATTCAATGGGATAGTTGGCTTTGATTTGCTAACGCAAGCAAGTGCAACATTAGACTTTAAAAACAAAAAAATAAAAACAAAAACGGGAACGGAAGTTTTAAAATTTTTTAAGTGTGCAAATGTGAATTTCACACGCATAGAACATATTGAAGTCCCAGAAAACGTAAAAGTGAAATTTGAAGAAATGATGAGGAAGCTAAATGGAGTTTTTGCAAATTCCATTGAGCCACTTCCATATAACACAAACGTTGTTGCTACCATTCGGACCTTGGATAACGAGCCCGTTTATTCGAAACTTTACCCATACCCAATGGGTGTGTCCGACTTCGTAAACTCAGAGATCAAAGACCTATTGCGTAATGGCATCATTAGGCCTTCTAGATCACCTTACAATAACCCCATATGGGTTGTTGACAAAAAAGGCAAAGATGAACAAGGAAATGCCAAGAAACGCCTTGTAATAGATTTTAGGAAACTTAACCTAAAGACAATAGATGATAAGTACCATATACCGAATGTAACAGCCATTTTGGCTAACTTAGGCAAAGCTCGTTATTTTTCAACGCTCGACCTAAAGTCGGGTTTTCACCAAGTAATATGGCTGAAAACGATAGAGAAAAAACTGCCTTTTCAGTGGGAAATGGCAAATATGAATTTAGCAGGTTGCCTTTTGGTTTGAAAAATGCCCCGAGTATTTTTCAGAGAACCATTGACGATGTTCTTAGAGACCAAATAGGTAAATTTTGTTACGATCATGTTGCCCATATTGCATGGGTCTTAACAAAATTGTACCAAGCTAATATGAGAGTATCTAGGGAAAAATCACACTTTTTTAAGGAAAGCGTCGAATACCTTGGATTCGTTGTTTCAAGGGGCGGCATTAAGTCCAGCCCGGACAAAGTAGATGCAATCCGCAATTTCGAACAGCCCACAACGCTGTTTAATGTCAGATCATTTTTAGGCTTAGCAAGATACTATAGGTGTTTCATTAGGGATTTTGCATCAATAGCGAAACCCGTGACTGATATCCTTAAAGGCGAAAACGGCAAAATTGGCGCCACCCAATCAAAAAAGATTCCGATAAAACTCACTGAAAAACAATTTCAGGCATTCGATAAATTAAGGATGATTTTAGCCTCCGAAGAGGTAATTCTTCTGTATCCAGACTTTAAAAAACCATTCGGCTTAACGACGGATGCATCAGCTTTAGGATTAGGTGCGGTTTTATCCCAGGGTGGGAGACCAATTGCTATGATTTCAAGAACATTAAAAGATAGGGAAGTCCATTATGCAACAAACGAAGGGGAGTTGTTAGCGATTGTGTGGGCACTTCAAAAACTAAGGAATTACCTTTATGGTGTCAAGAATTTAAATATTTACACAGACCACCAACCACTTACAGGGGCTGTGTCAGATCGTAATCCCAATGCAAAAATAAAGCGATGGAGATGTTTTATAGACGAGCATAACGCAAACATCTATCATAAGCCCGGTAGAGAAAACTATGTTGCCGACGCGTTGTCGCGACATACCATTCACGCTTTAGAAGAGGAACCGCTTTCAGACCTCGCAACAATTCATAGTGAGGAGTCATTAACCCATACGATAGAGACAACAGAAACACCGATTAATTGTTATAGAAACCAGATCATTTTGGAACAGGCAGAATTTCCGCTAAAGCGACATTTTGTTATATTTACTGAAAAGAACCGTCATATCAATAATATTACGAACAGGGAAAACCTAATGGAAGAAATAAAATCGGAGGTGAATCCAAAAGTAGTAAACGCCATATATTGTGATTTGCCTACTCTAGCAGCTGTCCAAGACGAACTTGTTCGGAGCTCTCCTATGACAAAATTTTGGCATTGTAAAACTATGGTGCCAGATGTTTTTGACAAAAATGAGCAAATAGAAATTGTCACTCTGGAGCACAATCGCGCACACAGAGCAGCTCAAGAAAATGTTAACCAAATCCTGTGTGACTACTACTTTCCCAAAATGGCTAAATTAGCTAATTAGAAATTGTGCTGAATTGCAAAATCTGCACAAGAGCAAAATACGATAGGCACCCTTGCAAGCAGAAACTTGGTGTAACTCTGCTCCCCAACTATACCGGGGAAAGACTTCATGTTGACATATTCTCAGCTGATAAAAAATATTTCCTGACATGTGTGGACAAATTTTCAAAGTTTGCTGTAGTGCAGGGTATACCCTCACGAACAATCATTGACCTCAAACCGGCACTTATAAATGCTATAAATTTTTTTCGCAATGTAAAAAGCATTTATTGCGATAATGAGCCATCTCTGAAATCAGAGACAATAACGTCCTTTTTGGAAAATCAATTTGGAATTGAAATAGCAAATGCACCACCCCTACACAGTACATCCAATGGTCAGGTGGAGCGTTTTCATAGTACAATTATTGAAATAGCAAGATGTCTTAAGCTTGAGAAAGGCCTAGTAGATACAACTGACTTGATACTATTGGCAACATTTAAGTATAACCGAACTATCCATTCGGTGACAGAAAGGAGACCCATAGATATTATCCACGGTATGAGACCAGAGATGAAAGGACAGATTTTTGATAAAATAAAAAAGGCGCAAGAGGATCAGTTAGAGAGAAACAATTTATCCAGACAAAACAGGCTGTTTGAGGTAGGAGAGCGCGTCTGGGTTAAAAATAATAAGAGACTAGGTAATACATTGACACCCCTATATGAAGAACATAAGGTGGAGGCCGACCTGGGAACTACCGTTCTTATTAAAGGGAGGGTGGTCCACAAGGACAGCCTACGCTAGAAAAAAAAAAAAATAAAAATAATAAAAAAAATTAATAAAAATAAAAAAAAAATGTAATTAAAAAAGAACTAAATACCAGTTATGGTGATTTTTTTCTTTGTTCTAGTGTATTGATTCTGGTACTTTTTCTTCGGCTAACAGTGTCGAAGCTAATGGACTATTCGCACTCAGACTACATTCCTATAACGGATGGGACAGTTAATATCTGGAAAGACTACGAGTACTTACGACATTCTACAAACTTGACGGTCTACTATGAGATTATGGAAGAGACCACTACGATGATGGTCCATTTTCCTCAATCCCATACAGCAAAGTTATTGGAATCTGATGTGAAGCACATAGGGACATTGTTAGGAGCACTCAGCATACATCATAGAAACGCTCGGAGTCTTAATTTTTTGGGAACGGCCTTAAAAGTCGTTGCTGGCACACCCGATTTTGACGACTTTGAGGGATTAAAGTTTATTCAACAGCAATTAGTTTTAGCTGAAAATCAGCAAATTTCTATTAATACAAAAACCCAAGAACAACTTAATAAATTAACAGAGACGGTAAACGCAATTTTAAAAAATTCAAAACAGATGAAAACGGACACGAGTTATTTGTTCGAAACACTTTTGGCACGAAACAGAATTTTAATTTTTGAACTTCAAAATTTGATGCTAACGATAACACTAGCAAAGATTGGAATGGTCAATCCAACAATACTAGATTCTGACGAAGTAAATCAACTAATAAACAAGCGCTCTACCAATGTAACTATAACAGATTTAATGGAGGTATCAGATATTAAGGTCTTATTAAGTAATGATTTTTTGCATTTTTTAACTAAGTATCCTATACCCAAGTTAGTTTGTAAGAAAATAATGTTATTCCCAGTCCAGCATAATAACACAATCCTGCATTTTGGCGAAAGCGACTATGTGGCCGACTGCGAGGGAAAAGTTCTAGCTATCACTAACTGCAGCACTACCTTAACATCAACATTTTGCTTGGAAGCAACCGGCGAAACCTGCGCGCTGCAACTCCATTCTGGCCGCACGGCACACTGCTATACAAGACCCAGTCATCTGGAGCCTCTGGTAGTAATTGACGATGGTTTAATAATCATAAATGATGACACAGCGTCTATAAAAACTGCAGAGGGTGTTGAAAAAGTACACGGGTACCTATTTAGTAAGATCACATCGAAGATCACATCCAGATCAATGCATCGCTGTACAAAAACCGGAAAGGTTTGGTGAAGAAAGCACCTGTTTCACCATCGACGTCACTATTGAATATCACCAGTCACATCGAAATTCTGAGCCTTCCTTACCTTAAAAGGCTAAACTCTGAAAACCTCCGCTCCATTGGGCAAATCAAAGAAAAAGTTATTGCAGCTCCAATTATTTCTGGGCTAACAGTTTCCGGCATATTTTTGATCGGCTATGCTCTTCTCCGATTGCGAGTAAATCGGAAGAAAGATCAGCAAACCCACGCTGCGCAAATTATCATTGATGGCTACAGAAGGCCCGAGGACGGCCCTCATTTAAGTGAGGGAGGAGTTAACTAAAAATAATTTAAATATGACCATAAGTTGCATAATCAAAAATAAATTCCAACTTGGCCATTGACGTTAGCGCTGGTAGACCTCGAGAAATAAAGTGCTGCAGTCTCGGGCATATCAAGTGTCAACTGGACGACGTGGTCGCCAAATGCAGAGTCAGTACTTTTGAACTTAGGGCTAGCTTAGCTTATAATTAAAATTAAACGTTTCAGTTCGGATTGATAAGCCAACCGACTCCGGTATGCCAACGCTTGCCACCGGCAACGACTAATAACTAAATTAAATAAATGAATTAAACATTGTAATGAGAACATACTCGAAGTGTTTTAATAAGTTACATACATTCCTAAATGCATTTAAAAATTCCATGTTTTAACTTTTTGCATCTTCGTGTTCACATTTTACTTTCCTGTCTGCATTGTTAACATTATTTTCAATTGGCTTATCAACTAATTTTATTGGATTACGTATTTCATTGTTTTTTATTTGATTTGTTGGGGAAAGAGTCGCTTCTATTTTCGTATTTTTTAGGTTATCTTTATTTAACATATTTTTCTTATAAACCAAAAATATGTTTAGATTCTTCAATGAATCCCGTCCAAATAATATAGGTGTAGGCAAAAGTTCGTCTTTTATAATATACAACCAATCAAAATATAAATTTCCTTCAACGCGAACTGAGCATTTTATTTTACCCATTGTTTTTATAGGATAATATCCCATTGCATAATATTCAAGTTTTGGTTTCTTAATCTTAAAACATTTCGGTATTAATGAAACTCTTATGAAACTAACTGGACTTCCCGAATCAAGTAAAACTGAATATTGTTTTTCACTCTTTTCACCACACGGAATTCATAAATTAAGATTTTGCAAATAGTCAATAGATTTTTCCAAAGATTCTTCTATATTCTCTTGGGTGGTGTTCGCTATAGCACCCAATTTCTTTCAGGACATTCATTAAATTTGTGTTCTGTACTCCAGTAATAAAAGCATGTATAATCCGGACTCTTAGGTTTTTCGCACTGCTTCATTATATGGCCAAACTGGCGACAATTATAACAACGAATACTTCTTTCCTTATTGCCTGCATTCTTGTCCGCACTTGACTTGTTTGAAAATCGCATTCTAATATGCGTATTTAACAATGCCTTTTCGTACATCAGGATTTTTTCACGCAGCTCGTCTAGGGACTTTGAGTACAGAAGGGGCTCTGCTCTACCTGTTTTGTCCAGCAGTCCACTTACTATGAACTGAACTATGTCAACCGTTTCTATCTTGGCCTGGCGTGCAATACCACACATCGCTATGAAGTACTGCAATGGCGTTTCCTTTTCGGTCTTCTTCCTATTTTCTAATTCTTTACAAATATCCCAAGTCGTTACCTTTTTTCCAAATATGTTCAAAAGGTCATCTCGTACTTCTTCCAAGTTAAAAGGCCTGTATAATTAATGTACTCCTTGGCTGAACCACGCAATAGTCGCTTACTGTACATCCACCGTTGATATTCTGGTACCTCAAAATGATCCATAATGGCTTCAAATTCCTTTATCCAGCTGTTTACAGGGCATCCATCATCTCCAGAAAAAGGCTCGACCAACGATTCCACATCTGTTAACTGCAACCTAGGTTTCTGAATAACAGCATCTTCTGCTCGGTTAATTGCGTTTTTCATTTCAGCTACTCTCATTCTTGCTGCATACACTTCTTCTTGGCGCCGCAAATATTCTATTTCCTGTGAATAGTTATCCAGCCCAATATTGATTTCCTTGTCTGCTTCATCAAGCATTCCTACTAAAGGTACAGACAAATTCGAGATCGGCGCCAATTCAATGTCGTCAGACGCGCACGACACTTCACTTGAAATTTTCCCGTTACTTTTTGGCGCCACCGTACCGGCCTTAACGTTGCATTCGTCTCCGTCTGCTTCCAGAAGTTTCTTGCAACAATGTTCAACTTCACGTTTATTAGGCATTTCAACACTGTCTTTCATGTTATTTTGCATTATTTTATTTACTGCAAATCTTAGTTGGTGAATTGTAGCGGTTTTATTGAATGATACTTTTTCGTTTATTAAAATGTTCAACAATTCTTCCTTTGACTTCTTAAGAATTTGATCATATTTCATTTTTCACTGTGGGATTTTTTCACATCTGAAATGTAAAAGTTTATTTTCCGATCCTTAACCGCACACACCGGCCATTCGCAACTAAGTGCCCGCTCTTTTTTTATTTATCGGTTTTTCTTAAAACTATCGTTTACAGTGTTGTATTCTTATTCATCAATTTAATTCAAACTAAGACTATTTATCGATTATTATATTATTTACAAACTATTAATTATTATATTATTTACACAATTTTGATTTACGCGTATGTATGCGTGAGAACGAGTGTGCGCGCTTGCGAGCTTAAAAAACATTCCGTGTTGTCACCTCTCCTTTCTTCGTGCAAGTGCCTCTGATCGATAAAAATAATAAGATGTGTACAATAGTATATCGATTACAATAGTCCAGGGTTGATTTCGACATTGATACAGCCAGGGCAACTCAACTCAAACTTTCAGAATTTAACGACGTAAGTTTTTGGCGGCAACAATCACGCAGACTCGAATCGCTGTCTACCAAATTTACAAGAAAATCAATAAAATTCTTATATTCTGCACAATCTTCTCTAAATTTTAGTAACGTTATCGCTGGCAACTGTCCGGCAAGTTTCACACCAAACCCTAAGAATGGCTGAGTTTTGAATAGCCTACTTTTACTTAAAATGGTCGATCACATTTGCTTATCAAATGTGCTTCAATTAAATCTGAAACACTCTTTCAATATTAAAATATCAATATTATTAAAAATATCAAGCTGATATTCAAATTGAATTGATCCACATCTGGTGCGTCAAACAGTAGACTGTTGATTCGTTAATTATCCTTGGTTACGTTTTTGTGAAACTGATACAGACTATCAAAGTTGTCTCAATAATATATACAGTGCGTTTCAATTGCTTAGGACACCTTGCCTTTTTAAAGTTTAAGCGTTTATATCTAAGACATGAAACATTTTTGAGTTAAACTTTTTTTACAGTTATAAGTGCTGACTATTTATGTAGTCACATTCGTTGTAATTCTGGGAATTCTTCTCTCCTATTTCGTATGAAATCGCTTTATCTCTGCACATGTGCCGATTTATGCCCTTGAAATCGTTTCATTAGGTTAGGACAGTCGCTCAAAAAAGTGCTTAAAGTAAACCACGCCAAATATTTTTGTCTTTTTATTATAATTTGAGTCTTTTGAAATAAATTTAATTAATAATTGGTCACGGATCTGTTTTAAATTATTTGGAAAAAGGTCAAATTATTGCATTTGATAAGAGCGGGCTTAATTTAAGTCAAATTTCTGAAAAAATGAAGAGATCGCGGAACATTATACCCAGATTTATTCAAAATCCTGAAAATTATAATAAAAATTATAAAGGTGGCAAAAAGAATAAATTAAGATAGCGAAAAAGGCGATTTATTCGAGGCAAAGCATCGAATTCTGCCTTATCTTGTGCAGTATTAGCTCGATTTTTAGACAATAAAGTGTCTAAATCTACAATTTGGAACATTTTGAGAATGTGTCCATACCTGAAAAGGTAAAAAATGTCAAAGTTCTCAAAACTCTCTATGCTCCATCAAATACGCGAGTGGAGTTTGCAGAGAAAATATTTTCAATAATTGGCACTCAGGAAGTTACATGTCTAACTTTCTTGTATTATTGTTTACCGTATTTTTTATTATTTAGATACTTTTTTCGGATGAGAAGAAGTTCAATTCAGATGGCCCTGATGGTATCCACTCATATTGGAGAGATATCAGAAAGGATCCCCAATATTGAATGAGTGCCAATTATTGAAAATATTTTCTCTGCAAACTCCACTCGCGTATTTGATGGAGCATAGAGAGTTTTGAGAACTTTGACATTTTTTACCTTTTCAGGTATGGACACATTCTCAAAATGTTCCAAATTGTAGATTTAGACACTTTATTGTCTAAAAATCGAGCTAATACTGCACAAGATAAGGCAGAATTCGATGCTTTGCCTCGAATAAATCGCCTTTTTCGCTATCTTAATTTATTCTTTTTGCCACCTTTATAATTTTTATTATAATTTTCAGGATTTTGAATAAATCTGGGTATAATGTTCCGCGATCTCTTCATTTTTTCAGAAATTTGACTTAAATTAAGCCCGCTCTTATCAAATGCAATAATTTGACCTTTTTCCAAATAATTTAAAACAGATCCGTGACCAATTATTAATTAAATTTATTTCAAAAGACTCAAATTATAATAAAAAGACAAAAATATTTGGCGTGGTTTACTTTAAGCACTTTTTTGAGCGACTGTCCTAACCTAATGAAACGATTTCAAGGGCATAAATCGGCACATGTGCAGAGATAAAGCGATTTCATACGAAATAGGAGAGAAGAATTCCCAGAATTACAACGAATGTGACTACATAAATAGTCAGCACTTATAACTGTAAAAAAAGTTTAACTCAAAAATGTTTCATGTCTTAGATATAAACGCTTAATCTTTAAAAAGGCAAGGTGTCCTAAGCAATTGAAACGCACTGTATATATATATATAGTAACATATCCATAGTACCATACATATTCATGAGTGGACCACACATAAAGTCAAGCATAAGCATTTATCGGCTTCACCCTTTTTTTTAATATCCAAATGAAAATAAGATAAACAAAGACATCTGGTAACTTTTGGTTCTCAAACCCTAATTCAAGATTAAACAAAGACAGCCGGTAACTATTGGTTTTCAATCCCTAATTCAAGATTAAACAAAGACAGACGGTAGCTTTTGGTTCTCAAACCCTAAGTCAAAATTAAGCAAAGGCTAAATCCCTTTTTTAAAATCAAATGAAACAGACATAAACAATAACATCCGTCGAAGCCAATACCTAAAGACTAAGAATAAACAAATCTCGCAAGATCGTCCCTTTGAGTTATCACTCTCAATCCCTAATACATAAGTAAGAGAGCTATTTACTCTCAATATTAAAAATAAGAGAACCTTCTGCTCACAGAATCCAAAGACAGAGAAGTCAGCCGAGGTTTCTTTTTGAGTAAACTAAATAATGAGTTTGAGTTTTATTTTGGAGTCTCAAGAATAATGACCTAAATATCTAAGTTAAATTTGATATAAGAAACTTATAGAATATCTCTCCACTTATGGAGATAATAAAGTGTATTTTTTTTACATAATTTATTATCAAAATATTTCATTGGCGCAATCGGTAGGATTGGCAAGAAAGCTTAAGTATACGATCACTAAAGGGCCTTAAAAGCCTAGATCAAATCGTGTGTGAACCTGAAAATTTGAGATTCGATTCGATTTTTACTGTTTTCAAAAATTGCCAATCCGCAAAAGAACTATCGTGTGAGTGTTCACGGTTGTTTGAAAAAAGAAAAAATTTTGTGAATTTACATCAATACACTAGACACCGGTGTGATGTATGAAATCAAAATAAGCCAAAACTATTTGGAAATGCAAAATTGTTTGTGAAGAAAAATTGTTTTTACGCCAATACACCAGACGCCGGTGTGACGTACTAACTAAAAGATAAGCCAAAATTAGTTGGAGTGCAAAATTGTTTGTGAACTTTGTGAATGTATACTTATTAATACACCAGTTTACGGTGCAGTATACTAAAGCAAATTGAATTAAAATCAACGATACAAATTCAATCAAGACCAACAAATTTCATAAAATAAATTAAAATCAACGAAACAAATTAATCAAACCAACCAAAACTAATAAATACCAAAATGTCAACACCACCAAACGGTAATCCAATACAACAAGAATTAATGTTGTCTGAGGGGCAATTGAATCAAGCCCTTGGACAACTTCGTCAGGTTCCGGAGTTCACTGGAACTACAGAGGCACTTAGCCCATTCGTAAGACGAGTGGACTATATAATGTCTCTCTATCCAACCAACGATATAAGACAGCACAGTATTATTTTTGGAGCCGTGGAGATGCAGATCACCGGACCGGCCCAGCGTGTGTCACAGTTGTCATCAGCAAATAACTGGAATGAGTTGAAGAAAGCCCTAATAGATGAATATAAAACCCAAACCACCTACGAAGAACTAATCAGGAGACTCTACAACACCAACTTTTCTGGAAGTGTCCGTAAGTTCGTTGAAGAACTTGAATACAAATCTTATTTAATATCTAACAAATTAATGTTGGAAAATAACTGTCAGAATAGTATTTTTTACACTAACACCATGAACAACACCATTAAAGAAGTAATCACAAAAAAATTACCAGATAGAATATTCATGACCTTAGCCAGATATGATATATCCACAATTTCAAAATTGAAACAGATAGCTCAACAAGAGAAACTTTATGAAAACAAATATCAGAGTAATTCAAACCAATCTAAACAAAAACACGAGAGTAAGGGAAATTATCAACAGTATAAGAAAAATGAAAATTACAAAAAGAAAAATTATAATTATAACCAGCATGAGAATTCGCAGCAATTGCAAGCTGAGTATCAACAAAAGTTAGATCAGGGTAGAAAGGAAAATCCCATGAATTATCAAATGCATCAAAAAACATATCAATCTCCTAATCCACCTGTCAAAAGACAGCGAGAGAGTTCAAGTGGCCATTACAAGATGGATACAGAAAATTTTCATCAAACAGCCTCGGAACAGGAAGATTCAGATCAGGAAAACCCCCTAGAAACTCCTATATCAGAATAATTTTGAATAATTGCAATTCGAGATGTATAATAGATACGAGGGTCGTTTGATAAGTCCGTGACTTTTTGAATAAAATATATTTTTTTCGTCAAAGAAGCGTTTTATTTCTCAACATAATCTCCTTTTAGCTCTATACATTTAGTCCAGCGTTTTTCCAATTTTTTTATTCCTTCCAAATAATAGGTTTTCTCAAGGCCCTCAAAATAGTCGTTTGTTTCTGTGATGACCTCTTCATTTGACCCGAATCTCTTACCGCCGAGCCATTTCTTCATGTTTGGAAACAAAAAATAGTCACAGGGGGCTAAATCTGGAGAATATGCTGGATGGGGTAGCAGTTCGTAGCCCAATTTATGAAATTTTGCCATGCTGACTACACACGTGTGCACCCGTGCATTGTCCTGATGGAACAGCACTTTTTTTTTCGCCAAATGCGGTCGTTTCTGCTTCAAATCAATATCGAATCTGTCCAAAAGCTCTGAATAATATTCGCCGGTGATCGTTTTACCCTTTTCAAGGTAATCGATGTGAATGATACCTTGTGCATCCCAAAAAACTGTGGCCATGACCTTGTTGGCCGACAGACCCACCTTGGCCTTCTTTGGTGCACGTTCACCCGGAGAAACCCACTGTCTTGATTGTTCTTTGGTCTCTGGTGTGGTGTGGTGGATCCATGTTTCGTCTACGGTAACGAAACGGCGCAAAAATTCGTTTGGATTGCGGTTGAACATCGCCAAACACTCCTTTGAAATGGTCACACGGTTGCGCTTATGGTCGTGTGTGAGCAATCGCGGCACCCATCGCGCGGAAAGCTTTCTCATGTCCAAATATTCATGTAAAATGTGATGTACCCGTTCAGTTGAGATGCCTACAGCCTCAGCTACCTCACGCACTTTCATTCTCCGATCATCCAATATCATTCCATGGATTTTGTCGACGATTTCTGGCATGACGACCTCTTTTGGGCGACCTGAACGTTCGGCATCACTTGTACTGGTACGACCACAACGGAACTCAGTAAACCATTTCTTAACCATTGAAATTGATGGTGCAGAGTCCCCATAATATTTATCAAGTCTTTCCTTGGTTTCGGTGATGGATTTTTTACGCAAAAAATAATGCTTAATTAGCACACGAAATTCACTTTTTTCCATTTTCGTTAAAATTCACGAGATCGTCTGCTTTCAATGCCTATAAAACGCAAACCAAAAAACGCAGCTTTCTCAAAATTTTACAGTCAGCTGTTAATCGATAACTGCTGACAGGAGCAGTGTTGTATTTAGAGCAGGTGCGCGGCAAATACAAAAAGTCACGGACTTATCAAACGACCCTCGTACAGGCTCATCTATTAATTTAATAAGAAAAAATATTTTTAAATTTCCTACAAAAATAAAACCATTGAAAGTACACACCATTAACGGAATAATAGAATTAAATAAATTAATATCTTTTGCACCTAGTAAACTTTGTCCAACCAATCAACAGTTTTACATATATAAATTTTCAAAAAACTACGATATGCTAATTGGAAGAGAATATTTAGAATCATGTAAGGCAGAAATAAATTACAGAAATAAATCAGTAACATTAAATGGAATCTCATTTCCTATGAGACTTAGCTATAAAGAGAATATAGACGAAGAGGAAGAAATAGACTTAACGAAACCACCCAACGCAACAAAGGACGAATCCTTTAATTTTGCAATAACCAGTGAATTGAATGAAACAAATGAATTTAGATTAGAACATCTTAATCTAGAAGAAAAGGAAAGATTACAGAGGTTATTAAATGAGTTTAGTGATTTACAGTATTTTGAAGGTGAAAATTTGACTTTCACAAGTGCTGAGAAACACGTTATATTAACAAAACATGAAGACCCAATTTACAAAAAACCATATAAGTATCCTCAAGCTTTTGACGAGGAAGTAATCAAACAAATGAATGAAATGCTAAAGCAGGGCATCATTCGAAATCTAAATCCCCTTATTGTTCACCTATTGGGATTGTACCAAAGAAAAGTGATGCATCTGGAAAGAAAAAATTTCGAATAGTCGTAGACTATCGAGGTCTCAATGAGATAACTATTGATAACAAATACCCAATTCCAAATTTGGACGAGATATTGGACAAACTGGGAAAATGTCAGTATTTCACAACCATAGATTTAGCCAAAGGTTTTCATCAGATTCAGATGGATTCTGAATCGTATGCCCTTTGGTCTTAAGAATGCGCCAGCAACTTTTCAGCGTTGCATGAACAATCTCTTTGAAGATTTAATCTACAAGGATTGTTTGGTCTATTTAGATGATATCATTGTTTACTCCACTTCATTGGATGAACATATATCATCTATCAAAAGGGTTTTTAAGAAACTAAGAGAGGCAAATCTAAAATTACAATTAGACAAATGTGAATTCATGAGAAAAGAAACTGAGTTTCTTGGGCACATTATCACAACTAATGGTATTAAACCAAACCCAGAAAAATTAAAAGCAATAAATAGATTCCCTATACCAAAAACGGTAAAACAGGTGAAATCATTTCTTGGATTGTGTGGATTCTATAGAAAATTCATACCCAATTTTGCAAAGATTGTCAAACCTATGACTCTGTGTCTAAAAAAAGGAGCAGAGATCAACATAAAAAATGAGGAATATATTTCCGCTTTTGAGAAGTTAAAATTACTGTTAACCTCAGACCCTATTCTAACACATCCTGATTTTGAAAAGACTTTTGTGCTTACAACGGATGCTAGTAACGTATCCCTTGGCGCGGTTCTTTCCCAGAATCATAAGATGGTTTGCTGTGCAAGTAGAACCTTGAATGAACACGAAATAAGATACTCCGCAATCGAAAAAGAATTGTTGGCCATTGTATGGGCAACAAAATATTTCAGATCGTATCTTTTCGGAAGAAAGTTTGAAATCTTCACAGATCACAGGCCATTGGTATGGCTAGATAATATAAAAGAACCAAACATTAAATTACAGAGATGGAAAATCAAATTAAACGAATTTGATTACAAAATTAAATATTTACCAGGAAAAGAAAACCATGTGGCAGATGCCTTATCAAGAATTAAATTAGAAGAAAACTTTTTCGGTAGACATGATGTCGAAGAAAATTCAACCGTAACAGGAGCAACAGTCCATAGTGGACAAGACGATAATAAAAATTATATCCCAATCACAGAAAGACGCTTTAATTATTATAACCGACAAATAGAGTTCATTAAAGGAGATGTAGATAAAGTCGAAACAAAAAATTACTTTCATAAACACAGAATAATAATAACTTACAAAGAAATGACAGACGCTTTAGCCAGAGAGCTAATTAAAGAATATCTTTCCACAAAGAAAAGCGTAATTTACTTTCCAATCGACACAGATTACTTTATTTTCCAAAATGCCTTCTTAAGTATAATTAATCCAAATAACTTGACCAAAATAATGAAAACCAGTTCAAAATTAAATGATATGCAAACATACGCAGAATTTAAGGAATTCATTATTAAAACACATAAGGAATTGTTACATCCAGGAATAGAAAAACTTATTAAGATCTTTAGAGAAAAATTCTACTATCCAAATTATCAAAAATTGATTCAGAACATTGTAAATGAGTGTGAAGTTTGTAATATATCTAAAACGGAACACAGAGACACTAAATTACCTTTTGAAATAACACCAGAAGTATTTAATCCCCGAGAAAAATATGTAATAGATTTTTATTTAATAAATAACAAACAGTTCTTGTCATGCATCGACATATATTCCAAATATGCCCTATTAATTGAGGTCAGTAGCCGAGATTGGTTAGAAGCCAAGCGAGCACTGCTTCGAATATTTAATGAGATGGGAAAACCTGTAGAAATTAAGGCCGATAAAGATTCAGCATTCATGTGCGTGGCATTGCAGCTATGGCTGAAATCAGAAAATGTAAAAATTAATATAACTACAAGCAAAAACGGAGTATCAGACATAGAAAGATTCCATAAGACAGTAAATGAAAAACTTAGAATTATAAATAACGAATCAAACCCAGAAAATAAATTAATCCCTTTTGAAACAATCCTTTATATTTACAATCATAAAACCAAACATAACATAACAGGAAGAACACCTGCAGATATTTTTATCTTTGCCGGAACCCCTGATTACGATACACAAGAAAATAAAATAAAGAAAATAGAACAGCTTAATAAAAAACGAAAAGAGTATGAAATAGATACAAGATATAGACAAGCTCCTTTAGTAAAATCAAAATTGACAAATCCATTTAAAAAGACAGGAGAAATAGCTCAAGTTGATGATAAACATTACGAAGAGAAAAATAGAGGAAGAAAAATTACACACCACAGATCTAAATACAAAAAGAAAAAGAAAATTAATAAAAATGAAAATATTGACTCCAGGCTTCCAACGGATGATGATTCAGGTTAAGTTGATGACCATTTCAATAATAATGTTGCAGTTGATGAGTATCGCAAAAACCCAAGAAATATAAGTTAACCCCATTGAAGCAAAGAACGGTTACCTAGTATTTAAGACAGGAGTAATCAGTTTGCCATCTAATTACGAATACCATTGCTTAACAATTAACATAACTAAATTAAAGGAAATTCATAAAAACTTGATAACACAGACAGACGAATTTGAATCGATTCCCCAAATTAAGTATTTAAAAGAAAAACTGAAAAGGGAAATGAACGGAATAAGAATAGTTCAGCGTAATAAGAGAGGACTCATAAATGTGGTGGGTTCTATTGAAAAATTCTTGTTTGGCACTTTAGACCAACAAGACAGAGAAGAGTTAGAAAATAAGATAACCAATTTATCCCAGAACATGATTCAGGTGGATGACTTAAACCATGTAATTGAAACTATAAATAAAGGAATAGAATTAGCAAACAAGATGAAAGAAACAAGCGTAAGAGTACAGAAATTAGAATTACTTATATTTAACCTACAACATTTTTCAGAGTATATTGAAGATATTGAACTGAGCATGCAGCTCACTAGATTGGGTATATTTTATCCAAAACTTTTACAACACGATACATTAAATCATGTGAATTCTGAAATGCTGTTGAATGTAAAAACATCAACTTGGTTAAAGACTGCAACAAATGAAATCCTGATAATTTCACACATTCCTCGTGAAATCTTTAATACACCAATATTTAAAATTTTGCCATATCCAGATAAAGATGGAAAAATATTAGCAGAAAACATTTATACAGAATATTACATTAAAAACAAACAAGTTTATACACTTAAGACAAACGAAATAATGAAGAATAAATGTATAATAGGAATAATCAATCAAACAGACACAGAATGTCCTTTCATTAAAATAAGAAAAAACTATGAATTACATTACATTGAACCTAACATTATTGTAACTTGGAATTTACCCAAGAAAATTGCTAACCAAAATTGTCTAAAAACCGCAGTTGCTATCGAAGGAAATAAATTAATCAAAATAATAAATTGTTCTTTTCAATTAGAAGAAATATCAATATCAAATACAATACAAGATTTTACACAACCAATTTATATAAGTAATAATATCACAAAAATTGAACCATTGTCATTTATTCAAACTAAAGAAATTTTTAAGAAACAATCTGAAACACATTATATATTACAAATATTAATACTAATTATTTTAATGATTTTAATAATCATCTTAATTTTATATTTTATCTATACATATAAGAAAATCATATTTGAAAAAACAATAATGAAGAAAGACAATCCATTACAAATACAAATGAAAGAATTGAATAATGACTCAGAAATTAAAGAAAAAATCTAAATAGTTGAAACCACTCCTCCATTACTTTATCCTAAACTTGTCGCCTAAGGACAGGCTAATTTCTTACGGAGGGGGAAGTAACATATCCATAGTACCATAGTACCATACATATTCATGAGTGGACCACACATAAAGTCAAGCATAAGCATTTATCGGCTTCACCCTTTTTTTTAATATCCAAATGAAAATAAGATAAACAAAGACATCTGGTAACTTTTGGTTCTCAAACCCTAATTCAAGATTAAACAAAGACAGCCGGTAACTTTTGGTTTTCAATCCCTAATTCAAGATTAAACAAAGACAGCCGGTAGCTTTTGGTTCTCAAACCCTAAGTCAAAATTAAGCAAAGGCTAAATCCCTTTTTAAAATCAAATGAAACAGACATAAACAATAACATCCGTCGAAGCCAATACCTAAAGACTAAGAATAAACAAATCTCGCAAGATCGCCCCTTTGAGTTATCACTCTCAATCCCTAATACATAAGTAAGAGAGCTATTTACTCTCAATATTAAAAATAAGAGAACCTTCTGCTCACAGAATCCAAAGACAGAGAAGTCAGCCGAGGTTTCTTTTTGAGTAAACTAAATAATGAGTTTGAGTTTTATTTTGGAGTCTCAAGAATAATGACCTAAATATCTAAGTTAAATTTGATATAAGAAACTTATAGAATATCTCTCCACTTATGGAGATAATAAAGTGTATTTTTTTTACATAATTTATTATCAAAATATTTCATTATATATATATATATATATATATATAGGAAGGGCCGATGTTCGTCTCGTATACTTTAATTTAAACACTGATAATTTAGTTTAGTTTTATAACATAATTTATTGATTATTGTTAATTGTGAAATTAAATGCGTTTAAATTGATTCAAAAAATATGGAGCTTGAGCACACAACCGACACAACTGACTCTCTCAAATTGACTCCCTATTTTCGATAGATCTTTTTTATGTATACTGGGATTGCAGAGTTGCATCGCAACTTGACTCATCCGATAATATTCTGATTTGACGACACGATTGATATCGATATTTAATTAAAACTGTCGGTCACTTCTAGTGTTGCGAACTGATCCCACATACATGGCATAAACACCCCTAACGGGGTAGAGCCTGATGCACGATTTGCCTCCACGCCTCTCTGTCCTGTGCGCGACTGCGCCAGTTGGTGACACCAAGCGTTGCCAGAACTGCGTCCATCTGGTCCCTCCAACGTGCGCGTGGTCTTCCTCTCCTACGCTGTCCGCCAACTACCGCATCGAAGACAGATCGAGCTGGAGTTGTTGCCTCCATACGAGCGATGTGACCAAGCCAGCGAAGTCGTTAAATATTGATTCGCTTGACTATGTCCACATCGCCGTATAGCTCATACAGCTCGTCATTCCACCTGACGCAAACAGGTCCGAAGATCTTGCGAAGGATTTTTCTCTCGAAGACACCCAGAGCAGCTGCATCTGACTGCGTCACTGTCCAGGCTTCCGCACCATATAGAAGCACTGGGATGATGAGTGCCTTGTAAAGGGTTAGCTTCGACTTTCGAGAGAGGGCTCTGCTGTTCATTTGCCTACTGAGCCCAAAGTAACTCCTGTTGGCAAGCGCGATCCTTCGTTTGATTTCTAGGCTGACATCGTTGTTGCTGGCCACTGCAGTTCCTAAATAGACAAAGTCCTTGACCAATTCAAAGTCATAGTCTCCAGCAGTAAGATGAGAATCAAGACGCCGCGACTCTCTGTTACTGCACACCATAAACTTTGTTTTGCCCATATTCACCGCTAGACCAACTTTAGCCGATTCTCTTTCAATTGCTCCAAAAGCCACAGTCACATCACGCTTGGTACGGGCAATAATATCAATATCATCGGCGTAACCAAGGAGCTGGACACATTTCTGTCTCAATATTGTGCCCACCCGATGCACTCCAGCTTTCCTTATGACACTCTCCATCAGAAGATTGAAGAGCACACAAGATAGCGAGTCGCCTTGTCTGAGACCCCGCCTGGTACTGAAGGTTTCGGACTGGTCCTTTCCTACCTTGACAGAGCTGATGGTGTTGCTCAATGTCATTCTACAAAGCCGTACTAGCTTTGCAGGAATACCAAGCTCAGACATGGTGGTGTACAGGCAACCTCGCCGTGGATTATCAAAAGCAGCTTTAAAATCAACAAACAGGTGGTAGGCGTCGATTTGATTCTCATACGCTTTCTCCAGGATCTGACGTAATGTGAAGATCTGGTCGACTGTGGACCGGCCAGGACGAAAGCCGCATTGATACGGTCCAATCAATGTCAATCAATGGCTTAAGTCTCTCACACATTACAGTCGTGAGAACTTTGTGTGCGACGGGAAGAAGACTGATGCCACGATAGTTGGTGCGTTGTTTTGCATCACCCTTCTTCAGAATGGGGCAGATCAAACTGAGACTCCAATCATTGGGCATACTTTCCGCTGACCATACGTTGCAAATGAGCTGGTGCATGCACCCTACCAACATATCGCCTCCAAACAATTCAGCCGGTAAGCCGTCCGCTCCCTTGGCTTTATTGTTTTTAAGTCGCTTTATGGCGACTTCGACTTCTGTATAGTTAGGAATGGGAACTTCAACACCATCTTCTCTGATTGGAGTTAGTGGATCTTCTTCATCGGACTCTTGGTTGTCTCCAGCCAAAAAATTTTCAAAGTGGTCCCTCCATAATCTCAGTACGGTCTCTGCATCTGTGACAAGATTTCCATCATCACTCCTGCAGGCAACCGATCCAGACTTATACCCTTGAGTCATGCGTTTGACCCTCCTGTAAAAGTCGCGGGCATCATTCCTGCTCCTGCTGTTCTCCAACTTCTCACACTCAAGCCTTTCCACCTCCTGCTTCTTCCTCCTGAAAAGGCGCTTCTCCTCTCTTCTCTGCATCCTATAAATATTCACCACTGGTCGTGTGGCTCCTGCTTGCAGCGTCCGCCTGTATGCAGCGTTCTTTGCAGCAGTCGCATCCCGACACTCCTGGTCATATCATGGATTCCGTTTTGGAGGACGTTAGAATCCAATGGTTTCCACAGCAGAAGTGTTAATGGCGATAAATATGTACGCCCACATATCTGAAGTATTTGTAGGCGTTGGAGTGAGCTGGCCAAGTCGGCCAGAGAGTCGAGTTGGGAAGGAATTCCTGTGCTGTTGTGACTGCAGCTTTCCGATGTCAAGCTTTCTTGGCATACCTTGGTGTGAGGTTTTCGCGACACACAACCGTGCGCGAACCTTGGCTGCGACAAGGTAGTGGTCAGAGTCGATGTTAGGACCCCGACACGATCTCACATCAAGAATGCTAGACGCATGGCTTGCATCGATCACAACATGATCAATCTGGTTGAGATCCGAGTAGGATCTTAATGTCATGCGACGGGCAGCGGCTATACACTCGGTCTAATTGTGTATAGAAGGCATCCTTGATGACGTCGTCCTTCTCCTCCGTTGGGGCATGCGCACAGATAAAGCTGATGTTGAAGAATTTGGCAGCTACTCGGATCGTCGCAAGTCTCTCGTTTACGGGTGTAAACTGTGAGACTCGGTTCCGTAGCCTGGCTCCTAGGACGAATCCACAACCAAGCTCGTGCCTATCAGTATGACAGCTGTAGTATATGTCATAATTCCTTTGCTTCTTGCATCCCACTCCGTTCCATCGTATTTCCTGAATAGCCGTAATGTCTGCCTTTAAATTGCTGAGAGTATCCACTAGTTGCTGAGTGGCACCAGTTCTGTATAATGTGCGTACATTCCAGGTGCATACTCTCAAATCATTATCCTTTTTGAATTTGCCGTGGTCGTCAATATTGTTCGGGTATCTATCCGAGGCTCCTCTTGATCACTGATGTGATATTTTCCTTGGATGGATATCAAGTCCTACACCAAAACCTAATTTAAGGATTAGGATCCCGCCGTGCACTTTGGTTTATAACTCAACGGATGCTAAGTTACAATCCAGGGAAAACCACGTGAAGGTAGTGCGTCGACTTGAAAAAAAAACAGGGACAAGGATCACACTGACGCCCACCAAGTTGAACGCAGTCAGTAGCTTGTATACCTTGTATACTTTCCCCCAAATTTCCCCTGTCTCAATAATTTCATCCATAAATACCGAGAAAATAACAGAATCAATGCTTAGACTACTGCAGTGAACAAATCAACTGCGTCCAAAAAAATACCAACATTATCTTCGGGGTGCCGAAGATTACAAACTCTTTTCGAAGTTGTTTCTGCCGTAAATCAAATGAACAGGGTTGGTCAGTTTTTAGGGCCGATTTGGGCTTGTATCACAGATATATGATATAGTAGTCCCATTTTAATCAAATTCAGGACAAACACGTATATTTATGTAAAAAACGTTTTTGCTGAGTTTGGAAGAGATTAGTTAATAAATGTGCGAGTTTTTCCTTAAACCGATTTAGGTTCGTATGACAGCTATACAATATAGTGGTCCGATCCGGCCGCTTTCA
The DNA here is from genome assembly GCA_037075145.1 of Scaptodrosophila latifasciaeformis. Lineage (NCBI taxonomy): Eukaryota > Metazoa > Arthropoda > Insecta > Diptera > Drosophilidae > Scaptodrosophila > Scaptodrosophila latifasciaeformis. Next base: position 147,900 of record JBAMCM010000165.1, read on the forward strand.
ACAAAATATCTTTAAAACTGACAGAGTAAATCGCATAAGAACAGACGGATAGACCGACATGGCTATATCGACTCCTCTAGTGATTCAAAGTATTCTAGATGTAACTTTTGTGGGTCTACGATGTTTGGTTCTGTGCGTTACAAACATTAGAGCCAAATGAATATACTCTTTTTTCTGCGAAAAGAGTATAAAAACTACGCAGCAAACCTTATTTACAAAAACGGATCTAGCCGATTACCGGTAATTTTGGAAAATTATTTAATCTTTGCATTTTTTGACCGAATCAGTATGTCCCGTCGACCAAGAAGGAATTCAAGCTCTTCAATAATTTTGGGGACGTGCTATTACGAAAGCATCAACTTGTGGAAACGACTGAAATCATTTTGTGGAGCGATTTTAAAACCATATTGCAGTTAATTCAATACAAAAAAGAAAATTCAGGCCTTATGAAGCAAACCGAGTAGCCGAAATATTGTCGAAAAACAAACCTCAGCAGTGGAGATGGGTCTCTACGATGAATAATACCCCCGATATCGGAACGAGCCAGACCAACGCTTCACTAATTATTAGTAGTAGCGTATGGCTTACTGGACGTGGGTTTTCGAAATTGGAAAGAATGAGTAGCCACATTTAGATATGCTTAAGAATACTGGTCCTTTGGAAGAGGAAATCATTGCCAAAGTCATTTAAAATTATCAGTATAGAATTAATCAATATAGTTAAGTTTTCATCTCTCCTAAGATTGATACGGGTTATAAAATGTGTGTTGCGAACACAGAAGATTTTCATGTATTTGATGAAACGCGAACGAGAGAAAAAATTGATGGGTTCAATTGGAGGAGATGAAATATCAGAAGAAAAGGACTGGCTGTGTCGGGTGGTACAGTAGAAAGCATTCAGTAAAAAATAAATAAATTGACTGAACATAAAAAATTGGCTTGAAGACAAAAGACTCTGGAGGAACCTTTGAATCTTGAATTACAGTTGCAGGTTGTTTCTCGTCGAAGACTTAAATGGCTGTTTAATTCTCCTTCGCAACTCAAAAGTAGAGGATACTGAAAATGTATTGCAGGAGTTATTACTTCTAACTTGTGAAAAAATTGCACAACTTGATCCCACGGTTAGAAAAGTCTTCAATCTGGAAGTACGTGTGCCCAATATGGGGTCTGGCTTACGACAGCCCAATACGAAGGATACAGGATCCTTTGACAAAATTTTTTTATTTTTTATTGTTATTATTTTGTCTCACTGCTAAAGCTATCAAGAATAGCTGCCGCGCCCTCTAAGGGCTGAATTAATAGCTACAATGGACACAAAGGGGTTCTAACTACCCCGTATGCCTTAGTAAATAAATAATAAAAAAAAAAAATTATATATCCTTGGATCAAGCTCTGATAAAAAAATCTTAAAATCCTTAAATTTCCTCATGATAACTAGTGCTAGAGGATTACAATGACAAAGTCACTCATAGATATGAATTAAATATATCTCAGATAGATGCGTTAAGCCGACAAACTCAAGCAGGCTATGTCGACAAGATGGTTACATCTTCTGATCCATGATTGACATTGTCATTTCATTACCTACTGAAGTTGTTAGACTAGAATCAGTTGTTCCGAATTATGTAGACCTGATTTTCCAAAAAGAATTAGAGACAATAGAGACCGATGGTTACAAGTTTGTAGGTGGGATCCATTACAAAAAATATACTGATTAGCGGTTCTATATATGTGTCTCAGAACACATGCAACATTACCTCATTCGTTTTAGGCATGGGAGGTTGGACAATATAACCACTGATAAATGCATGGACGATTTGAAAAGAATATATTGTTTTCCACTAATGAGATTTAAAGTAGAACTATCTATAAGAAATTGTTTGCCATGTATATTGCACTCTGTGCCAAGCACATTTCAATATTGCACTCTATGTCAAGGACAATTCATCATGGAACGCCATATAGCATACCTAAAAAACCTATATCTGTTCACACAATCCATATTGAAAATTTAGCAGCTCTACCTAATGTAATTTTAATGTAGATGCCTTCACTAAATTTGTAAAGCTATATCCAGTAAAATCTACTAGTACACGAGAAGTAATAGTCATTGCGTAAATATTTTGATTGATATAGTTGCATTGAAGAATTATTTCTGATTGGGGTACCCATTTTACCTCTAGTGAATTTTCAGAATATTTTGTGGATTCTGATATCGAACACATAAAGGCACCCACAGCAGCGCCACAGGCGAATGGGCAAGTAATGTGATTGAAACGAAATTTATCGAAACCCTTACATCAGTCAGTTGGTATAAATTTTTCAATAATTTTAAAAATAACTCGCTCTAAACAACTCTTTGCATATTATTACCCATAAGGCTCAAAGTGAGTTTCTGTTTGCATTTGACCAAAGTGGAAGGCGTATAGATGAGTGATCAGAATATTGAACCTAAAGATTTGAATATAATCAGAGGTGAAGCAAGTCAGTCTATCTTAAATGAGATTTGGCAAGCCTTTAAACTTAAAGTTCCAATCCAGGATCAGTGCGGAGATTTTGTACCTATCCTTAATGTAGATGTTACTACTAGGTCTTATAAGAGATTTATACAGAAATATCGCAATCCTTATCTGATAAACCGAGTATTAGAAAAAAAAAGATACAAAATCACTAATATACATAATTGTCAGCTTACTCAATTGCCATATATATACAAGAATCCAATCTAGAAGCAACTAAATTGCTTCGAGGCCGATAAAATGTCAGATTAACCCGACTGTACGCTCTTTATGCAACTCTATTTCAGGCTAGAATTAGCATATTTTAGAATGGAATAGCTTATAAATTTAGGGAGTGGCTTTTAGTTAGAAATCTAGCGTATTTGAATTTTCATTTAGCTTATTTTAGCTTAAAAAATATATTTCATCAATATTAAATTTTTTCTGTTTTTAAACAAAAATCTATATTTTCTAAACTTGTCCGATGTTTACGATTAAAGAATCGATTGAAGAATCGATTAAAGAATCGAAATATTCTTAGCCGATAAGAATTTTAAAGCAACCAGTCACCTTAGTTGTTAAATTTTGAAAGTGAAAAAATGCAACTCATATATTTTCAAGAAAAATGCCCAAGACTTTGTACAAGCAGTTCTTTCGCGACGCCTGGCAACAAAATAACGAAAATAACGGAGGAACAGAAAGCTGCGTTATGCATGTACAAAGCTCATCCATTGCGCTAATTGTCCATTTATCGGAATTGTGTTCCAGTCAATTTAGGGCTTGTAGTGTAGCCGCAAAAATAAAGCTTAAGCGAACCAAATGTACCCAAATTACAAAGTGTTGGCAGTAAATTTCAACGAATATTTGGGAGATTATATTGGCAACTCCAAATTCAGCTTATTGTTGGATGAATCCACCGGTATAAGTGTAAATTAATAGTTTGGTAAATATAATATTTCATAGCTTTTATATTGGTGGACTTGGCACGGATAACGCTAATGTTATGACCGGATCGAAGAAGAGCTTCTACACGGAGCTGAAAAAGTGTTCCTGCTCTCAAGTTTATAAAATGTGTGTGGCATTCCATCCAGTTGGCTATTAATCAAGCTTACAAAAATAAAAGAATTAGAGTTTCTTATATGCAACACCTACTCAAAGTAATGTTTGAAAATAATGAACACCTACATTTTTGTATTTGTCTCGAGATTGGTAAACTTGTGTGGTTTTTAACTTCTAACTTTGTTTGAATATTTCGCTTTAATTATATTGACAGGCTATAATAACACACTATTTTTTTCCTAGGCACCCTTGAAAATCACGCGAATCTGCGAACTAGGTATCTCTCTACAGAACTTGTATCTCGTATTGTTCATCAGTGGACTGAACTAAAGTTACACTTTGCATTATCTGCTGACGCAGAAAATTGTCATAAAGCGAAAATATTGAACGACTTGTATTGTGATAATGTCAATCTGTTGTATTTATTGTTCCTGAAGCCAATTTGCAGAGGCTCAATAAAATGTTTCAAGCTGAACACTCCGAATCCACGAAAATACTTAGCGAACTACTCATGTGCATATATGTACACAACATGTGCACAAATCATTAACGATGACTTAGAGAATATTGGTAAAAATTATTTTTATAAAGAATATGGCTTTGAAGAAAAAATTAAGAATCCCACTTTTTGAAAACAAGCGCCGAAAATAAGAAAAAATTGTTAAGGAATTGATTTTTCAACTTTGGGACTGGTATGATAAAACTATAACTGAATTTATTAAAGTCATCAATAATAATATTTTTTTACTCTCAGGCTGTCCGATAATTTTCAGACTATTATTTAGTGTACTTGCAATTAATAATGTGTTGCGGGCAAAAAAAAAAAATAAAACTTAAGGGAAATACTGCAACAATTATTAAATACCCCCAAAATTTAAGATAAAATAAACTATTTTGTGTTATTTTTTTATTTACAATTAGCTTATTTTTCAGCATTTAAAAAATATTTTTTAGCTTATTTTAGCAATTTTTTTGAGCTTCTTTTGGTTATCGATATCTGGCAACACTATATTAATAAAATTATTAACTTAATAAGGAACACTAAACATTCAAAATTGATAGCCGCTGGTCATCGATTTTTAGTGCTAAGCATAAACTTTTCAAACAGAGCGCTGATGGATGCGATCGTAGGAAAAAAATAAATAAAAGTTTGTGAAATTAATAATAATAAGGGAAGGAAGATTTACATAGACGATACACCATTGATATTACAATAAGTACGCCACACCTGGCTTCTCGATGATTTTCAGGAAGACCCGATGGTTGATCGATAATTACGTTGACTCTTGGCGCCGCAACAACACGTCATATGCCCGTTTGCCTTATTAGCAAAGGGAAATAAAAATATTAAATCTAAAATTTCGCATTTCTTCTGTAACCATGGTCTGATCTTAGAACCATATAAAATATATATCCTTAAATAAGTGAAGCGGTGAAAGGAAGGGCTGGAAAAAAAATTACAATTTTTGCATAATCACTAATATACATAATTGTCAGCTTACTCAATTGCCATATATATACAAGAATCCAATCTAGAAGCAACTAAATTGCTTCGAGGCCGATAAAATGTCAGATTAACCCGACTGTACGCTCTTTATGCAACTCTATTTCAGGCTAGAATTAGCATATTTTAGAATGGAATAGCTTATAAATTTAGGGAGTGGCTTTTAGTTAGAAATCTAGCGTATTTGAATTTTCATTTAGCTTATTTTAGCTTAAAAAATATATTTCATCAATATTAAATTTTTTCTGTTTTTAAACAAAAATCTATATTTTCTAAACTTGTCCGATGTTTACGATTAAAGAATCGATTGAAGAATCGATTAAAGAATCGAAATATTCTTAGCCGATAAGAATTTTAAAGCAACCAGTCACCTTAGTTGTTAAATTTTGAAAGTGAAAAAATGCAACTCATATATTTTCAAGAAAAATGCCCAAGACTTTGTACAAGCAGTTCTTTCGCGACGCCTGGCAACAAAATAACGAAAATAACGGAGGAACAGAAAGCTGCGTTATGCATGTACAAAGCTCATCCATTGCGCTAATTGTCCATTTATCGGAATTGTGTTCCAGTCAATTTAGGGCTTGTAGTGTAGCCGCAAAAATAAAGCTTAAGCGAACCAAATGTACCCAAATTACAAAGTGTTGGCAGTAAATTTCAACGAATATTTGGGAGATTATATTGGCAACTCCAAATTCAGCTTATTGTTGGATGAATCCACCGGTATAAGTGTAAATTAATAGTTTGGTAAATATAATATTTCATAGCTTTTATATTGGTGGATTTGGCACGGATAACGCTAATGTTATGACCGGATCGAAGAAGAGCGTCTACACGGAGCTGAAAAAGTGTTCCTGCTCTCAAGTTTATAAAATGTGTGTGGCATTCCATCCAGTTGGCTATTAATCAAGCTTACAAAAATAAAAGAATTAGAGTTTCTTATATGCAACACCTACTCAAAGTAATGTTTGAAAATAATGAACACCTACATTTTTGTATTTGTCTCGAGATTGGTAAACTTGTGTGGTTTTTAACTTCTAACTTTGTTTGAATATTTCGCTTTAATTATATTGACAGGCTATAATAACACACTATTTTTTTCCTAGGCACCCTTGAAAATCACGCGAATCTGCGAACTAGGTATCTCTCTACAGAACTTGTATCTCGTATTGTTCATCAGTGGACTGAAGTAAAGTTACACTTTGCATTATCTGCTGACGCAGAAAATTGTCATAAAGCGAAAATATTGAACGACTTGTATTGTGATAATGTCAATCTGTTGTATTTATTGTTCCTGAAGCCAATTTGCAGAGGCTCAATAAAATGTTTCAAGCTGAACACTCCGAATCCACGAAAATACTTAGCGAACTACTCATGTGCATATATGTACACAACATGTGCACAAATCATTAACGATGACTTAGAGAATATTGGTAAAAATTATTTTTATAAAGAATATGGCTTTGAAGAAAAAATTAAGAATCCCACTTTTTGAAAACAAGCGCCGAAAATAAGAAAAAATTGTTAAGGAATTGATTTTTCAACTTTGGGACTGGTATGATAAAACTATAACTGAATTTATTAAAGTCATCAATAATAATATTTTTTTACTCTCAGGCTGTCCGATAATTTTCAGACTATTATTTAGTGTACTTGCAATTAATAATGTGTTGCGGGCAAAAAAAAAAATAAAACTTAAGGGAAATACTGCAACAATTATTAAATACCCCCAAAATTTAAGATAAAATAAACTATTTTGTGTTATTTTTTTATTTACAATTAGCTTATTTTTCAGCATTTAAAAAATATTTTTTAGCTTATTTTAGCAATTTTTTTGAGCTTCTTTTGGTTATCGATATCTGGCAACACTATATTAATAAAATTATTAACTTAATAAGGAACACTAAACATTCAAAATTGATAGCCGCTGGTCATCGATTTTTAGTGCTAAGCATAAACTTTTCAAACAGAGCGCTGATGGATGCGATCGTAGGAAAAAAATAAATAAAAGTTTGTGAAATTAATAATAATAAGGGAAGGAAGATTTACATAGACGATACACCATTGATATTACAATAAGTACGCCACACCTGGCTTCTCGATGATTTTCAGGAAGACCCGATGGTTGATCGATAATTACGTTGACTCTTGGCGCCGCAACAACACGTCATATGCCCGTTTGCCTTATTAGCAAAGGGAAATAAAAATATTAAATCTAAAATTTCGCATTTCTTCTGTAACCATGGTCTGATCTTAGAACCATATAAAATATATATCCTTAAATAAGTGAAGCGGTGAAAGGAAGGGCTGGAAAAAAAATTACAATTTTTGCATAATCACTAATATACATAATTGTCAGCTTACTCAATTGCCATATATATACAAGAATCCAATCTAGAAGCAACTAAATTGCTTCGAGGCCGATAAAATGTCAGATTAACCCGACTGTACGCTCTTTATGCAACTCTATTTCAGGCTAGAATTAGCATATTTTAGAATGGAATAGCTTATAAATTTAGGGAGTGGCTTTTAGTTAGAAATCTAGCGTATTTGAATTTTCATTTAGCTTATTTTAGCTTAAAAAATATATTTCATCAATATTAAATTTTTTCTGTTTTTAAACAAAAATCTATATTTTCTAAACTTGTCCGATGTTTACGATTAAAGAATCGATTGAAGAATCGATTAAAGAATCGAAATATTCTTAGCCGATAAGAATTTTAAAGCAACCAGTCACCTTAGTTGTTAAATTTTGAAAGTGAAAAAATGCAACTCATATATTTTCAAGAAAAATGCCCAAGACTTTGTACAAGCAGTTCTTTCGCGACGCCTGGCAACAAAATAACGAAAATAACGGAGGAACAGAAAGCTGCGTTATGCATGTACAAAGCTCATCCATTGCGCTAATTGTCCATTTATCGGAATTGTGTTCCAGTCAATTTAGGGCTTGTAGTGTAGCCGCAAAAATAAAGCTTAAGCGAACCAAATGTACCCAAATTACAAAGTGTTGGCAGTAAATTTCAACGAATATTTGGGAGATTATATTGGCAACTCCAAATTCAGCTTATTGTTGGATGAATCCACCGGTATAAGTGTAAATTAATAGTTTGGTAAATATAATATTTCATAGCTTTTATATTGGTGGACTTGGCACGGATAACGCTAATGTTATGACCGGATCGAAGAAGAGCGTCTACACGGAGCTGAAAAAGTGTTCCTGCTCTCAAGTTTATAAAATGTGTGTGGCATTCCATCCAGTTGGCTATTAATCAAGCTTACAAAAATAAAAGAATTAGAGTTTCTTATATGCAACACCTACTCAAAGTAATGTTTGAAAATAATGAACACCTACATTTTTGTATTTGTCTCGAGATTGGTAAACTTGTGTGGTTTTTAACTTCTAACTTTGTTTGAATATTTCGCTTTAATTATATTGACAGGCTATAATAACACACTATTTTTTTCCTAGGCACCCTTGAAAATCACGCGAATCTGCGAACTAGGTATCTCTCTACAGAACTTGTATCTCGTATTGTTCATCAGTGGACTGAACTAAAGTTACACTTTGCATTATCTGCTGACGCAGAAAATTGTCATAAAGCGAAAATATTGAACGACTTGTATTGTGATAATGTCAATCTGTTGTATTTATTGTTCCTGAAGCCAATTTGCAGAGGCTCAATAAAATGTTTCAAGCTGAACACTCCGAATCCACGAAAATACTTAGCGAACTACTCATGTGCATATATGTACACAACATGTGCACAAATCATTAACGATGACTTAGAGAATATTGGTAAAAATTATTTTTATAAAGAATATGGCTTTGAAGAAAAAATTAAGAATCCCACTTTTTGAAAACAAGCGCCGAAAATAAGAAAAAATTGTTAAGGAATTGATTTTTCAACTTTGGGACTGGTATGATAAAACTATAACTGAATTTATTAAAGTCATCAATAATAATATTTTTTTACTCTCAGGCTGTCCGATAATTTTCAGACTATTATTTAGTGTACTTGCAATTAATAATGTGTTGCGGGCAAAAAAAAAAATAAAACTTAAGGGAAATACTGCAACAATTATTAAATACCCCCAAAATTTAAGATAAAATAAACTATTTTGTGTTATTTTTTTATTTACAATTAGCTTATTTTTCAGCATTTAAAAAATATTTTTTAGCTTATTTTAGCAATTTTTTTGAGCTTCTTTTGGTTATCGATATCTGGCAACACTATATTAATAAAATTATTAACTTAATAAGGAACACTAAACATTCAAAATTGATAGCCGCTGGTCATCGATTTTTAGTGCTAAGCATAAACTTTTCAAACAGAGCGCTGATGGATGCGATCGTAGGAAAAAAATAAATAAAAGTTTGTGAAATTAATAATAATAAGGGAAGGAAGATTTACATAGACGATACACCATTGATATTACAATAAGTACGCCACACCTGGCTTCTCGATGATTTTCAGGAAGACCCGATGGTTGATCGATAATTACGTTGACTCTTGGCGCCGCAACAACACGTCATATGCCCGTTTGCCTTATTAGCAAAGGGAAATAAAAATATTAAATCTAAAATTTCGCATTTCTTCTGTAACCATGGTCTGATCTTAGAACCATATAAAATATATATCCTTAAATAAGTGAAGCGGTGAAAGGAAGGGCTGGAAAAAAATTACAATTTTTGCATAGCGTGCAAGCTGAAGGAGCCTGACTTCCATGTTTGGTTAACCAAGGGTCTAAGTATTCATTCGCACAGGCGGATATATGTAGTTATATCAATTTCTCTAAGCAAGTCATCAAATTCAGTGCAGAACGCAATAAACTTTGAGCAAATTTAAGTTTATGTACTTGCGGTTCCTCTGTACTCTTCATGGGGTCTAGAGGATTAAAAATAAAACAGCAGCTCAAGAAGATTCTGTTACCTTGCATCAAGCTTTTAGGCTTTTAACATATTTTAAAATACGTATATCTCAGATGTTTTCGATAAGATTTAGGTCCGGCGAACCTACTGGCCACTCCCAAAAATCTAGTACGGATTCGAACAAGTAACTATTTAGTACTTAAATTACAAACGTGTTAAGTACTCCGAAAAATGGATGAGAAATTTAAAAAGTAAAAAAAATACACCAGAGGCCCAATTTTGTGGCCAATTTCTGTGTTTAAATGTTACAATAAACGGTGAATTTGAAAGCAATACTATATTTCATAACAAAAGATATGAGACAAAACTGAATTAAATTAAGCATGCAATAATAGCTTGACCTGTCTTTAAAACATTGTTATGCATGTCGATTATATTGGCAAAACTTAAATCTATAAAACATTTAAAGGCATAGGGGTACCTATTTAAGGGCAAAATAAAGAGTACAAAATACTCGAAAATATTGAAATCAATTTTAGATCAGTGCTTATGCGTCAGATTGACTCTAAACGAGCGTTTCTTTTCTATTTTTATGATTTTCAAAAAGAAAAAAAAATCATTTGGGCTATTATCATAGATATATTGGGATAAGCAAAACTTGTTTGAAAAATGTAAGGAGAGGATTGACAAGACGAAGGTAAAGAAACATTTTATTCAGCAATTACCATTCTTTGTTCAAATTTAAAAATGTGTGTTTTTTTTTGTTTTATTTCCAAAAATTATTATCTTTAAGTGTTTCGTTTTTTTAAGTTCTTTCGGTAATGGTTGGCATTCCGAGCTCATATTAAACATCGAAAAATTAAAAACAAATATAGGTCTTATAAGATCTAAGCGTTCATAAGTACGGACAAATGTTTATCTTCATACATGTATACTATTTGATATAGTGTAAGAATTCAAAAATACACGCAGCGTATTAAATTCACCAAATATATTTTGTAGGTATCGCTGAGATTGTCCTGTATATCAGCAAATTTTGCAGAGTCCGGCAGGCAACTATTCAAACAATTCCTGAAATTTTTACAATTTGCTATTTATCAGTTACTATTAAAATTTGTGAAGAGAAAACTCACTTCACTATTTGGTGTACCGCTTCAAAGTAAACGTCCAATGGACTTCGCGCATTTCTTTTTATTCAAACGCAACAGAATCTGTAAATAAACGAAAATATGGCGTCAAGGCAAGTGTAATCAAGTCATCATTTGACTAAAAGCATATTAAACGTTTTATATCTATCAGGTAACCATAAATAAATTTCTAAGGTGTTTACAAATAAAATGTGTAGAGTGAAATGTCAACTTCAGAATTCCGTGCAATTTTTTCGAAAAAAAAAACATTTATCTACGTTCGACTATAAGTTTTATGTCAATATTTTATGTTTGATTGTTTTTATACAGTGTACCTTAAGGGTAAGGGTATATTAAGTTTGTGCAAATGTATGTAACATAGAGAAGGAAACGTCGTAGACCCACTAAAGCTACCCACAATATGATCAGGGTGACTAGAGAAATTGATATAGCCATGTCCGGCCATCTATCCGTCTGTTCGTCCGTCCGTGTGAACGCCTAGATCTTAGAGACTACAAGAGCTAGGATAACCAAACATCCGAAAAGTTGTGAGGAATCTAAAAATCTTTCAAATAATATCAAATATGACTAAAATCGGACCATATTTCCATGAGATACACAAAAACCAAATTTTCAGAGTCATGATTTTAATTCCCCTTGTCTAACTGGCAACCGCTCGAATAAACAGTCCGATAGATGGCGTGTTTGCATTGTTGAAAACAATCCGTTGTTGAAAATAAAGGAATATTAAGACTAGAGGTTGTATGTGAATATAGATAGCCAGGGTTACCACCCGACTGGGGTTGCCACCTTTTCTTTTTTAATTCCGTTTACTAGGTCAGGGTATCCCTAACTCGGCCGCGCCCGAGTTTAACGTTCGGATTCCTTTTTTATTATTATTAATGCTTAGCAAGCTTACACTCAATGTGAGTTGGTTTAACATGTACCCAATATAATAAACATATTTTTTTCTGCGAAAAGAGTACAACAAGCATATTCTCCCACTGACTAAAACCCGAGAGATTGGTAGTATTAAGCTCTCGCTCTTTTTCATGAAAAAGAGCGAGAAAGAAAAATATTCTTAGCAACTAACTAAGTTATAGGGTTTTCCTTAGGTTAGAATATAAGTACTTTACTGTTCTTACTGTTTATTATCATAATAGTAGCAGAAAACTCACCTGGCAAGCATTACAGAGCTTGTCTATTACTATGAAAGATACATCCAATTCAGCCTCGTTATTTTAAGCAAGCACGTGTTTACGAATTTGTCTTAAAGTTATATAAATCGCACATCGTACCATCTATAAATATGAAGAAAATTATAAATATTATATTTTTTTTTTTATTTTGGAGTTTCAATTCAAGTTACGGAAATGATTAAACCATTATGCATGCAGTTTGTCATTATTGTGATGGGTTTTGGCTTAAACTGATATATCATTATGCATACCTTTGGTTGTCGACTAGAATCAGACGGTATGAACACATCGGTTGGATCTGAAAGGTATAAAATTCTGTTAAATAAATTCATTAAGTAAGCAACGAAATAAAACAGAATAGGAATCAGATATCAAAGGTGTTCAATTTCATCAATACTAACTCAAGAGTAGCAAATATTAAGTCATCATATTATATTATAATTTAAATATAAAACAAGACTCACGTCGTTCATTGATTCGTGAAATGTATTGTATTCAAAAACTAAGAGTCCTCTGCTCATGATCTTAGTCGACTTCTGCAAGTCGCGAGTAATAAAGCCTGAAAAAAAATATATAGTAATGAATATTACAGATCTTTTTTATTTTGGAATCTCAATAAGTTATGGGAATTAATCAGCGATATATTTGCGTTGGATGAGAACAGTTCTCTTCATGGTAAATCGAAGCGAGCTGGGTCAGTTTGTCATCATTGTGATGGGTTTTTGCTTAAACTGATATATCTTTATGCATACCTTTAGTTGTCGAATAAAATCAGAAGGTATGAACACATCGGTTGGATCTGAAAGGTATAAAATTCTGTTAAATAAATTCATTAAGTAAACAATCAAATAATACAGAATAGGAATCAGATATCAAAGGTGTTCAATTTCATCAATACTAACTCAAGAGTAGCAAATATTAAGTCATCATATTATATTATAATTTAAATATAAAACAAGACTCACGTCGTTCATTGATTCGTGAAATGTATTGTATTCAAAAACTAAGAGTCCTCTGCTCATGATCTTAGTCGACTTCTGCAAGTCGCGAGTAATAAAGCCTGAAAAAAAATATATAGTAATGAATATTACAGATCTTTTTTATTTTGGAATCTCAATAAGTTATGGGAATTAATCAGCGATATATTTGCGTTGGATGAGAACAGTTCTCTTCATGGTAAATCGAAGCGAGCTGGGTCAGTTTGTCATCATTGTGATGGGTTTTTGCTTAAACTGATATATCTTTATGCATACCTTTAGTTGTCGAATAAAATCAGAAGGTATGAACACATCGGTTGGATCTGAAAGGTATAAAATTCTGTTAAATAAATTCATTAAGTAAACAATCAAATAATACAGAATAGGAATCAGATATCAAAGGTGTTCAATTTCATCAATACTAACTCAAGAGTAGCAAATATTAAGTCATCATATTATATTATAATTTAAATATAAAACAAGACTCACGTCGTTCATTGATTCGTGAAATGTATTGTATTCAAAAACTAAGAGTCCTCTGCTCATGATCTTAGTCGACTTCTGCAAGTCGCGAGTAATAAAGCCTGAAAAAAAATATATAGTAATGAATATTACAGATCTTTTTTATTTTGGAATCTCAATAAGTTATGGGAATTAATCAGCGATATATTTGCGTTGGATGAGAACAGTTCTCTTCATGGTAAATCGAAGCGAGCTGGGTCAGTTTGTCATCATTGTGATGGGTTTTTGCTTAAACTGATATATCATTATTCATACCTTTAGTTGTAAAAATGCAGCAGATAGTATGAGTACATAGGTTGGATCTGAAAGGGATACATTTCTGATAAATGAATTCATTGAGAAACGAAATAATATAGAATTGGAATAAGATATCGAAGGTGTTGCATTTCATCAACTCACTGTTACATCAAATCTGAAATATGAAGAACACCCACCTCACCTGCATGCATATTGAACAATGCATCAAACTATATCTCATCATGTCAAGCAATAAAGCATGTCTACGCCTCAGCATCTTTATATCGCGCACAATATATAGTCTGCAAATCCAAATAAAAACAAGAAACATTAATACGAACTCCTTACATGTGTTAATTTCAATGATATACAATTTAATCAGAGATTTATTATGCGTTGGATGAGAACAGTTCTCTTCATCGTAAATCGAAGCGAGCTGGGTCAGTTTGTCATCATAATACTGAATATATAAGTAGAATTTTTTTTATATACCTTTAGTTGCACATTCGTCATTTGTCAGAGTGTAGGAAAATCGGAGCACACCGGTTAGACCTGAAATCACAGATGTATACATTTCTGGTAAATACATTTAAACAAACAATTATAAAAAATACAATAAGCATCAATATTAACTTAAGAGTAGAAAATAACTAGTCATTAATACAATATATTATGTCTGTAATTTAATGAATACGCCCCTCATTCATTACTGCAAAATATACATAAAATCGATATTATCAGGTTAAGCAATCACGTGTTTTCTGATCTCAATTTAAATCCCACACATTTTCTGTAAAAGAAATAAAAGAAGTAAAAGAAAATAAAATAATAAGCAGTGGCTATCTATTTGTAATTTTATTTATCTTTCGAATAATTTTGGTCTATTAATATATTACCTTTAGTTTTGAAAAAAAAAAGCAAGCTATGCCTATGGCTGCTTTTCCGAATCAAGGACTCTTTGTTGAAAATGTCCTGAAAAAAAGAAGGTTAATATCAATATATTGCATATATTACAGAATGTCTTAATTTTAGTAAAAAAAAAATCAGAAAATCAGTGTCATCATTCACAAAAAATCAATGATGTGACAGAGACGAAAAATAAATTCATCATTATCGACAGATCAGTTGAAAACAAAATTAAATAGACTTACCTTTATGTGGACGTATTCTGGAGAATCACGTTAAGCACCTGAAACGAAAAAAGAAAAACAAAAATTCTCCCCCCTAGTCATCAAAATCCAAAATTTAAATAGATCTGAACATTGTGTTAGAACAAAACCACATCGATTATTTTTTTAGCAATGCGTGACCATGTATTGATATCTTTTTTTTTTTATATAATGTGTATATTCTGTTCTATAAATTGTGAACTTATTAATGCAATACATATTTAAAACGCTTTGCAGTTTAAACGGCTTCCTGTACGGGAGGTTCATAGCCCTCTGGGCGATCCACTACAGCGCCTTCAGGGGAAATAGTGGCTTCTGTTGATTTGCCGCCGCCATCACCATGTAGTTCCAAAAGCTTAGATACATCGAAACGTGGCTTCTTAAGAACTTTGACCTTGCGAATGTAGACGTCGTGGAGTGGATAGATGCGCTGGCAACTTTTCTCAATATCCTTGGCAATTGAGTCCAAAGCCAATTTGTTAACCAGTTGTTTTAGGTCAGCTCCACTAACTTCATTGGTTATTATGTCTGTCATGCGAGCGCGAATCTTGCGTACCTGTGACTGCTGAGCATAACACGTTTTGCGTTGCGATTGTTGGTCCTTTGCAGTGAATCCAATGCAGAAAACACGCAGCAAGTATCCATCGATAGTTTTGGCCTCGACAATAGCTTCAATCAGTGTCTGCCATTTCTTGACCATGGACCTGCCATTAATGAATATTTTTTTGTTTAACTATGATGCCGTTCTCTATTCAGGCAGTATAACCCACCTATACTTGTCGGTGGTCAAATCCATGCCGTGAAAATTGCACAGCACATTGCGGTCTTGGACATCCTCAGCAATGAGGCGGAACTTGCGGAAAGAGCGCTCGGGATCGATATCTTTTTGCAAATCAGCTAGCGAGACTTCGAAAACGCGCCCTTTAAGGTAATCAGAGGCAATTCTTTGTCCCTGGGTACGGTTTACCAGTGTCTTCCCGATTTGACGGGTTTGAAACATGTTTGGAGCTTTAACATCGTACCAATCCTTGCGTGAAAATGGGTCGATCACCTTCTTTTTTCCACCTTTTTTGCCTCCTTTAGACAAACCTTTATTTTTACCAACTGCCATGTTCAGCGATTAAACCGGAAAAGAACTGGTCACGTTGACGGCGGCTGTCAAAAGAAGGAGACATCTTGTCAGTGTTGGGTAGTTGAATTATTTCTTATCGGCGTAATATAGACGGCGCCTTCATATATGGCTATCGACTCTTCGTAGAGGGCGCTTTTATCCACCTACGATAGAGGGCGTTTTAATCTATGGTTGATGACGAACTATAGAGGGCGTTCGAAATTTTATATAATGTTTATGTATAAAATCGACTACTTTAGCTTGGCGAGTACTCGATTGCTTCTGTATAGCAATCGAGTACTAATTGAGTTTAACGAGTATCACAGTCTATATTTCGGTTTTTGTGCGCGAGGTTTGCCTACATTGCTGGAGCGGTTATTCAATTTTTTTTTTTTTTTTAACAGTTTAAAGAGTTAAGTGTTGGCTTGTGTTTCCGGTTCTTACAAATAAATATATAACCTTAAATTGAGATATTGTTTATTAAAATTGATACGCACTGCTGTATAAAGTTTAATCGCGGCGGGTCTCGATCAAATCGTTAATACATATGTACATGCCCCAACATCTATGCATTTATAGATGGGGCTTTTCTGTGTATAAATAACGCGCGTGTGTGCAGAGTGCCATTGTATGGCTCTGGTGGATGCGCACATGTGTGTATTTGTTTGTTGGTAAGCAGCGATCGCGATCGTGTTTAAGTGTTCGTAGAGTTTGGTAGCGTCGGCGGATCGTACATACATATGTGTTGCTTTCTGTGCATATGTGAGTGAGCGCAATTTCGTTTGCGTCCGTTGATGAGAAAAAGTTTCCAAGAATTGAAGTCAAAGAATAAAAAAGAAAATATTGTGCCTGTATCTGCATATGATGATGTGTGTATAAAAATATATACATACACTTTGTGCCAATGCAAAGAGATAAAATAATGCATCTGTATGGTGTATATAAAAGAAAAAATAGCATGGTATAAAACAAAAACTTACAAATATTCTTACCTCCAACCATATGGATATTGAGACTATATTCTTTAAAAACAAAAAAAGAAACAAAAAAACATATTCACACATATGTGTATGTATACATATTCTCAAAAGAGAGTGTCAATTTATTGTTGTCAGTTTGCTTTTTTTGAAGAAATTCGCGCGCGATATGCTTGAACCTGTTCTGCCGACGGAACAGAGGAAGCGCTCGTGGTTGTGATAGTTTCTTCTAAAAGCAAGGCCCAAAGAAAGAAGACTACCATAAATAGAGAAGAATATTACACACACTTAAGCAATAGTAAGTAAATTTATACATATGTGTACCTTTTTCTTTTTTTGCCTTAAATATACACACATATCTATTAAACATACTCAACAAATTTCAAATCTATCAATGTGGCTTTGATTATCGAAAAAGCCTATTTATTTATCAGGACCAACTTTGACGTATGTCTCGTAATATATAATATTGCTTCCGACAAAAAATTGATTCTAAAATAAAAAAAATCCCAACGTTATCTTCGGGGTGCCGAAGATTACAGACTCTTTTCGCAGTTGTTTCTGCCGTAAATCACATGAACGGGGTTGGTCAGTTAATAGGGCCAATTTCGATTTGTATAACAGCTATATGATATAGTAGTCCGATATTAATAAAATTTAGCACAAACGCGTATATTTATGTAGAAAACGTGTTAGCCGAGTTTTGAAAAGATCAGTTTATAAGTGTGCGAGTTATTCCCTAAACCGATTTAGGTTCGTATAGCAGCTATATGATATAGTAGTCCGATCCTTACGAAATATTAATTGCTATAAAAAACATATGCGTGCCAAATTTGAATAGGATCGGATAATAAATGTGGGAGTTATTGCCTAAACCGATTTAGGTTCGTATGACAGATATATGATATAGTGGTCCGATCCGACCGATTCAAACTAGTGTACTACCTAGGTAAAAAAGAAGGCTATATATATTAAGTTTCAGCAAAATAGCTTTTAAACTGGCGGAGTTAATCGCATAGAAACAGACGGACATGGCTATGTCGACTCCTCTAGTGATTCTAAGTATTCTAGATGTAACTTTTGTGGGTCTACGATGTTTGGTTCTGTGCGTTACAAACATCAGAGCAAAGTGAATAGACTCCTTTTTCTTCGAAAAGAGTCTAAAAAGGAATAAAAAAAAACATTATCAACATGCTATAGCCGCCGATTGTGTATGACAAATTCCTCGTATGGCCGGCCGGGTTTCATAAATATCAACTTCACTTCGTTTCAGTACTGAAGTCCAAAGTATTGCAATTTTGGTATAATTTCAGTTCTTTGTTTTAAAATTTTCAACGAAGAATCTAAAACAAAAAGTCTTAAGCATTTGAGTTAAATGATTAATGTGACAGGTACATTAAATTGACAACTATATTAATAAAATATATTTAGAAACCTTCAAGTCTGTACTTGCATACATAAAACTATATACAAAAGCATATGCATTCAACATTCATGCAGAACATCACTAAAAAGACATGGAACCCCAGCACACATACGCATTTAGGGTGTTTATTTATTTATTTGCTGAAAATACTAACAATTTTTTATATTCTCTTTTACGCTTTATTTTTGTTTGGTTTCGGTCGTTTTCTTCTCTACCTGTTGATATCTACAATCGTCTCTAAATAGAAACTCGTTGTGTCATTAGTATTGTTGTCGCCGTGGTTTGGGTTTGGATTTGGATATTGGTTGTTGGTTGTGTTGTTACCTTGAACTAATAGTTATTCCCGCTGGGAGTACGCAACACACACAGTCTTCTGGAAATCGCGACGTGCTGGTCTTTTTCGGCCAGGTAGCACGACCGATAGGTACGGTCCGTCCGGTTGTCTGCATACAGCCATAGTTTGTTTATATCTCTTGTTCCTAGCTTACAATTTATTATATATATATATATATATATATATATATATATATATATATATATATATATATATATATATATATATATATATATATATGTGTTTGTTGAGATTTGGATTTGGATTTGTATATGATCGTGGTTACGTTCGATCTGTAGTTTTGTTTTTGGCATATTCACTACGATGACATACACTCTTTTCGGGGAAATTACTGTATTGATTTCATACTTCGTTGTTATTTGGAAAATATCCGCATTGATCACATTGGGGATCAGATTAGCAATTTATAGTTCTAAAAATATTTTCGTTCTAAAATTAGTAACGTAAAGAAGAAACCATACAAAAGCGCCAGAAAGTCTAGATTAATATTAATATTAGCAAATTTCAAAAAATAATCTATCAGGAGTTAAGAGAAAGAAGGTGTTCCTGAGATTCAGTGAGAGAGCATTGAAGCCGATATACACATTGCTTAGCATTGATTTTGCCCAGCAAGCAATTCTGAAAACGTGATATGCTTGGTTTAAAGTGGCCTCTTATATTTGTTGATCGAGTGAGGACAACCTCAGTTGACTTGTCTGTGGTTTACGCAAACTGATTTGGATGTAGCGGGCAGGTTTTCCGCAAATTGGATGATGGCAGAGTTGAGTGTTCGGAAAAGCGAACAATTGCATTTTGCATAAACAAACCAAATTCAATATACTCTTTTTGAATTGATTCGAGTATGATCGTCATCATCATTATTTGCGAGAATGCAGGGATAAAAGAAAACAGCCAAGGTTGAAGCATTTGTTTTGTTTTTTTTTTTTACTTTTTTTATTCAATTTCTGAGCCTTAAAGCAAAAAGTATGACAATATATATATATATATATATATATATATGAAAAAATAAAATAAAAAAAAACAAAGCCTATTTACAATCAGGTGCCTTGAATAGTTTATCTGATATTTGTTACAGTTAGAACGGTAGGACAATAACAGTGTTTTCATTTATTTGTTATTGAAAATATTAAAATCTCACAAATGCAGAATGATTCCGAACTCAATCTGTGAGAGTATCCTAAAGTTAGCCTGATTCTCTTTCATTTTAAAATATATATAATGTTTCAAATCTATTTGCTTGCATTAAAATTTATCAAATTTTTTTATATGTTACATATTTATATGATATATATATATATATATATATATATATATTTTTTTTTTTTTTTTTTTGTGACTAGTCTATTACTTTAATACGTATTAAACTAATTGGGATCTTTGTATTTTGGTTTCATCAATACAAAATGTAATATTTGTTAATAATCCGGTGGTCACACTTGGATAAGTACAGACTGATTTACGACATTTATGTATTTAATTTATGTATTTAAATTATTTCAATAATACAAATTTTATTTATTTATTGATTTTGTTTTTTTTCAGATCACCAATACAGCAATACACATAAAAAATGTGTGCAGAAAAATACGGAATCAATGCTGAGTAGTAGTATGGCCGAAAGATCGTTTTATCACGATATGCGGATGCAGTTTAGCCATCTGATAATAGTATCTATAGTGAATGCATGCATTCTATCCAATGGTAGTAAGCTGCTAATAATCGAAATAATTTAAATAGTGCCGTTTGGTCTGGAACCACACTTAAAAAGAAATAATAATAATCAAAATAAGACAGAAAAAATGCCACATACACATACACGCCATGGATCCGGGGATGATTTGGGAAGTACAGACGAAGTGAAAATCTTCAAAGATGAAGGCGACCGGGAAGATGATAAAATATCATCCGAGAACCTTTTAGTTGAGGAAAAGTCTAGCCTAATTGATTTAACGGAGAGTGAGGTAATTAAATCATTGCAGATACCAAAAATTCGTAATGCTCTATAATTTCTATCTTTTTAGGAAAAGAGCAGCAAGACGGTAACGAGGCCAGACCACAGTCCGGTTTTTAGTAAGTAAAACTAAGTAAAACTGTTGTTTCATTTTTGTTGATACCACAAGCTGTATACGTACTATGTATGACAAATTTATTAGGAATCATTCATTCGTTCTGTTTGACTGATATAATAATATTTGTTCGAAAAAAATTGAAATAAAAAAAAAAAAGGTCGCAGACAAAACTCTCAATATTTTTTGGTCTAAGCAGGTACGCTGTAGGCTTCATAGAGCGGAAATTTTTCCTTCAAGGTCAAACTCAAAACTCCCGGCAATCAGTACTTGTCTTAACGTTAATATTATCCAGACTCTTCGTACGCCAGAAAACAGTAAACACCATTCGGCGCATAACCGACATTCTCTCTTCCTTGTTTGCCTACTTACGCCTATAAGAGAGTATATATATATATATATGTGTGTGTATTTATTCTTTACCCAATATACTTATAAATATACACGCATATACCTGCACATACAGTGTGCATGCAACAAACACATATAAAACAACATTGGTACATAACAAGTAGTTGTTACGTTTTGTTTTTGGACCCGAGCCTCGATGCGCCTGCTCGAAACGAAAGTTAACTCGTTAGCATCGCATCGCCGTCTACACTTTAACATCCATAACAAAACAGTTAACGAGCTTTTGCTCTTCTTCTTTGGCTAAGTATTCCGCAGAGCCATGTTCCAAGTGAAGACGGCATGAACATTAACGAATGCCAACATTGTTCAGAGGCGCAACTGGGATTGCTCGATCGGCTTTGGGGGTCATATTCTTAATTATGAATAACACATTCCCTCTCTATCTCTCCTTCTCCTCAAACACAACCCCCCACCGAAGAACGCTTTAATGATGATGGATTAAATGAGTTGGGGTATACTGACGAAATTCTGAGTTTTGATTTTTCATTGTCCGTTGTTGATCTTGAG
Organism: Scaptodrosophila latifasciaeformis; assembly: GCA_037075145.1. Taxonomy (NCBI): domain Eukaryota; kingdom Metazoa; phylum Arthropoda; class Insecta; order Diptera; family Drosophilidae; genus Scaptodrosophila; species Scaptodrosophila latifasciaeformis. The sequence goes on from JBAMCM010000165.1 coordinate 169,911, forward strand.
ATATTTTCCTTGATTCGTTGTGGCAAAATACAGAAGATATCCGTTACTCTAGAATAACGATGGATCAATTGCAGATTTCAGAGTATCCCTGTAGGGTTGAATGAAAAATAAATACCTATGACTCTGCGAGTCGTCATCAGTATTCGTTGTCGACGTTGCCGTCGTTATCCCTCTCTTGACTGGGTCTTGGAACCATTTCTCCGTGTTTATATGAAAACATGCATACATATGTACATACATTTTTGTTTATGCAGCTTTTTCATATACATATACATTCTTGAAATGTAAATGTGTGAGTGCGACGACAGTAGATTTCTCCTTCGATCAGTTTTTTTTTTCTTTTCTCTTTTATTCATTTATTTATTTTTTTTATTTTTTTTTTTAGTAGTAGCACGATACACATATGCATGGTTATTTTACAAGCTTTTCAAAAGCCATACGAATATTTTTAAATGTCTGTCCAAGTAAGCTGTTTCAGTTTGAGTATCCTTGGAAATTAATAAGTTTTCGTAGAATCGGCAACCCCGTTTGCTGCTGCTGTTCGTTTGGCTTAGGTATGTGTTGTATTGTTGTTGTTGCGTTCCGCTTATGCTCAAAGTTCTCGTTGTTCGGTTCGATTGGCTGAGTTTCGGTGCAGTTGTTGTTGTTGTTTTTGTTATCGAGTTTGCTTGGATTCTTTCATTTTACTTTTTTCTCTCCATTTACCTTTTTCTGTTGGGCTATGTTCGAGTATGAATGAGTGTGTTGTGTGTGGTGTCTTGTTCTCTGTTTCTTGTCGTTCCCTGCCTTCTTTTATACATTTTGATTTAGGGGCATTTTTGTGTTCCTTTTTAAAATCTTCGGGTATTTAGTGGCACTTTTTTTCGCTTGCATTTCTAACAAGCCGTGAATTATTTAATGATATGATGTGGCGTTAATTTTTTAATGTTTTTGTTGTGTGTGCGTGCGTGTGAGTGTGTGTGTGTTTGTACAATGTACATGCATGAATATCATAGTTAGTTTATTAGGTTGTCAAATATCTCCCTTCCGCCTTTTTGTCTTTTGAATTTCGCGGCTATGTACAAAGCGCTACAGAGCTCGTATCTGGCAACACTATACATAATTTGAAAGGTCTTGACATAACCTACAAAACGTCGCTACGCATGGTTAGTTTGAATATTTCGTTCAACAGTTATAGACGTGTAAACATGGAGTTCACTAACGCCGAAATTCGCGCTATTTTAAAGTTTTCCTTCGTTAAAGGCAAATCCGCTAGAGAAACGTTCCGTGAGATTAATGGTGTTTTGGGGGATGGTACTCTATCACTTCGAACCGCGGAGGAATGGTTTCGACGATTCAGAGCCGGTGAAAACGACACCATGGATAAGCCAGCCGGCGGAAGACCTGTGACGACAAATACCGATCAAATCATGGAATACATCGAGTTAAACCGGCATGTGGCATCTCGTGACATCGCCCAGGAGATGGGAGTTAGTCACCAAACCATTTTAAACCATCTGCAGAAGGCTGGATACAAAAAAAAGTTTGATGTTTGGGTGCCGCATGATTTGACGCAAAAAAACCTTCTGGACCGAATCAACGCCTGCGATATGCTGCTGAAACGGAACGAACTCGACCCATTCTTGAAGCGGATGGTGACTGGCGACGAAAAATGGATCACATACGACAATATCAAGCGAAAACGGTCGTGGTCGAAGGCCGGTGAATCGTCCCAAACAGTGGCCAAGCCGGGATTGACCGCCAGGAAGGTTTTGCTGTGTGTTTGGTGGGATTGGAAGGGAATCATCCACTATGAGCTGCTCCCATATGGCCAGACGCTTAATTCTACCATCTACTGCGAACAACTGGACCGCTTGAAGCAGGCGATCGACCAGAAGCGTCCAGAATTGGCCAACAGGAAGGGTGTAGTGTTCCACCAGGACAACGCCAGACCACACACTTCGTTGATGACTCGTCAGAAGCTACGGGAGCTCGGATGGGAGGTTTTATCGCATCCACCATATAGCCCGGACATAGCGCCAAGTGATTACCACCTGTTCCTGTCCATGGCGAATGCCCTTGGTGGTGTAAAGTTGAACTCAAAAGAGGCATGTGAAAAGTGGCTGTCCGAGTTCTTCGCAAATAAGGAGGGGGGCTTCTTCGAGGGAGGTATTATGAAGTTGCCGTCTAGATGGAAACAGATTATCGAACAAAACGGCGCATATTTGAACTAAATCCGATCACTGTATCACTTTTTATAAAGCATTGAATAAAGAGCAAAAAAGCGGAAGGGAGATATTTGACAACCTAATATAATTAAAATACGAAGAATATGCAATTGAATATATAAAACAATAAGCAATTCTAGACTTGCTATGGCTAAAAAAATACTGCCTAAATTCTTCTTTATCCACGCGGAAATCAGTTAAGCTTGAAATAGATTTAGACAACTTTTCAATCCCTTGTTATGTATCCTTCTGCAGTTTAACTTCTTTTGTCGAATTACAAAGCGAATTGAACTAAGATATTTTTAGTATACAACTCTCTATTGATTATGCTCGAACGAATTGTGATAATTATTTTTAGTTATTATTATTAATACCCAAAATCGAATCACAAGGCGGCTCAAACTATGTACAAAGGTAAAGTGTAAAAAAGACATGACGTAAAATATATAATTGCCCTTTTTAGATGTTTTAAATTCTCGACTCTAAAATATAACACTTTTACTTATTGATTTATGTGGTCCCTTTTCGGTTGTTTTTGCAAAAACAAGTGCAGGCTTGAGCTTCTATGTATGAAATAGACAGAACTGACCCTTTTTGAGGATACTTAAAAGAATTAAAGTTAGAATTCATTTTACTTTAACGGGTATAGTTTTTAAAGTAAATATTTGTAATTTCAATTCATAATGTTTATATGAGGTAATTCGATTTATATGCAAATAATTTTTTTACGGCTGCAACCCTTTCTAAATGTACTTCATAATTATTTTTCACTAGCTATATATATAATACCTAAGCCGACTTTTTATAATATATTGCTTTTCATTCCAAGGATTTTAATACAATATATATATATATAGATATAAGCAAAAGATCAAATGTAAATGCTCGATTAGATTTAAGTCTCGCCTGCTTGATTGTCATTCTAAAACGGTCACTGAATTTGGTTCAACGAACTTTTATATATTTTTATACTTTGTAAACCGTGTATTCCTTCAACACGATGTATTGGACCGACGACACTTCAGGAAAGATATCCCCAAATGTTAATTTTGCCATTACCATGGCTTGCAGTCGCTAGGACTTATCTCTCATACGATTCACACCATCTAGTCCAATGCGGTTTACTTTTGTGTCAACACTACAAATCATAAATTTCGACCAATTTTATGATCAATCGGCATATGTCCGCGCAAATTCTATACTTTGTTTTTAGTGCCACAAGTGGTTTCTTCGAAGAAATTCCAAACGGATTCGAGCATCAACCAAACGGCATTCAGCATTAGTAAAGCGGTAAAACTAAAAATAGTTTTTTGGGGAGCAACCATGATGGGAAGGTTGCTGGTGTGCAGTTGTGGCCCTTAACCACAATTTTGGTTTTCTAAAAAAATTATATATACAATATGTATTCAATAATATGTTTATTTAAAGAAAAATTTAATTGTTTACGAAAATTTCGGAAGATTTAATTGTATCACTGTAAATCGGTATTGATTCTAACTAGTTGGCACACACCTCGAAAAAAAAATTTTTTTATGTCATAACTTCTTTTATAGGTTTATGATATGGAAGTTGCCTAAAGTATGATCAGGGTGATTAGAGCAATCGATCTGACCATGTCCCTCCGCCAGTCCGTCAGTCTGTCTATCTGCGCGTCTGTATGAATGCCTAATTCTAAGTGATGGTAAGGGCTAGAAAGTTCTGTTGTGTTTGTATTAAACGTATATTCTTCAGGATAGATCAAGTTTATTAAATGTTTTCGATTATAGATTTAGGGTCGGAGAGTTTGAAAATTATATGTTTATCTATGTTCTTAACAAAAGTGTCCAGTTTCCATGTAACCGACTACTATATCATAGAGATCCCATAGGGCTGATTGAGAGTGTAAAAATCGTTTATACGTCTTAATTTCTTTGTTTTTAAAGATATTTCAGTAAGAATAAATAAATTAAATTTTAGAGCACCAAATAGTTGTGGAAAAATTGAATAAAATCAGATAGCTATATCATTATTAGCTACCATAGGGCTAATCGGGCGAAGAATCCCATTTTTTGTGTTTTTGTTTGTCAGAAATTCGGTTTTTTTAATGGACGAATGGAAACTAGAGATAGGATGAAATCGGATAATTAAATCATGTAGCTCCCATTCAACTGATTCACCAAAAACCGAATACCAAAAGATTAACATTTTTGGGACATTTAAATTCTTTATATAATTTAAAAAATAATTAATCAAAAAAATAAATATAAAAATAAAATAATTCAAAATTTTTATTTAAAAATAAAATTTAAATAATTAAAAATAAATTTAAAAAAATACATAAATACTGAATAGATAAATTAAAATTAAATGAAGCCGAACGTTAAACTCGGGCGCGGCCGAGTTTGGGATACCCTGTACCTAGTAGACGGAATTTAAAAAAAAGGTGGCAACCCTAGTCGGGTGGTAACCCTGGTCGCCTGCATTCACATAAAACCTCTGGTCTTAATATTCCTTTGAATCCAAAAACACATTGTTCACAATATTGCAAGCACGCCATCTATCGGACTGCTCATTCGGCAGTTTGCCAGTTAGGCAAGAGGAATTAAAATCTTGACCCTCAAAATTTGTATTTTGTATATCTCGAGTGAATATGGTCCAATTTTAGTCATGTTTGATATCAATCGAAAGATTTTTAGATTCCTAACAACTTTTCAGAAGCAACTAATACTTAAATCCGAAAGGTTTAGACATTATATGGCTTTGAAAAAATGAGTTGATGGAAGGGGGGGGGGGGAGAAAAAAAAATAAACTTGACCAGCGTACACACATAAGGAGTCCGAATCCCAAGTTTGGTTATCCTAGCTCTTATTGTCTCTAAGATCTAGGCGTACGCGCGGACAGACGGTCAGACGGACGGACATGGCTATATCAATTTCTCTAGTCACCTTGATCATATTGTGGGTAACTTTGGGGGGTCTCCGACGTCTCCTTCTCTATGTTACATACATTTGCACAAAATTAGTATACCCTTGTACCTTTTTAGGTACAGGGTATAAAAATATAATAAAATAAATGTATTATAATTGGACAGACAGCCCAATCATACTTTAAAATATTTAACATTCGGGTTCTCCTTCTCTTATTTTGAGATATTTTCAATTAAAAATGTAATAAGAAGTTGTAAAGAGAACTTTAGGAAAGAAAGTAAAACAAAAAAAAATTGTTTGAACGCCTTAATTATATTACTGATTTATGATACCTACTGGTGCAGGGTATCTCAAATTCGTCTGTGCCCGAGTTTAACATTTCAAACTTCTTATACTCTTTTGGGAGAAAAACAAAAGTATATTAACATTGCCCTGATTTTTGTATCGTACAGAATCACTTATCGTAGACTCTAAAAAATTTCCTTTAGAAAAGTAAGCATTACTAGACGATTCGATTGGGACATGTTTGTGTGTCCGTTTCTTTCTATGCAAAACTAGTCCATCAGTTTTAAAGTTATCTGGAAAACATTTCGTATACAGTGTTCTATAGCTGTCATACGAACCTAGATCGGTTTTAGGTATGACACATTTATGACTGATCTCTTTTAAATTCGGCACACACGTGTTATTTGCATAGATATTTGTCCAATTTCATTAGCATACTATATCATATAGCTGCCAAACCAACTTAAATCGAAAAAACTTTGTGATCTTTAGAACCCCAAAGATAACATTGAAATTTGTGTTACCAAATTTGATTATAAAATACAAAGGTTTTTAAATAATAACTATAAAACCTGTGAAAAAAACGTTTTAAGGTCGCAATTAGTTTAATTACGAATAAAAAAATAGTATATTCATATTGTTCTGATGTTTGTAACGCACAGAACCAAAAATCGTAGACCGCTAAAAGTTACGTCTAGAATACTTAGAATCACTAGAGGAGTCGATATAGTCATGCCCGTCTGTTTCTATATAAACTAGTCTCTCATTTTTAAAGCTATTTTGATAAAACTTGGTATATAGCGTTCTTTTTTGCATAGGAAGCAAATTTGTCGGAACCGACCGGATCGGATCACTATATCATATAGCTGGCATAAGAACTTAAATCGGCTTAGGGAGTAACTCCTACATTTATTATCCGATCCTCTTTAAATTTGGCACACACGTTTCTTACATAAATATAAGCGATTGTGCTGTTTTTTTTTTTCAAATCGAACTACTACTAAACTCCGAAAAGAGTTAGTAAGCTCCGGCAACCCGAAGATAACGTTGGGATTTTTTTTTCGTAAATTAAGCGGTGATTAGGCACCACAAACATTCCTATTCCCATTTCGTGTGACAGCTAACTGATATTCTAGTCCGGTTTTATAGCTTTAAAACTGTGAGACTAGCTTAGGTAAAACTGCCGGATATGAATCAATCGATTTATCTAATGATACTGACTGTGAAATACTGTGCGTTACAAAAATCACAACATGATAAATAAACTGTTTTTCTTCAAAAAGATTTTTAAAATTTATTATTCGCAAATTTTTGGAGGTGTGATAAATGGAAAGATTGAGTTGTTCTGCATGATCAAGAATATATTCGAGGGCTATCTGATAAAAAGGCGATTTCCTACGTTAACCAATCTTTGGCATTGTAATATGATGTCTTTTAAAACGTTTTCGCCTAAATTTCAGCGTAATCGATATTATGATTACCGTTTAACAATCCATTAACCAAGTCGATCACACTGCGCTTGTAAAAATTAAAAATTTTGAGTATTGTGTGGTCATAAAATAGTTAATTTTGAAGGGCACAAATCCTAATCGAGTTGGACGCCGTCTATAAGAACTCCTATGCATAATTTACAACTGTTAAGCTCTGAGCTGGTAAATATAAGCGTGATTATATGAGCACGTCAAGAACGATCAAAACCAGTGACCCTTGACGGGAAAATCGACAAAATTCATCAAATTTTTCTCGACGATCGCCGAATTCAAATTAGAGAAAAAGTAAATATTACCAAGAGACAGGAAAAAACTATCAGCGCATTGGATGCCGCGTTTGCGTTCTCGTAATATATAAGGTGGCTGTAAATTTTGTAAACAACCATTTTGAGGACCAAGACGCCGATTATTTCTTGGAGGGGCTGAGGAAAAGGGAGCATCGCTGAGAGAAGTGTATTAACTTACAAGGAACGTTTGTTGAAAAATTAAACTATTTTGTTTAGCTGTTGCATACCTGTTAGGCCAAAAACTTATCAGACAGCCCTCGTACATATGTTCTCCAAGCCTTTAGCCACAGGACATCGCAAGCTCGGCTGGCTTAATATTTGTTTGTTTTTGTTTTTACTAAGTTTAGAAAAGCTAAAAATTTGAATAATTCAATTCCTTTGCTTGTTTTTATGATTATAATGATAACATTTCTCTGTTAGGCATAAATATAGTTAGACAGAGTGGTCTGCAAGGTCAGACTAATATTCAAATTATTGTTCATTGATTTCTATGTATATGCATGTACATACACATATGGACAAAATAATAGGTGTGAATTATTTTTTTATGAAAAGCCGTTATTTGAGGCGAATTTTTGTTTCACATAAGAAAAAAGGGGTTACTTTTCAAAGTAAATATAATTCTTTAATAAAAAAAACATAAAAAACTACACTAGCTTAAAAACGAAACTAAATATTTCATTTTTCCTCAAAAAAGCCAAGTTTCGACTGGTCATAAAAATAGGTGTGTCCGAGAAATTTTCAAAATGCATTATTGTTTTATGATTTTTCTTTTATTTAAAAAAAAAAGTCCGTAAGATTGGACTAAGTACTCTAAATATCCGCCATTATTCTCCAAGACTTTTTGAATCCTTTTGGGTATGGATGAATTTAACTTCCGACATTTTTCTAAGGAACATTATACCATGTTTTTTTGATGTTTTCCCATAGTTCCGTTTTATTGTAGGAAATAGTGTTCAAAACTTTACTTTTAAGTTCTCCCCAAAGATTCTCAATGGGATTGAAGTCGGAAGACTGACTAGGAGGACCGGAGGACGTCGACTTTACGCTGTTGAAACCATGTTTTTACCAATAAAGGCGTGTGTTTTGGATCATTGTCCTGTTGAAACTTCCACAAAAGGGACATATTATCCTCAGGATAGGGAAGCATGACTCTCTCCAGCAAATCTTTGTAGGCGAAACGATCCATAACCCCCTCAATTAGATGTATCGGACGTACACCTTGCTATGAAATGCAACCCCATATCATCAAGCTTCCACCGCTGTGTTTAACTATTTTTTTGTGAAGTTAACATGGGATTCTTGGCCTTTTGTACGACGAACGTTCCTTGCAGGATCGTTACCAAACAAATTTATCTTTGTTTCGTCGCTCCAGAGTATGTGGCGCCTTTTTTGTTCACCCTCGTGTCCGCACCAGGTTTTAGTCGGCAATGCAAATTTTTTAATCATCTGCAAGTTTGCTGTTCTATGCAGAGGGACTCTGCGGACAATCATAAAATGTAAGTTTGAACCTACTAATCATCTTCGGATGGTCCTTGATGACACAGCACTTCCAAATTCACTTGGAATTGCTCTGGATGTCCTGAAAGGGTCACGTTTAGCTAATGTAATGATGCAATTGTCGGTAACTGAAGAGGTTTTTTTCTTTCCCCGCGTGTTTCAATGCTGTTTTTCACTTTCAGAGCTTTGATCACAAAGTTTTCTGATCTTCCTATTAGTGTGGCAATAAATTTTTATGTTTTGCCTTCATCTCTGAGCTTGCGAGCAAGCCTCCTTGCTTCGGCACTGCAATGACCACCACGACCCATCTAATATTCATGAAATACATATCTTTTACATTCATTATGTTTGTATTATCATTTACTAACCTTTTGCAAATAAATATAAACAAAAACTTAATTACGCAAAATTTCAAGCAACACACACCTATTTCACTGTCCACCCCAATTTCAACAGTTTGCAAGTAAACACGTCACGACAGTTTCGTGAAACAATTTTTTCGTCGGGAATTTTCCTTTTTCGCATTGAAACAGTGTTACCTTCCTTTACAAAATATTTTTTTGGTGTTAAAACACACTATGCATTTTATTTCTCTAAGTTTGTTGAATTGAAACCTTTACACCTATTTTTTTGTCCATATGTGTATATATTGTACATAGAAAAATTAAAAAATGGTCAATGGCCCTGATACTCTGATATTCTGCGTATAAATAACTTAGGCAATATTTAATAGTTTCAAAGATCTCCGACGGTATCTGAAAAAGACTAAATGTGTAGTTTTCTGAAGCATATGTAAAAAAAAAACGAAAAAGAACAAATATTTTAAGCTGTACAATATTGTAGAAAATGTCAAAATTCCCACAGCATTGTAATATCATGTCGAATAGATAGATATAGATATAGATCCCTTGTGTAATCCGTAATACTATTTAGAAAATGAAGCTGAACGTTAAACTCGGGCGCGGCCGAGTTTGGGATACCCTGTACCTAGTAGACGGAATTAAAAAAAAAAAGGTAGCAACCCTAGTCGGGTGGTAACCCTGGTCGCCTGCATTCACATAAAACCTCTGGTCTTAATATTCCTTTGAATCCAAAAAAAATAAACTTGACCAGCGTACACACATAAGGAGTCCGAATCCCAAGTTTGGTTATCCTAGCTCTTATAGTCTCTAAGATCTAGGCGTTCACACGGACGGACATGGCTATATCAATTTCTGTAGTCACCCTGATCATATTGTGGGTAACTTTGGGGGGTCTCCGACGTCTCCTTCTCTATGTTACATACATTTGCACAAAATTAGTATACCCTTGTACCTTTTTAGGTACAGGGTATAAAAATGTAATCTTTTAGGTAAATTTATATTTGTTTGTAATGATGCCTCTAAAAAAGCATCTAGTGCTTTCAGGTACTCAATAAGAATGTCAAATTTGAACGAGAGTGGATAACTACATATAATATATGCACATATGGACAAAAAAATAGGTGTAAAGGTTTCAATTCAACAAACTTAGAGAAATAAAATGCACAGTGTGTTTTAACACCATAAAAATGTTTTTGAAAGTAAGGTAACACTGTTTCAACGCGAAAAAGGAAAATTCCCGACGAAAGAATTGTTTCACGAAACTGTCGTGACGTGTTTACTTGCAAACTGGTGAAATTGAGCTGGACAGTGAAATAGGTGTGTGTTGCTTGAAATTTTGCGTAATTAAGTTTTCGTTGATATTTATTTGCAAAAGGTTAGTAAATGATAATACAAACATAATGAATGTAAAAGATATGTATTTCATGAATATTAGATGGGTCGTGGTAGTCATTTCAGTGCCGAGGCAAGAAAGTTTGCTCGCAAGATCAGAGATGAAGGGAAAACATAAAAATTTTTTGGCACACTAATGGGAAGATCAGAAAATTTTGTGATCAAAGCTCTGAAAGTGAAAAACAGCATTGAAACACGCGGGGAAAGAAAAAAACCTCTTCAGTTACCGACAATCGCATCATTACATTAGCTAATCGTGACCCTTTTAGGTCATCCAGAGCAATTCCAAGTGAATTTGGAAGTGCTGTGTCATCAAGGACCATCCGAAGATGATTAGTAGGTTCAAATTTACATTTTATGATTGTCCGCAGAGTCCCTCTGCATAGAACAGCAAACTTGCAGATGATTAAAAAATTTGCATTGCCGACTAAAACCTGGTGCGGACACGAGGGTGAACAAAAAAGGCGCCACATACTCTGTAGCGACGAAACAAAGATAAATTTGTTTGGTAACGATCTTGCAATGAACGTTCGTCGTCCAAAAGGCCAAGAATCCCATGTTAACTTCACAAAAAAACAGTTAAACACGGCGGTGGTAGCTTGATGATATGGGGTTGCATTTCATAGCAAGGTGTACGTCCGATACATCTAATTGAGGGGGCTATGGATCGTTTCGCCTACAAAGATTTGCTGGAGAGAGTAATGCTTCCCTATCCTGAGGATAATATGTCCCTTTTGTGGAAGTTTCAACAGGACAATGATCCAAAACACACGCCTTTATTGGTAAAAACATGGTTTCAACAGCGTAAAGTCGACGTCCTGCGGTCCTCCTAGTCAGTCTTCCGACTTCAATCCCAGTAAGAATCTTTGGGGAGAACTTAAAAGTAAAGTTTTGAACACTATTTCCCACAATAAAACGGAACTATGGGAAAACATCAAAAAAACATGGTATAATGTTCCTTAGAAAAATGTCGGAAGTTAAATTCATCCATACCCAAAAGGATTCAAAAAGTCTTGGAGAATAATGGCGGATATTCAGGGTATTAAGCCCAATCTTACGGGTTTTTATTAAAATCAAAAGAAAAATTATAAAATAATAATGTATTTTTAAAATTTCTTAAAGACACCTATTTTTATGACCAGTCCAAAAGTTGACTTTTTTGAGGAAAGATCAAAAATTTAGTTTCGTTTTTAAGTTAGTGAGGTTTCTTATGTTTTTTTTTTATTAAAAAATTATATTTACTTTGAAACGTAACCCCTTTTTTCTTATGCGAAAAATAAATTCGCCTCAAATAACGGCTTTTTATGAAAAAATAATTCACACCTATTATTTTGTCCATATGTGTAGCTTATCTACGAATATCACCCTGTTTTTTAAAAAAGGTGTGGACACCCCCCAACGCTACCAAAACTGTGCCCAAGGTGACTAGAAAAATTGATCTGGCCATATCCATCTGTCTGTCTATCTGTATGAACGCAAATATCTCAGAAACTACAAAATCGAGTGTTATTTAGTAAGTACAATCTGTAGGACAAGCGAAAGAGCAAGTTTTTTTTTTTATGTCACCGGAAGAGCAATCTTGAATATCTCAAAGACTGAAGGGAATAGAATAACCAACCACCCAACCAACATTCGGCCGATAAGACAGAGCTATTTATTTATTTAATATGTAATATATAGCTCTGTCTTGGGAAGTCTTAAGGAATTATATAGATACATATATATATATATATTTTTTTTTTGTTACGCTCCAAACTCCCCTTCTACAAGGAATTATGACTTTAGAGCGCTGTACTTTATACCGATTTCGAATAGCACGACGGCGATTTAAATCGGACCATTAATACCCATTAAGACCCACTCCACCCCACAGTAGCAGGCAAGCAATTGCATGAACACTAGTGATGTGAAACTATCGAGCCACTATCGATAATATCGGTGTTTTCTTAATTTTTCAACTATCAAGGTTTTGTTTTCGATAGTTTCGATAGTATACAGGGTACCATCTTATCAGAATGTTTCCGAAAATACACAATTTAAAAAAAAGTCTCAACGTTATACTGGTCCAATCCTTATAACATTTTTTACATATACATATCTATCGGTATATACAACACACGCATGCCAAATTTAAAAAGCATCAGATAATATGGGAGTCATTCCCTAAATCGATTTAGGTTCGTATGACAGATATATGATATAGTGGTCCGATCCGACCGATTCAAACTAGTGTACTACCTAGGTAAAAAAGAAGGCTATATATATTAAGTTTCAGCAAAATAGCTTTTAAACTGGCGGAGTTAATCGCATAGAAACAGACGGACATGGCTATGTCGACTCCTCTAGTGATTCTAAGTATTCTAGATGTAACTTTTGGGGGTCTACGATGTTTGGTTCTGTGCGGTACAAACATCTGCGAAAAAAGTAAAAAATTAAATGTATTATTATTTTATTTGAATATGAATAAAAACGTAATTATAAATTTAAGGAAAAACAAAATCGACATATCGAAAGCAACCAAGTTTTTTTTTTATAAAAACATCGAAATCCTCGATGCTTGGAAACATCGATGTTTTCATTTCACTAATGAATACACCACTAGATGATCACGAGATGGCGCTCTGGAGTGCTTTTTTTTACCTTCATGTATTGTTTATTTTTTTATACCCTGTACCAGAAGGAGACGTCGGGAATCCCCCAAAGTTATTCAGAGTGACTAGAGAAATCGATCTGGCCATGTTCGTCTGTATGAACGCAAGGATCTTAGAAACTATAAAACCTAGAGTTAGAGCTTAATTTTTATTATGATCTGACCCCCCTCCCCCGGGGGTATGAGGAAGGCATTAACCGTGAATATCTCAAATTTTTATACTCTTTTCGCAGAAAAAAGAGTATATTCATTTTGCTCTGATGTTTGTACCGCACAGAACCAAACATCGTAGACCCCCAAAAGTTACATCTAGAATACTTAGAACCACTAGAGGAGTCGATAGCCATGTCATTCTGTCCGTCTGTTTCTATGTGATTTACTCCGTCGTCTTAAAAGCTATTTTGCTCAAACTTGGTATTTAGCCTTCTTTTTTACCTAGGTAGTACACTAGTTTGAATCGTTTGGATCGGACCACTATATCATATAGCTGTCATACGAACCTAAATCGATTTAGGGAATAACTCCCACATTTATTATCCGATTCTATTCAAATTTAGCACGCATATGTTTTTTATAGCAATTAATATATATATATTAAATTTCGTAAGGATCGGACTACTATATCATATAGCTGCCATACGAACCTAAATCGGTTTAGGGAATAACTCGCACATTTATTGACTGATCTTTTCAAAACGTTATTTATATAATTATACGCGTTTGTGCTAAATTTTATTAAAATCGGACTACTATATCATATAGCTCTCATACAAATCAAAATCGGCCCTATTAACTGACCAACACCGTTCATGTGATTTACGGCAGAAACAACTGCGAAAAGAGTCTGTAATCTTCGGCACCCCGAAGATAACGTTGGGATTTTTTTTTATACCCTGTACCTAAAAAGGTACAAGGGTATATTAAGTTTGTCGAATGTATGTAACATAGAGAAGGAGACGTCGGAGAACCCCCAAAGTTACCTAAAGTATGATCAGGGTGACTAGAGAAATCAATCTAGCCATGTCCGTCCGTCTGTCTGTCCGTCTGTATGAACACCTCGTTCTCAGAGATGGTAAGGCCTAGAAAGTTCCGGTTTGTTGCTAATAATCATTTGTTCTGCAGGTTAGTTCAAGTTTATTATATTTTTTCGATATCCGATTTAGGTTCGGAATAAAAAGTATAAAGCCACAACAACCTCAAAAAAAGGAAAAAGAACATAGGCCATAACTTTTTGGTTTGCAATTATATTATTACGAAAGTTTGCAGTTAGAAGTTTTTATATGTTCTCAATAAGAATGTGAAGTTTCGATCTGATCGGACAACTATATCATATAGCTCCCATATGGCCGATCGAAAGTGCAAAAATCGTTTTAACGTCATAATTTCTTTATCTTTAAAGATATTTTATTCAAATTAAGAAGCAATGTGAACTTTAAAATACTCAGCAGCTGTGCAAAGTTTTAATAAAATTGGACATCTACATCATATAGCTTCCATAGGGCTAATCGGTCAAAAAATCCGATTTCTGTGCTTTTTTGTCAGAAAACGGGTTATTTTTGAACCAATCGCAACCAAAGTAAGCACAAGACAGTTTTTCGTATAAGTTTTGAATAACTTCAAATTTTATTGAAATCGGATGACTATATCATATAGCTTCCATAGGGCTAATCGGTCAAAAAATCCGATTTCTGTGCTTTTTTGTCAGAAAACGGGTTATTTTTGAACCAATCGCATCCAAATTAAGCACAAAACAGTTTTAAGTATAAGTTTTTAATAGCTCCCATAGACCTAATCGGACAAAAACTCAGATTTTTTGTTTTTTTTTTTTTGTTATTTTGGTTTTACAAATACTTTAACCTGTAATAACATACAAGAGTCTAAAAAAATTTGGGATTAAAATAAAATAAAATTTTAGCTCATGACCTTAACGGAGAAAGTGGGGACAGACAGACAGAACATACTTTAAAATATGTAACAGTGTTGGTCTCTTTCTCCAAATATGCGCAAACCTAAATACCCTTTGCTGTAGATATTTGGAGATATTTTCATAAATAACGTAATTGAAAGAAAAAATAAAAATAAAGAATTAAAAAAAAAAAAAAAAATTAAGACGCCGCAACTATATTATATAGCGCCCTTAGGAAAATATTATAGAAAATACTGATTTACGCTCGCTACAGGTACAGGGTATCTCAAACTCGGCTCCGCCCGAGTTTAACGTTCCGAATTTTTTTTTATTGTAGACAACTGTTACTATTTTTAATAACTTATACTACAGTGATTCTTAATTTCTAGGGAGGATTTACATATATTCATACTTTAACCTAAATAGGGAGACTGAATATCTCAAAGACTACCAAAATTATAATAACCAAACATTGACCCAATATTATTATATTTAGAAGGAAAACTTAAAAAGAACTAGCGGTACAGGCTATTTTAATTTCATGAATACTCGAATTTAGTTCAAGGACAGGAATAAATCAATTTGGCAGAAATAGCATTACAGGGTATTTCAATTTCGGAAACGCCTGAGTCCAAGGGCAAGTCATATAAACAATTGGCTGTACTTAGGGGTTCAGGGTATTTTAAGTTTGGGAACGCTCGAATTTAGTTCAAGAAGAGGCAAAATTGCCAGAAATAGAAAACCTTTCCAGACTTTAGCGGTACAGGGTATTTTAATTTTGAGAAAGGCCGAATCTAGTCCAGGGATAGAAAAGTCTTGCAGAAAAACTGATATCATCCCGTACAAAAATATCCACGCACCAGGGTTGCTAACAGACCTTGCTCGCTAATATGTGAGGTCTTACTGAAAGTGATATAGGGTATCTTAGGTTCGGAATAACATAAAGCGACGTCATCCCGTAAACAAATTTCCATCCAAAACGACAAATCAGAGGCGAAACCCCTTGTTCAATGTTTAGTAGTTGTGCTTAGCTGGAATGACTATATCATATAGTTTAGTTGTGTTGTGTCCGCCCTTAAAACAACCAAGTCTAGTAAAGCACAAATTATATCATGTTGACTAAAAAGTGCTGAAATTATTAGCCACACAAATGAATATTACATTTATATGTACGAAGGCAACAGATTCGAAGCAGTCGATGATCTCAACTCATGATTATTTCCATTTAAATTTCATTAATTTATCACATCTTACTAATTGTTGAAATGAAATGACAGTGATGCCACATAGGTTATTTTGTTGCTAAAAATTCTTAAATTTAGGTAATATTAGAAGTATCTGGAAGTTGTCGTTATCGATGCATTGATCAAATTAAATAAAAGTTAACTTAAGTCCAAATTTAGAAAGAAGAAATAATTAAGTGACGCGTCATGCAACTGAAATCCCAAAATATGAACACACATTACTGGGATCTTCGACACTTTTTCCCTTATGCTACAGCAATTTGCTGATTTCTGTGGTTAGAAAAAAAAAAAACATTTTCAATGTTACATTCGGGGTGTCGAAGATTACAAACTCTTTTCTGAGTTTTTTTTCGGCCGTAAATCACTTAAACGGTGTTGGTCACTAAATAGTTCCGATTTAGGTTTGTATGATAGCTATATGATATGGTAGTCCGATTTGAATAAAATTCATCATAAATGGGTACATTTATGTATAAAACGTATGTACCGAGTTTGGAAAAAATCAGGCAATAAATGTGCGAGTCATTCCTTAAACCGATTTTGGTTTCCGAGCTGGCAGCGCCATGGCTATTAGGCTGGTCTCACTGGCACAACTGATCGAGCAATAGTAACATAGGTTATGATAAGAAGATCACAAGATAGCAGTCAAAAATATTGCATAAGTTAGATTTTGATGGTTTTAATTATATATATATATATAATATAAATATAATATTCTCATATTCTATTTGTTAAGCTAAATATTTTTTTATTTTTTATATTAAAATATATAATTGCGCCTTCTAATTTAACTATGGACAAACAGAAACTAATCTATATTTTATTCTTTCAGATAAGCTTGAACCTCATACGCCAGGCTTCAATATGGGATATCTAGTATCTCCGTATTCGTATACAAATGGAACTCCCGGGGGCTTACCAGTGACAATGGTGAGTTTTTTTTTTTACAAACACATGTCGAATATTGGAACATTTAAATGTTTACAAGAACTTAAGATGAAAACATACTCAATACGAAACAATGCCTACGTCCACTCCATTCATCCATTCCATACAATACATTTATTTATTTATTTTATTGTGGTTGCGTGGCGAGACCATCCTTAGATTTTGCTTGAAATGTTATTTATATTCTTAAAAAACATGATACTAAAGAAGACTTATCCTTATAAGAGCATTAGAAATACACGGCCCTCCTATGTACAATCGCAATATAAATCTGCAAAGATTCATTGTGAAGCGCAAGAGCTTAATGCTATTCAAAAGCCAGTATGAGATTGAGATTTAGAAAAAAACATTAAGAGCTTATTTATATAAGGCACACCATTGGCCTCAACCGTCACCTTAAGGAATTCATTTAGCAGGTTTTTTCGACCTTTTATAGCAGCCAAATATGAGAGGGGAAATTACGAAAGTCATAAACCCGGTGCTCCGCCATTGTATTTGAAGGGTATCTGGCAGTTGACTAGCCTCGGTTTGCTGCTGAAAACAATACAGCAAGCCAATAGCATATTTTGTTTCTTTTTTGTTTTTGTGACAATTTTAAATGAAGTGGGCGTGAAAGAGGTGTAGATTCGAACTGTACTTAATAATTTTATGTTGGCCTAATAACATACAAAGAAAATATTTTTTTTTTATTGAAACAGCCCACGGGGCGTGGTTTATTTTATATTGGGGTTGATCGTTATTGTTGCATAGGGGCAGGTCACGTGAGTATGGTATGTGCATACTTCAAATGGTAACCCGAATAAGATTCAGCCCACTGTCGTGCCTCGAAGATGTTTCCCTGTGAGTTCTAAAACGGTAATTAAAGAGGCAACACCACTATTAGGGGAGGTTTGCCACTTTACAATGCAACAGTGGCAAGACTGTTGCAGACAACCTCTTGATTGATGTACTCTTTCTGAAGAGCTTGCTCATTTTGTCCTGAAACTCGCCAGACATCGATAAACTTATACTCAGTGAAAATACTTTATCTTGACATACAAATTTTTGAAATTATTTTAGGCTGGCCGCAATATCATTGTAAAGTCCTTATAAGGTGAAAGTAGAGGATAAGCATAAGTCGGTTGAGTGTTTCTTCTTCGTCTACTTACAATTTTTTGAGTACTCATCAACCATTATTACTCATTGTACTACTGGATCGATACCAATTGATTTGTGCAAGAAATTAAATACTCTGCGCGGGCTGAGATGTTTTGAAATTAATAATTTCAATGGTGAAAAAATCGGGACCAATATTGATACACTATGAGGGGATAGTCGTAAACTGTTTTGGTATCTTAGCAAACATCATCGCGGAACATGAGTTTACGCTAGATTAAATTAGTCACTAAAACACCGAGTAAAGCGACACACATCATTTGGCAAAAGCAAAGTGTACCCTAGCCAAAGCCACCGGCAGCTAACCGACCACCCCAGCCACTAGGACTGTTATCGTTATCCCGAAGGCTATAATAAGACATTGACAACAGGCTCACCCAACGCCACCCGCAGCACTCGCCACTTTTGTGTAGAGGCCCAGCTCCATCGGCTTATTGAATATTGACTATTATTGAATGTATCGCAATCTGCAATAATAATTTATTAAATACATATAAACGTCAATTCATACAAAAGTTGATTATACTGATTTAACCACATTATTAGTGGTGTGCAAACAATTTTATGCAATAATTCAATAAAACTTGGACGCTATTGACAGTACCTGATGAACCGTTAGAATTGGAAATGAATACATATCCGCCACTAGTGCGGTAGCACATAGACAACTCTTAGTGTGTGGTGCCAATGTAATTTCTTTGGCTCAAAGACTATTTGCTCAACAAATAAATGATATAACACACTTAAGCCATGAGAGCATCAGTCTGGGCGAATGTGTGATGCTCTATTTGGGCAGATTTGTGTGTGTGTTTTCACTGTAATTTTTAGAGTAAGGTTAGGGCATTTCAATGCATTGGACGAAGACCCACAATATTACAAGCTGGCCCATTATTTGAGCCCCTGACAAACTTTGATTTGTCGTGTTCTATGCTTCCAGAGTCGCACGGGCCAGTGATTCAACCCTGATTCTTTTCCGGATACTAATTTGTTGAGTTTTGCAGACCCGGTGGTGTATGTATCCACTTGATGTCTACAACAATAACAATGAAAGGTTAAGTACAAAACTACCAACAAACATCTTAAACCATAAACCAACATTAAAACGGACAAGGACATGCCACAATGGACATGGGACGACAAGCTAGAAGAGGATGCGATAAGAAGACCATTTGTTCATTTTTTGAAATTCAAACCTTCCCCATCCTCAACTTCGTCGATTGTGGATTGTCCGAGATATATTATGTTAGAGTATTGCAAAAAATAACAAAATATTTATGAAAAAATGGTTCTTATTATCTTTTGGAGACAAGAAAAAAATTTTTTTTTGCACATCCATTGCATTTAATTCATTTCGTGCTTTTCGCATTACATTCTTATCTCATTTAAATTTCATGCTTTTGGATCAGATAGATATGATACTCACTATAGTTACCAAGACGGATCGTCGTTTCAATAGAAAGTTGCTCATAAAAGCAGTTTTCTTAAGAATGCGTTGGAACTGTTATCGGAATCGCTTATTAATTTTAAACAATCGTAATATTTAGATCATGACATTCATAAGGACACCGAAACCACTATATCATATATCTGAGTAGAGACCCGAATCGGCTTATCCGATTTATTTTGTCTTAAAAATCAAAACAAAGTCATCTGTTATCTGTCACTAAGCCTACCCAACTATTCAATTTTGTTAAAATATCTTCAAGAATATGAAATTTTTGTTCCAGTGATATGGCAGTGATCTTCTTCCCAACAACGCAAAGAGGTACTTTAAAAAAGTGTTACATGAAATGAGAAATCGATCTGCCGGTTGTAGATTTTTTTCTATTTTGAATAATAAGTTCTGTCACATCGGATGACAAAAAAGTGTAGACTGTAAAAATAAAGAACTAATACGCCAGGCGCCATATCATTCTGGATGAGCCATAGTGACAGATATTTATTAATTTTCACCATCACATTAATTCGTAATTTTAGGAATTTTCTTAAAATATCAATTTTCAAATATGTTGTGCTTATGCTCAATAATAAATAAACCAACGAAAATTATTATATTTATTAAGATTCAGGAAATATATTATACCAATTGTAAAAATAGAATCTAAACCTATGGTAACGGATCTAAAGATAAAATTATTATTTAAACATTAAAAAATTGCTAAGAACACCGGTAAAATATCTGACCATCCCGCCCGAATTCAGATTAGAAGACCCACTAAAAACTGGTCCTCCAATTTTGTTTGCTATCGAGCTGAAACTTTATATGCGTACGCACTGAAATTTTTTTGAAATATATCTAATCAGAGATGCATTTTGGAGACTAAGATTGTAAATGTCTAAAACTATTTACTAAACTTTATGTTGAATTGCTCTATTGACATCTTTAATTCTCCTAACTTTTGTGAATCTGCAGTACCCTTCTAGTATAAAATTGTTTATGAAAAAGTTACAACTAAACCTCTCGACCGTAGATGAAGAAATTCTTTTTTGCCCTGTTTTGGATATTTATAATCTAGATTAGTCCTTCTGAGGCATATATAAATGTACCATAATATAGCCAATTCAATTTTGTATATTACAAAATATATACAGCTGTTGACAACTAATTAGAACAGACTGCATAGGAAACTTTCAATTTTTGGTTTTGAATATATAATGCGTTTTAACCCAAAGATTTATATACAATATGAATCTAGAATATTTAAACGTTTATTTAACATAAAATTTAGCTCATTCGATTCATCGGGAAAAAATTATTTCGATTTTTATAGCCTTAACCTCAATTAGAACCGATACTGATTTTCAGTGATAAAATAAAATTTTCTTATTATTTTGGTAAATAATTATATTTTTCTTTTAATAAACTTATTATTGAATAGATGTAAATTTGTAGAAAACCAGATATAATGGGTAAGGGCCACAGATGTACACCTGAAATGCGTAAAGCAATTGTTGAAGTACTCAGAAGCAATATGTCCCATAAAGACATTGTGGCACATCTTGGATGCTCCAAAAAAATTATATATATTACCATTTACCAGTACACCGATTGTGATACAGTTAAAAACGCTCCCCTTCAAAAAAAAAAAAAAAACCCCCGAAAAGTCACGGTTCACATGGATCACCAAGTCGTCCGTAACTCCAAATTGGATCTCTGGAAGACTGCTGCAGCTGTTCAGCGAATGTTTAATGGTTAATATAACTGTGATATTTCACGAAGAACTGTTGGACGACGTTTGGTGGAGGCTGGACTCAATGGGAGATTTTCCCGGAAGAAGCCACTTGTAACTCTAAAAACAAGAAGACCGCATATTGCACTTGCTCGAGCACATCCTGATTGGTCATCCCATCAGTTTAAAATTGTGACTTGGAAAGATTAAACCGCATTGCATAAGATGGTGTCAACCGTGTGAGACGCCAAAAACAAATGGTACTCAATCTTAGATACGGCTCAACGACTTTGAGCCATGGTGGTGGCAAAATAAGCATTAATGGATGTTTCTCTTGGACTGGCGTTGGTCCAATACATCGTATTGAGGGAATACTTGATTCCAAAAAGTATGGTGATATATTGCGAGATGTGTTGTTGCCATGGACAGATGAAGATATGCCTTGTGTTTGGAAGTTTCAGCAAGATAACACCACAAAACATACTGCAAATCTAAAAAGATCCTGAATGAAAATTCATTGACTGTTCTAGAGTGGCCATCTACCAGTCCAGACCTAAACCCAATCAAACTTTAATGGAAACATGATAAAGTTATCCTTGCTTCCCAAAAATATCAAACCTCATCATATTTTTCGAGAAAATCAAGGAAGTGTGGTATGCCATACCTGTAGACAGGTGCAGCTCCGTTTTAAAGCAAAGAGGTTTTCCCACAAAAAAATAAGTATTTTAATTTTATAATGAGCTGAATTAATTATTTAATAAATAGCTCAATGGTTCTAATTAGTTGTCTCGCTAAATTTGAGGTTAGGGCTGTAAAAATCAAAATCTTTTTTTTTCCGATGAATCGATTGCACAAAATTTTTTTTTAAATTAACGTTTAAGTATCCTAGATTCATATTGTATACAAATATTTGGGATAAAACACCTGATATATTTAAAAACAAAACTTGAAAGCTTCGACCGCAGTCGGTTCTAATTAGTTGTCAACGGCTGTATATAAATGAATTAATTTAAATGCATAAATTGAAAGCGAAGAAAACTAATTTCTTATTTGTTAATAAATAGATATATTTTTTTGTAAAAGAATTACCTGTTTGGTTGGTCCTTAAATCCTATTGACATGAAAATAATATACCTACTATGAAAAAGATTTTAGCAATATTGCAAAAGCTCAGACAAAAATTTTTCATTTTAAAGTTTAAAGCATTTGAAAGTGTGTATGCGAATACACACACACACGCGCACACCCACACACTCACAAAATTCGGTTTAAATTTGCTTGAATAAATCGATTTTTGTGTACATGACGGAAAAAAGATGAAAGGAGTAGAGTGGGAAGCGAAGTGTAATTTGTGCTGGAATATTTTCGAATCTTCATTTTCTCTTTTTTGTTATGCTCGCCTTTGTCACAGCAAAAAGTATTTCAATTTAAATCCCTTTAATCAACGTCTACAGCAGCGCAACCCTCAATGCACAAGCACACTCACAGTCGCAGGCCTCGTTTTGCTCCACCCTTCTTTTGCTTCTTTGGCTCTGGCCCTGGTTGTAGCTGTGGCTACCTTCACTGGGCTCTTATGCCATTCTCGTTGCGCTTACACACTCTGCCACCCACCACATTAAGATACATTTTCTCACTCTTTCGCACACTCGTAACAACGCCCGAGCACACAGACGTATACAAACGCATTTACGAACAGAATTCGTGTCATTCCGAATGCAAGGAGCAATCTAAACAGCCGACTACGACGACCAGCAACATCAACCACCACCCAGTGTTGTTCTAGGGCTGATGTATTTTGGAGAGGCCAAGACCAACCCTCAAATCCTGTGTGGCAATCGGTTTCATTTTAAACAATGGCGTCCATTTTACTTCTCCACATTTATACATTTCCGCATTCACCTCAATAAATCCAAACAAATTCTTAAGACAATTGTTTCTTGCTTCTGCCATTCATTTATTTCTTCGTTTTTTTTTCTTATACAAGACTAAAAAGTTTAAAAAATACTTGCTGCATCTTCTTTTATCCAAGACGGTTGAAATTTTAAAGCTGAACCACATTTATAGCCTCAAAATTTAGCACCATAACATTGCCATTGGTCTTTTTATTTTTCTTGTATAAAAAAATCAAATTTAATATACAAACTTGGCATTGATGTACACTGTACATGAAATATTTTTTACGATTTTACAGCAAAAAAAAAAAAAATAAATAAATAAGCGATAGAGAAAGAGTGGTAGATGGCACCAGCCCTCCACATTATATTCTGACAAGTTGAACGCTGCTAGTTGAAAGAGGCTTGCACTTACTCGATTTTGATGTGTATTGAGTGTTTTCATGGAAATCAGAACTGTTACCCAGAGCTCTTTATTGGATGCCAACTAGTAATCCAGGTTCATTTGTGTAGCGGACACAAGAAAGGACTTAAGCTAAAAATACTTTATTATTGATTGAAGATATTGCTCTATTCCGATATTGCTCTATTAATTTATACAATTATTTGACCAAGGCATTGGAATTCTATTTGATGCTTTACGAAATATGTATCAGGACAAATTTGATCTTAAAATTTGTTAACTACTTTATACCCCAGCGCATTATGACTGATTCTTATCATTTAGTTATTATAATGGAACTTATTGATTTTATCGAATAATGGTAAAATTGAATAAAATCGTTTGACTGTATTCATTGTTTTTTTTTTTTTTTTTTTTTTTTTTTTTTTATTAAAACACAAAGTATTGGCAAAATAAGTGCAGTACAAATTCAAAGATTCAGACTTGACTACCAAGAGTTTTTACACTTCAAGTTCTTAATGCAGAATTTTATTGAAGCCGGTTTGTGGGAGGCACGCGTGGTCAAAGCTTTTAAACTAGGACTTTGACCATTTCGATAGCCCTTTTAGTGAATAATATAATTGCTTATTTCAGAAAAAAAAAAAATTCGGAACGTTAACTATCTCTAAAATGTGTGAATAAACCATTTTAAATGTTTTTTTTTTTTTTTTTGTGAAACAGATGGGAGCTGTATAATATAGTCATCCGATTTCAATAAAATTTGGTGTTATTAAAACCTTATACTAAAAACTGTCTTGTGCCTAATTTGGTTGCGATTGATTTATACATAACCTGTTTTCTGACAAAAAAAAGTCAAATTTTTTTTCAATTTAAATAAGATACCTTAAAAAACAAAAAAAAAAATTATGACGTTAAAACAAATTTTGCACTTTCGATCGGCCCTTTGGGAGCCTATGGATATAGTAGTCCGACCAGATTGCAGCTTTACATCCTTATTAAGAAAATAAAAAACTTTTAACTGTCTAATTTCGTAGCAATATGATAGTAAACAAACAAGTTATGACCTATAAACTTTTTACTTTATTTGAGGTTTTATGTTTTTTATTCCGAAACTAAATCGGATATCGACAAAAATAAAATTAGTAAACTAAAACGAGGCGTTCATGCAAACGGACGGACAGACAGACAGAAAAACAAATAGACAGACGGACATGGCTATATCGATTTCTCTAGTCACCCTGATCATACTTTAGGTAACTTTGAAGGGTCTCCGACGTTTCTATTGTACATACATATTACAAACTTAATGTACTCTTGTACGTACAGGGTATAAAAACTCATTAAGTTTGAAAGGTATTAGAATTTGGAATAATGTGATCTATACGAAGTAACATCTGAAGAAGATACGGTTGACATTTTGGAAGAGACCGAATAAAAATTTATGGATAACCCGCCTGAAATTTCTTATGATATTGTAATCAAAAGACCAACAACCTTCTTTAGAATACATTTAAAATATAAAAGAAGAGATTCTAAGACATGGAGTGGAGCTATAAGCGTAAAGTATAGATTAATATTTTCGCGTGAATTTTTAGGAAAGGGCACAGAGTTAGGCTGGCGCATGATTATTATAGATTGTTCAGTTTCCCAACTCAAAGATTTTCTAAGAAATCTTATAAAATTTTCAAATTGAAAGCGTACATTTTTCTGAAATATCGTCTCCTCTCTTGGCTTATCATTATTAAATTATAGCTTAAAAATTATAAAATTCATTTAATCATAGTTTCGAATCTTACACATGTATTTCATGATTGCAAAAAAAAAAATTAAAAAATAAAGGTTTTACTCGAGTTCTCATGAAAATCCTTTGGGGGAAAAAATACATTTTTACGAAACTAATGCTGGGACACAGTTATTGGAAATGTTGCTGTATGTGTGCGTGATGTTTTGTGAGAGAGTTTGCTTACAATTAGTTTAAAACTGCAAGCCGAACGAACAACCAACGCATATGGCGTAATCGAGCCAACTACGTCGTCAAACACATTGGTTCGTTGGGAAAATAAAGAGAGTGGGGCGGCGGCGGCGGTACAGCAGCAGCGTTGGCGGCGCTTTTTATATTCGTTTAGCGGCGGTTAGATCAAAGGCATTTTTTGGTTTCGCTGACTTGCTTGGCACTGCCGCTGCTTGTTATTATGATTATTGTTTGTTGATGTTGCTGTTGTTGTTGTTGTTGTTTTATTCATCAAGCTACAACAAGTTCGGTGACGACAACAACAGCAGCGGCGATAATTTTACGATGAACATGCCTTAATACATGCGTATAGTAAAGTACAGTATATACACACATATGCATATATGTAAGTATATACTATTTAAAACAGCCACAATTTATGCATGCTTAGCTTCTCATTATCGCAATATATGAATAATATTGAATATAACTTCGCTCTTGGACGCCCGAATTTGGATAATGGTTTATTTTTCTGTAGATCTTACAAAAGGCGACTCTTTCAATAAAATACAAAACAAACATATATCCCAAAGCTTTGTCTCTGTTCTATGTGTTCTTAAATTAATTGGCAGTTCTGTGAACTCTTCTCTTGACTTCTAAATCTATAACATTGAAGCTAACATAACGAAATTTTGTATGTGGATTCCTTATGATGCAAGCGAAGCAAGTCTATGTTGCTTCCTACAAGAATGTCAGAATTCTAGTCTCATAAGCAGAAAATATATATATATAAAAAAAAAAAAAATGGAATAAATAAAAAAAATACAAAGAGTTTCGAGCAATATCAAATAGCAGTAAAATTAGGTAAGAGTTATATGCGCATACCAGAAATCTTAAACTTCTCGTTGATGAATGAAGAGAACTTAAATAGAAACCTGAGGTTTCTTTCCAGACGAGTTGTTTCTATTCTTATATTTACCAGAATTTGGACGCCGTCTATAATTAATCGCAAGATAATACTGATTGCGCTATTCAGAAAGTGATCATATACCTAATTTTTATACCCTGTACCTTACCACGGTACAAGGGTATATTAAGTTTGTGCAAATGTACGTAACATAGAGAAGGAGACGTCGGAGACCCCCCAAGGTTACTCACAATATGATCAGGATGACTAGAGATATTGATAAAGCCATGTCCGTCTGACCGTCTATTCGTCCGTCCGTGTGAAAGCCTAGATCTTAGAGACTATAAGAGCTAGGATAACCAATCTTAGGATTCGGACTCCTTATGTGTGTACGCTGGTTAAGCTTATTTTTTTCTATCCCCATCCCCCTTTCCACCCCATCACTTTTTCAAAGCCTTGTAATTTCTACAGCTTTAGGAATTCGGTATAAGTTGCCTCCGAAAAGTTGTTAGGAATCTAAAAATCTTTCGATTGATATCGAACATAACTAAAATCGGACCATATTTACATGATATATAGGAAAAAAATAGTTTCCCTTGCCTAACTAGCAAACGGTCAAATGAACAGTACGATAGATGGCATGCTTGCATTATTGTGAACAGTGTGTTGTTGGATTCAAAGGAATATTAAGACCAGAGGCTTTATGTGAGTATAGGCAACCAGGGTTACCACCTTATCTTTTTCATTTAAATTAAGTTTACCATAATAAAACAGATACAATAGGACCAATCGGTCCTCTTTGTCTGGGTCAGCCACCCCTGGTAGTAAGCATGCCTTAAACTAGATTAACACGAAATTGTACTTATAAAACTAATAATAAGATAAAAAATATATACAAAATAACGAAATGTTCAGAAGACATTAGAGAGTATTGGAAAAACTCCATATTAGTAAGGTCCGTATTCGTCCTGTTTGCAGAGAGGTTTTTCTGAAATCAAATGGATTTTCATAGGAAATAGTCATTGAGATAATATTGGTAATAAGAACCGCTGGTCTTACTTAGTAAAGCTTTACAAGTTTTTAAGAGAGCACAATAAATTGCATACTCTTTGTTTAAGGATAACTCAACCAGCCATTGCACATAGAGTTCATTCATCAACAACATTCACCCAACAAGGTGAAAGTTCGTTTTCCATTCAGGACCGCCTTCTATAATTAAAGAATTTAAAATATTCATTTACTTGCGCAGAGCGCGGCCAGTGAAGCAATTTGTATGTTTTGCCTCCAAATTTTAAAATGTGCAATTCCGTTTAAGTTCTGTTTGAAATTTTTCAAAAAATATTAATGTATTTGCAAAGTAAATCTTGAAGTCCACCCAGGTTAAATAATCTGAGTGTTATAAATTACCTCTAATAGTAAACACTAATCCTAAAAATCTAAAATCAAAAAAAAATTTCGCACAAATGGGACCCACTGTGCTGTTGCTGCCCTGATGCGCTCAAACTGTGAGATGTGTAACTGCGATGGGCATAAAACGCCAGCGAAATGTAAAGTTTAATGCCCCTGTACTATGCCCGTTCCACAAAGTTCATGCCCATGTGGTTAAGTTAACCTGCTTGAATTTCAGCTCTTCTCTGTGAATAAAGAGTTTGAAAATTCCAACTAAAATGTTTATAAAAGAAACTAATGGAAAAGCTATCTTGGGGGTGGCACAGGGTGCCACAAGCTGCATACTTCTTTCCATGCTTTATAGAAAATTTTTCCGAATGCTATAAATTAGATGATACAAATAAAACAATACCAGCAACGCCATCACAAGCACCTTTCGTCTGAGGGGCGCAATAATATTGAGCTCATAATAATTACAATATTCTTGTACTCCAAAGGAAAGAGTATATGAGCTTTGCGCCAGTTTACGGAAATGTCGCAAATCACTCATAATAACAGAATATATGAAAACGTGATAAAAGTGAAATATTTTATTATACCCGATACCTTAATGGTATGGGTACATTGAGTTTCTGCATAGTATGCAACATGGAGAAAGAGACGTCGGAGTCAGGCTGACTAGAGAAATCAATATATAATCTGTCTGTCCGTATGAACGCTTATATCTTGAAGACAATGGGAGCTAGGACAATCAGACTTGGGACTCGAACTCGAAGTTGTATGTGAAATTAGCTGATCATGGCTACCGTCGGACCGGAGTTGCGGCTTTTTTAGACTCTTTTCGAAGAAAAAGGAGTCTATTCACTTTGCTCTGATGTTTGTAACGCACAGAACCAAACATCGTAGACCCACAAAAGTTACATCTAGAATACTTAGAATCACTAGAGGAGTCGATATAGCCATGTCCGTCTGTCCGTCTGTTTCTATTCGATTTACTCCGTCGTCTTAAAAGCTATTTTGCTGAAACTTGGTATTTAGCCTTCTTTTTTACCTAGGTAGTACACTAGTTTGAATCGGCCGGATCGGATCACTATATCTTATAGCTGTCATACGAACCTAAATAGGTTTAGGCAATAACTCCCACATTTATTATCTGATCCTGTTTAAATTTAGCACACATATGTTTTTTATAGAAATTAATATATTGGGTGTATGCATTAATTCGGGCGGTTTGTTTTCGAAAATTAAGACTTTATTGTGAAAAAATTGTTTTACCTTTAATGTTCAAAGTATTGCCCATCTGAGGCTACGATATTTGCCCATCTTTCTGGCAGTTTGTGGATCCCATCCCAAAAGAACTTCTCCAGCTTGGAGGTCAAGAGAGAATCGAACCAATTTCTGATACCCTGTTCTGAAGTGAAGTGTACTCCGGTGAGGGCATTCTGCATTGATCTGAACAAGTGGTAATCGGAAGGTGCTATGTCTGGGCTATAAGGCGGGTGAGGTAGAATTTCCCACCCACAGTTTTCCAAATAGTTTTTAACTGGCTTTGCAACATGTGGCCGAGCGTTATCATGATGGAAAATTATTGATTCGTGTCTGGTTGCATATTCTGGTCGTTTTTCCGCGATGGCCTTTTTCAAACGAATCAATTGTTGTCGGTAAAGGTCCCCATTGATCGTCTGACCCAATTTCAATAGCTCATAGTAGAGCACACCCTTGTGGTCCCACCAAATACATAGCATAACCTTGACACCATGGATATTCGGCTTTGCCGTGGATGTCGATGGTTCGCCAGGCTTCACATACGATCTCTTGCGCTTTGGGTTATCATAATGAATCCATTTTTCATCGCCAGTGACAATCCGATGCAAAAATGACTTCTTTTGGTGGCGTTGGAGCAACATATCCGACATGCAGAATCGACGTTCGACGTCTCATGGCTTCAATTCATAAGGCACCCAATTTCCAAGCTTCTGGATGAATCCTAATGATTTTAATCGTCTGGAAACGGTTGTTTGATCAACTCCTAAGACTTTTGCAAGTTCTTCTTGCGTCTGGCATGCATCTTCGTCGAGCAATGCCTCCAATTCATCGTCATGAAATTTTTTGGCTATCCGGGTCGTTCTCCGTCGTCTAAGTCGAAATTGCCCCTTTTAAACCGTGCAAACCACTTTTGGCACGTTCGTTCAGCTAAAGCTTGGTCACCATAAACGTCTAGTAAAATACGATGGCTTTCGGTGGCACTTTTCTTCATGTTAAAGTAATGAAGAAGAATTCCCCGCAAAAACACTTTATCTGGTACAAATTTCGACATTTTCAAATGAATGAAACAAATTGTTATTAACGCTAAAACAAATGACATCTACTGAAAATGACGCGAAATGACAGTACCTTTAAAATGAATATAGCTACATATGGGGTCGATGCGAAATAATACTAGTAGAGCCCTCTCTTAGAAAACCGAATTAATGCATACACCTAATATAAATCAAATTTCGTAAGGATCGGACTACTATATCATATAGCTGCCATACGAACCTAAATCGGTTTAGGGAATAACTCTCACATTTATTGACTGATCTTTTCAAAACTCGGCTAACACGTTTTCTACACAAATATACGCTTTTGTGCTAAATTTTATTAAAATCGGACTACTATATCATATAGCTGTCATACAAATCGAAATTGGCCCTATTAACTGACCAACCCCGTTCATGTGATTTACGGCAGAAACAACTTCGAAAAGAGTCTGTAATCTTCGGCACCCCGAAGATAACGTTGGGATTTTTTCAAATTCCGTTTGTGATTTTGAAGAATGCACTAAAATCTTATAAATGGGAAATCTTAAAATACAATCAATTTGTTTCCGCCAATTATAACAACTCTCATATTTTCTCAATAGGACTCAGGATTCTTTAAACAAAACAATTCTCACATATTTGTTATTTTATTTTTTAGGCAAATAAAATTGGTCTATCACCATTTTTCTGTCATAATGGTGATCCACTTACTACACCACCACCGGCGCACTGTGGCATACCTCCCTATCAGTTAGATCCAAAGTCAATGGGTGAGTATAAATGATATTTAAAAAAAAAAATATATATATATATATCATCTCTCTTTAAAGAGGTGAAACACCTATTAATTTGAGTAGTTTCAATATTTTGTATCTTTAGGATCTAATAAGATAGATATTTGCGATTCAGCTTTCTCACAGAATTGATTGATTCGTTGATTCTCTGAAGTTTTTTTTTTTTGTTTGTTTGAAATGCTAAACTAAAATTTTTTTATACATTCTATAATTTACGAAAATGCTAATAAACAGCTAAACAGCAATGGTGCTTTTGGAACATTAAAACAAAAGAACGGAAATATGTCGCTGGCCTTTTAAAGCAATGGGTATATTAAATCTAACTTTAGTGGCGTTCGCATTGTGTAAGAGAAAAGACTAGAAAGTAAAATGCAAATGAGCTTTCCGGTCTAATCTTGATCCTAACTAAAAGCTTTGGGTAATTTTTCGGCAATTGTGTGGAAAATTACAATCATTGTTTCAAGTATTTCGTTCAATGAGTTTAAGTAGAATATTTTTATTTGAGCGCATATAAAAAGAGCAAGTACTGTTTCTGAAAAGCAGACAAGAGTGGATAGAGATGAGGCAGGAATAGGACAATGATTGAGACACGAAAGACTTTAGCATACTTAGGTTGTGCAAACGAAAATATATGCAAATTCTGGCAGTTTTATTTGGAAAGTGCTAAATCAGGCCATTCCAAAGGAGGGTTTTTCGATAGGTAAGCAATTACTAGTACATAAGTAGTATTACGTGCGATATCCCGCTGATTTTGCTGTTACTTTAGTGGGAAAGAATGTACTTTTTCATCTTGAAAACATTATTATTTGGAGTTAGTATAACACGTGCTAGCTGCACTCGCCAGAGTTGAAGTCGTGGTAAGGGGAATAAAAGAGAAACAACAACAATACATTCATAGTGTGATACTGCCAAAGGATATAAGGCTATGGGCACGTATTTTTTTAAGATTGGTAAACCGCGTTAGTGTCGGTTAGAAAAATTATATAGCTTATGCTGGCTCGTTAGAGAACTTAATGATTCATATACTCAAACCCTTTGGAAATCTATGGAAACTAAAACTTCAGTACCCAATCCAATGCAACCTAACTCAACTGAACTCAGTGCCCAATTGAATCAACAAAACAAGCAATTAACTGACTAAGCAGCAACCGCAGCGGGAGTACCCGAGCAACCGAACCGCGTGCTATTGACTTTCTCACCCTTCGGCTCAAAGGCGAAATTCAAACAAATTATGAAATAATAATTTCACATGATGCGATTTTATTCATGCGCGCATGCTTTATAATGCCATTGATTCTGGCATTTTTTTCCTAATCGCCAGAGCGTTTTGTTCTGTTCTGTTGTGTGTTCGAGTTATGGGGTTAGGAAACACGGATACGGATACTGCGGCTCATGGTGGTTGAACTATAATGATTTCAGGCATGGCTATGGTTATGGCTGTGGTTCGGGCTCAGTTCCTCTTGTTTGTCAAGTCGGTTGCCTGCTCAGCCAGCCCAATGTTAACTAGCAGCGAAAATAAATGGCATACACTTAAGAGCTGGTTGCGGATTACACAGCATTATGATCATTCTCAATGGTCCATCGTATTGTATACTAATAATTGAATAACACAATGGCAAAAAATCCACCCAGGCAGGCGTTCATTTTCAACCAAAATGCTCTGCACTTGGCTCGCGCCGCATTTAAATTTTTAGGTCTATAGGTTTTCACAAGTTCGCTTAAGGATCAGAAAGTTGGAAGCTGGTACTCTGGGTATATGGTGAATTTCGTATTTTAATTATCCCCTGTACCTTAATATGGATGCATTAATTTTCTGGAAATATATGCAACATAAAAAAGCAAATGTCGGAGACCGTTTAAAGTTACCTATAATATGATCGAGATCAATAACAATTTGATGTATTGATTGGGGTAAAAACGGGCAGTATTCACATGGGATATACGAGAATCTAAATTTCAGAGCTAAGATTTAATTTCACCTGTCTAAGGTGAAAATGGGCGAATAAATAGTCCGATAGAAGGCTTGCTTGCGGTTTTGTGAACATTGTGTTGTTAATTTTGA
Organism: Scaptodrosophila latifasciaeformis; assembly: GCA_037075145.1. Classification (NCBI taxonomy): domain Eukaryota; kingdom Metazoa; phylum Arthropoda; class Insecta; order Diptera; family Drosophilidae; genus Scaptodrosophila; species Scaptodrosophila latifasciaeformis. The sequence goes on from JBAMCM010000165.1 coordinate 203,114, forward strand.
AACCGATCATAACACAAAGCCAGAATTTCCACCATTCCTTTTTGAATTCTGCCTGCTAGCTACAGGATATTCCAACTCGGCCGCGCCCGATTTAAACGTTCGATTTATTCTACATTATACAATTTTGAAAAATATCTTTTATATGTGTGTGCCAAGTTGAGGTGGGAAGAAACCAAACCGAGGGCAAATGGAACGATTTTAGATTACACTCTTCAACACAACTATTATAATCTTTTCGCAGAAAAAAAAGTATATATATTTTGATGTTTGTAACGCATAGAACCAAACCTCGTAGACCCACAAAAGCTACATCTAGAATACTTAGAATCACTAGAGGAGTCGATATAGTCATACGAACCTAAATCGGTTTATGGAATTACTCCCACATTTATTATCCGATCCTGTTAAAATTTAGCACGCGTATGTTTTTTATAGCAGTTATTATATGTACCAAATTTCGTAAGGATAAGACTACTATATAATATAGCTGCCATACGAACCTAAATCGATTTAGGGAATAACTCGCACATTTATTGACTGATCTTTTTAAAACTCGGCCAACACGTTTTTTACTTAAATATACGCGTTTGAGCTAAATTTTTAGCTGTCATACAAACCAAAATCGGCCCTATTAACTGATCAACCCCGTTCATGTGATTTACGGCAGAAACAACTGCGAAAAGGGTCTGTAATCTTCGGCACCCCGAAGATAACGTTGGGATTTTTATACTCTTTTCGCAGAAAAAAGAGTATATTCATTTTGCTCTGATGTTTGTAAAGCTATTTTGCTGAAACTTGTTATTTAGCCTTATTTTTTACCTAGGTAGTACACAAATTTGAACTGGCCAGATCGGACCACTCTTTCATATAGCTGTCATACGAACCTAAATCGGTTTAGGAAACAACTCCTACATTTATTATCCGATCCTTTTCAAATTTGGCATGCGTATGTTTCATATAACAACGGATAATTGTATTTAATTTCGCCCGGATCGTATTACTATATCATATAGCTATCATACAAATCGAAATCGGACCTATTAACTGACCAACCCCGTTCATGTGATTTACGGCAGAAACAACTGCGAAAAGAGTCTTTAATCATCGGCACTCCGAAGATAACGTTGGGATTTTTTTTATTTCATATAGTTACATGGAAGGAATAAAGAAAAACAAACAACCCTTGGATCTCACTTTCTTTTATAAGCAAGATTAAAAATAGTAAACAAATTTGAAAGCAGCCAAACTGATATCAGTTTTTGCATTTACTCTATTTTAGATTTGAGATTATGGAGATCTGAATACATATATTTTTAAAGAGCTCTGGTCCGAACCGATAAATATCCCTTATATATCTCTCGGAGTTGCAAAACATATAAAGAACTAATGATTCGGCTATTGCTTAAACGAGTGGGCGTTCTCTCTGTTTATATTACCTTGAGTAGGGGTGAAAGCGAGGGGTGGGGTGACTGCTCTCGATGAAAGCGACAAAAAGATGACATTCACGACAGGGATGTCTGATACTTACGTGGTAATGGTAATGGTAGTGGTGGTGTCCAGGCAGCAACCCTTATGCGAGATTTCGTAAAACGCGACGGAAGTCTGCCTTAAGAGCATCCTCAGCTTTGCAAAGCTGAATGTCACCGGCATACATGGAAAATAAATAAGATGAGTTATCAAATACATTTTGCTTTAAATTCTCCTACATCTTTTCCCTTTTGATTAATTTAGACATCGCCGTTTTCTAAGAGTGTACCTATTCTTTCTTGGAATAAACGATATCTGCAGAATGGGCACAGTTTAGATTATGGTTGGCTGACAAGCGGGGTGGATCCGCTATATAGAATTCGATTATCATAATTAGTAGTCAGATCCCTAGGTATTTATGTATATTTAAAAAATATCTTACTATTTAATATTGTCAATTGTCTACTGAGATTGACTTGAGCTATGGCCAAAGCATGTTATACATAAAAAAATAACTTACCTTCAAATACGCACAGTCGTAGGACTTTATAAGGGTTGCAGCTGGACGTCGGCTTGTATAGGAAGGGAAGTATCGCTATCAGTATCGCTAATAGGGTATGACCCACTCACTTCAAATAAATAAAAAGTATGCCCTCGAATGTATGCATTTGTTGATAGGTATAGAAAGGAATAATGAATATAAACATGTTGCACAACCACATAATAATGACATCCTTTTCGTCGCTTGCCTAATCCTCCGGCAGGGAAGAGTAACCCGCGGGTGATTGCAGCTTAGTACCCATGAAGCACCCCTGCGTCTGTAACATTAGCACGACAATAACAACTTGAAAATGACAACAACAGCGAAAAATTGGTTGTAAAGTGACAACAACAATAGCAGAAGCAGAAATGTTCCCCTTGCCTTGCTGCCTCAAATAGAAAGGACAACAAATTTTCAATTAAATTGGAAATAGCTCGAGAACCCTAATGAAATCGCTTAATAATCCTCTGTTTATACATCTCTTGTAAAGCAAGCCGATCCGCGATCCGACCGGAACCGAACGACACAGCCCAGCTTAGCTCTCAAAACAGCACAGCGCACCCCAAATGTCATCTATAATACATTTCTCCTCCTATTTGTCCTTTCGTAGCGACAATGCATTGCTGCGGCCGTGGCCAGCTTTTTGGTATGAGCTCGCTTGCCATTCATCGTTCCCGTAAGAAAAAAACGCAGTCTATAGCCTTACAAGCTTGTCCTTGTCGCAGCTATTGATCATTTCGGCAAGAACGGAACGGCGGGTTGCTAGTTGCTTTGATAAAGTAAAAAAGATAAACAAATGCTCATATATTCATAAGATAATGCAATTTTAAATAGAGAGTGAGTCAGGACTAAATTATATTCGAGCTATCAGAGGTTCAAATGGAAGGTGGTTGATGGTGACGTACTCAAAATCTAAATACCCTGGGTAACTTAAAGGTACTTAAACTTAACTTAGATCTCACCATATGGAAATTTTTTTCAACTTCCCCTTATTTACTACCAGTCATTTGATTAGTAAAGTTTCCTATTTTGAAACCACCTCGTTTCTATGAATGGTGAAAACACTTAGTAACTAAATATGATTTTTCCACTATGGCACTCTACCCTACTTTGGAACGAAGCTAGGATTGAGTTTAATTTAAGAATACTATTTTATTTACTTGAAGGTTAAGTGGTTGAATGATGCATGCGTGCAGACATCACTTACATTAACAAACGGAATAAACCTTTAAATAGATATTTTCGACTGACCGCTCCTAAAGTCAACCGGCCTGCCTACAATTAGGTTACCATGTTTTAGTATCTCTTAAAACTTTTATTCACCAATTTTTCCTACAATAACTCTGAATATGTATTAATTAGCCCATCTGAACGAAATTTTTTGGGAACTCACTTCTTTGTGAGCTGTACAGGGGACTGCTAATATTCGATTAAATATGTTTTGCAAGCTTTAAAACCCTAAATGTGCTGAGTTTATATGAGTTTGTATGTGCACGTACAAATTGGTTTTGACCTTAAAACAAAAATAATAATAAAACATCTAAAAGATATAGTCGCCTTAAACTGACCTAACTGACGAAAGAAGATTTTTGGGCAACCACATAACAATTATATAATATAATATTCCAACCTTGCTAAAATTAATCTAAGATATCAAATACTTAAAAGACTACCAAAATTTTTTTAATATCCAATAGGGTGTACAAATGTATGCTACCCCTCAACGTGGGCAATATATAAAGAAATATTTGTGGCCTAAAGTAATAAATTATACACCGCGGAGATCGAACAAAATAATATTTTAGAACTTAAGACTTCAATGTCCATAAAACAAAACGGACGAAATGTCAGGAATATCTGCTAACTACTCTTCGCCCGATTGATCCAATGAAGGCATCAATTTAACTTCAAACTTCTAACTTATAATAAAATATATATACCACTAAGGGTTTTTTAATAATTCCAGAATAAAATTAAAGGCATTGTAAAAATTTAAATCAGTGCGACGTTTTCATCGGGATGCAGAAGACTTCAAATTTTTTTTCTGAATTTTAAATTCCGGTAATCATATAAAGTGAGCGCCACAGTTATTCGTAAGACCGATTTAAGTTGTTATTGTATCCACATGATGTAATCGATCCGATCTTAATAAAATGTGGTACATACTTATGCATATACAAAATGTCTGTTCCGAATTTATACATGGCTGGAGTTAATTTTTAGGGTATACGATATCCAGTTGTGTGTGTTAAAAACATAAAAAAAAATTGAATCTAGTCTTTTTCGAAAAGAGTATAAAATTAACTTATTTTGCATGAAATTTATCTTATAAAAAGTTCGCTAAAATCAATTTGGAGACATTAGAAACATATAATGTATTGTGTCCCAACTCGGCCTTCTCTGAAAAGTGTATAAAACAATGCACGCAGACTGATATATTTTTGTACCAAAACGTCTAGTGGTATTTTGATTTTAATTCGAAATTTGGTACACTCCGATGTTAAAATTAGTGTACGTTTTCCCTGGGTAAAAGAGAATAAATAATTGCACTTCAAATCTACTTAACGTTTTTAATCTTTGGTATTTTGTTAAAATAGTCATTTGATCAAATGTAGTACATGTATATAGTAAATCTATTCAAACTGTCATAAAGGACAATTTTAGATCTTCACCGGTTTTATTCGTTTATCCGTCGGCTTTCTAAATATTCAATGTAAATTAAGAAAATATTTTGATACGCTGGACAAAGACTATTTTCATATGCAGATTGAAGCGAACAATTGTTTTAAAATTGAAAAAACTTTATATATAATATTTCTTTCAGGTCTCACTCGTCCGGCACTGTATCCGTTCTCATCAGGCCAATATCCTTATCCAATGCTAAGTCCCGATATGTCGCAGGTGGCTTCGTGGTGAGTTAATAGAATTAAAAATGTAAATTAGCAAAAGAATATATATTTCTTACAATAAAGAATGTATGTCTATTTAAAAAATCTGAATTTTTGTTAAGGTCACTAAATAAATAAGCTAATTATTTCCAGGCACACACCATCTGTGTACTCGGCATCTAGTTTTAGAACTCCATACCCCTCCTCGTTACCAATTAACACCACGTTATCAAGGTAAATTTTGCAAATTTTATTTCGAAAATTCCAAAAGATTAATTGAGCTGGTATTAACGAGTAAAGATAACATTTTCAGCGACTTCCCATTCCGATTTTCACCAAGTTTGTTGCCTTCAGTTCACGCTACGTCTCACCATGTACTGAATTCACATCCTGCGATTGTGACGCCTGGATCCAAGCAAGATTGTGGCGCTCAGGATACGACAACGAATAACCGGTATTCAAGGTGAGTTTTTGCGAATGTTAGTTTTCAAAAATATTGTTTTTGTTCGGAGTAGACTTTTTATTAAAAGCATCAACTAAAAATATCATCGTTATACAATTGATATATTAAAACAATATTTTTATATAGTTAGTGCCCGATCGAAATTACAATGTGGGTAGGGCAAGAGTTCAAATAGAAACAGAAGCCTGGTGTTATTTCTGTTGTCCATAGTACAGAAACGGAATGCTTTCACATTCGTCAATTTAGAAAATTTCGAATAGAATCTCAGCACAGGAAAAGTTTAAGGGGATGAAGCACAGTGCGCAGGCGTTTATTAAATGAGAGGGCCAATGGGACATCGTGCTTGTCCGTCCCTATCCGTCTTTTAGTTTAAGTGTGGGGTAAATTAAAGATGGCTGGTTGCTGCCCACCCAATAAAATTGAGCATCTTAATCAGCACTTTTATAGCGAGGCAAACTGCATAGAGAAATATGTTTATTTAGTGGATAGCAACCCGCGTGATTTCTTTAAAATTATTTGGCTAATACGATAACAAATATTCAGGTATCGATTAATTCCAATAAGCGAAGAGGAAATTCATTGGAAGGTAATAATTATTAAAATAATATTTGTATTAACAAATAATAAATAACAAAATTAACATTCGATTAATAGCACATGTTCCGATAACTAGCGTTCGCTAACAAAAGCTGGGTGATATAAAACTATATTTCTGATTGCTGAAACGCCACCTAGGAGTATATTGATGCATTGATGTGTTTGCCAGTAGATGGCACTTTTAGGTAAATGTCAGTGCTGAAAAACGATTTTATTGAAAGCTATGGTATTTCCGTGAAATGTCATGTGTTCGTGAACTTCAAACTTTTTTATCGGCTTCCGATTTGTTTTTATGCCAAGGCGGCAAAACAATCGCTATCGATGAATTTTTGCGTTGCACCTCTAATTTTTAATTTTTTTTTTATATATATATTAACAATATTTTTTATAAAAAACGAAGCATTTTGGAGCTTGATTGGTTTTGTTTTTTATATATACAAGAACTTATTAATAAAGAGCAATATTTATTTTTTTTTTAATGAATTAAAATTTAAGAATTTTGTAAAATACTACTACAGTTTTTGAAAATTAAGACCACCGAATTGGTCGCGCACCAATATCCTCAAATTACTGCAAGCCTACTTCGATTCGATTCACCGTTAACGCTTGAAATAATGCATATCACCTCAATTGGTGTGTCGCGTGTACAATGTACATATTTGCAAAGCTTCAATAGCATCGATCGGCATAAGTAGAAATACTTTTGTGTATTCAGTATAGGTGTAAGACCTAGAGAGGATACACACAGAGCCCGAGTGCTGTTCAAAAATTTTTAAAGTCCCGCATATTTTCTTTTCAAGTTTCTAATAGCTCTAATAAAAAAAAAAATAATCCCAACTTTTATTCTTTTGGAATCAGTTACATGATATTATAGTCTGATCCGGCCGGATCCCACAAATGTGCCACCTGCACACAATTTTCTTCAGAATAGCTTTAAAACGGAGCGAAAAACGAACTTGGCTCAATCGATTTTTTGAGTAATACTGACCAATGTGGTGGTAGCTTTTTGACCGCCTACGATGTGTGACTCTGTGCATTACAAACATCAAAACAAAATGAGTATGTTCCTTTTTCTTCGAAAAGAGCTTTAATAATGAACTCTTTTCTAGAAAGAAGTGCGCATGTGAAATAAGTCGGAGACCTGCCAAAGTTACGAACAGTGTGATCAATATAACTAGAGTAGTCTGTGTCACAAAAGCTAGTTATAAAAAAAAAGCATAAGGAATACCCTTAACATGAAAATAGGAAAAATTTGTACAATGTCGCGCATAAGGGCTACTTCACAAATAGGTCGTTAGATAGTGCGCTGGCTTTCTGTTTACCTATTTCTATCAGTTTAACTGTTTTTGGAGGAATTAATTTAGTCAGAACTTTTATATTAGCGCCAGGGTTGCCATCTAGTGTGCCCATTGCAAATATTTACGTTCGAAATTTGTTACTTAACGATTTTTTTTTCTAGGTAGAGGGTATTCCTTTTACTTGTAATATTTCTCAGACTCAGATTATATAAAATTTGATTTGCATACTTTTACTCATTATAAATATCAAGCCATGTATTCTTATAAGAGCGCCAGTGCGTATCCAGCTATATTTTGGTTTATTTTAGGTTTCGATTAATAGTTATCGAAATATAAATATCTTTTAATATTTGGCGGGTTTAAGAATTACAAATTTTAAGATATTCCTTTAAATTATTACAATAAGCAGTAAAATCTGTAGTTGACACTTAAAATTGGCAATATTTTCAAGCTTTGTATTTATTTATATATATATAAATAATATATGTATATATATATATATATATATATATATATATATAATCAAAAATCATTATTAACAGTTTGAATGTCAATACGAATTGCAACAATGCAAACAATAAATACTTTATTCTTGTATTTTATAATGCTAACATTATCAAGTTTTGTATATGAGAAGATTAATCTTATTCGAGTGACGAGGTATACATATGGAATTGAGCTGTCCTTTTTATTGTCGTCGGCGGTGCAAGTTAATAAATCAATTCAATGCTTTACTCTCAGGGATGCCAAAGAATCTCTGAATACACTCACCGCGCATTCGCTCCACTGACGCGCACTAGTTCTCGGAGAGAAATGTCTGACACTGTTGCCGTCGTATCCATAGTAGCCATCGCTAACTCTGCTTGTATTAAAGCCCGAAAGTCGAAAGAAATTCGTCAAATTGTTTTGCAGCTAGTATATACACGTTTTGCGAAATACTGATTTACGGCGGGTACAAGACAGTCTATAAACTTCTATTCGAGACGAGCGTACGGGTCAATTATTCGACATTTATGAAAATTATAAATTTGTTCTAAAAATTCTTGATTGGCTTAGAACCGTTTTCGTGAATATCCAGAAAACGTTTTAATGGTTTAGTGAAACAACGCAATGAATAGCGCTAAAAATTATTTTAATTGTCCAATTGGTCCATTGCTACCATAGACACATGTATATGTATACTCACATACATACATGCACACGTATTGAGTTGATAGTAGTGTTAATTTTTTTTATTTCTTTCATTAAAAGTGTTTTGTGAATATAATGGAAATTAATGGTACTCCGATAAAGTGGAAGTGAATTGCAAGTCAAAGATCACATTTATAAAGCCGATATATATATATTTTTTTTCTAAGAATAAATTAACTTTGTATTAGACCCATTAGAACTGTCAAATTAAAAATGGGTCATATCTGTCAAAAGTGAGGAATTGGAAAATATTGTTTTGTATCTTTGGATTTGGATTCAAGTAAATAATATTAAAAGTGTGTCGATTGAAATTCAGCAAATTAATTCGCCACTATACTGACTTTCTGAGATGCAGAGATGCAAATAAAAAGTCAGGGACAATAGCAGACCAACAAACAAGCATATATAGCATATAGTATACCATTAAGAGTCAGCAAACAAATAAACAAACAAACAGTGCGACCTGCATAAAATCGGATATCTACTCTATCAGGATACAGAACATATACAACAAAAGCTCATATCCACATGCATTCGGCTTTACTCTGGCCAGTGCTCGGGAAGGCAAAAAAAAACTTTGAATGCATAATTGTTTACGACAACACCTCACGTATTAATATTAATATAGCATAACTTCTGAAGATAAAAAAAAATGTAGAGAGGCTGGCTCTACATAGAACCGGTGGAAATTTAATTGAAATACAACAAAAATTGCAGCCTTAAGTGCTGACTGCTGCAGCACAATTCGTTTGACCAGCTCTTCTATAGTATTAGTTTCGTAGTAGTGCCCTAATATATTATTTGTAGGCACACAAACAAAACATGCTCGGAAGCGAACAGGCGCATAAGCCTCCGCAACAGGCTGAGTTGAATAAGGCAACAGGGTTATTGTTGTGCCCATTGCGCCTGTGCTCGTGATGAGCGAAGAGCGCGCCAGGCGACAAAAAAATATACGAGAGAAAATTATATGAAATAAACCCATACGTATGCACTTTTATTGTAATTCTGCGACAAATTTTGTATTGTTAATGCAAGTGTGTGTGCGTGCAAAAGCTTTCATTACCTTATGTAAAGTATGGACGTTCAATTCAAAAGGTAAAAGGCAGTATGTCATTTTATATGGTAACATGATTTGGTAGCCGAAAAATTCTTAAAACACTTCAGATTTAAGATGAAATCGCAGTTCGCCCGAAAAATGAGTCACTGTCTCATTTCCTCTCTCAGGGCTGCTCTCTCTCTCTCTCTCTCTTACTTTCCCTCCATTAATGCTACTTAGATAAAACTTAACAGAGAATTATATTACTAAAGTTTTATTGACTTAATTTTTTAGTAACCACATGAAATATGTGAATATGCAGTCGAAATGATATACAAAATTAGGAGATTCAGTCTTACTTATCATACAAAATAAATTATTTTTCAACTCTGATACCCTTTGACAAAGAGTTTTTATTTTTGTTTCGAAAAGTAGAGCAGTATTTGTACTGCTTTAAGTTGTGGCCCAGAATCCGAAAATTAAACTATTTTAGCGTAATGTCATCATTTGTATACATATATGTGCCACGCCCCCTGCTCATTTCAGCTCATAATAGTTGTACTATCCCAGATGTGCCATGCAAAACTCAATTATCCCATGCTTCAAACTATATATTATATAAATATTCCTTAGTTCTTTTTATGAATAAGTGTTGTCCTATACAATATATAAGATTTTGTTTGCTTTTACAAATGTCTTCTAAGTAAAATTAATGGAACTATGTATTAATGAATCAACTGTAGAACACAAGAGATGCTCAAATCAATGACGATGATCAGCGCCAGATGGAACATGAAGTAAAGCAAGTTCCGTAATTTTTAGTGTCACTACAAATATATAACTTGGACGAGCAAGCCAGTAGACTGTTGAAAATTTAAATTGTCGGCTTTAGCTCCCTATAATTTTCAAATGGAATTGTTCTGAAAAAAAAACCTAAGCTGTTTTCAAGCCAAGCTGGAATACAGTTGAGCTTATACTGTGTAATGATGTCTAAAGCTACAGAGCTGCAACCCTTAGATAAAGCCGGAGGATCAGGAGCCTCTGATAAAGTTGTTCAGAGTGATAAGACCGGCCTGATTTTGAACTCTAATGAACCTATGGAAAATAAGTGGGCTGCAACAAAGGACCCCAAAGCTGGAGGACTGGCGGTTTCCGGCGATTTGGATGAAGCTAACAATGATGATGGTGGACAATCAAATAATAGCGAATGCTCCGACCCAGCGAGAAATGATAAAATATATTTAGTTCCTGAAAATATATCAACTTCGCCGTCGTTTGGGGGCCCAAAAAAGGATATTTACTTTGATACTCCTCGGGAGCTACACTCCGAATTTAATTTGTCAAATACCACTATAAATGGCAAAAAGTGCAATCTTGATATATTGGAGAACATATTCAATATACCGGAAAGAACTTCCACTGCGACTAGTGCTATCAATTCAACCATTTCGAATTCAACAAATTTTATGTCGGAAATGTTTCTGCGTCACCACCAGGAAATGTTTAATCAATGGACCATGCCAAACCAAATCGGCAGAGAGGAACTACTCGCCAAGCTTTACAATAGTAATCTCCAGTCAGTGGATTCGCAAAATAGTCCACAGAAACAGCAACAACTTTTGGCAACTCAACTACTCTACGCTCGATTCCTGCAGCCCCAAATAACAGAACGACCTCTTCATGTTGTGGACTTTACAGAGGATTCAAAAAAATATGTATCAGAGTTTCCGACAGGGTCCTCTTTGACACCATTATTAGGGCAAGATAACAATAACAACAATCGGCCACTTAGTGATATGGAAGGAAGAAGAGATGAGAAACAAGCAAAGCCGTTCTCACAGATGCAAGCACACCTTAACTTAAGTAAAATTCGTGCTGGATTAAATAGACATGAAAGTTCAGCTCGCAAGACCCCTTCCACAGGGCGAATCAAAGCGGGTAATCTGGCACACGATTCGACGACCAATTTGTTCAGGGAGCAAAAAACTGTTTTGGAAGATGCCGTTAAATGTCTTCAGCGAATAACTTTCCTCTGTTGTCAATTCCAAGAGACTTTAATCACTCGGAACGAGAATAGTTTCGATGATAACACATCCACCAGCACCGATACAGCTCTAGGAATGACAGTTCAACGACATTTGGAATCCAATCGTGATGCGATTGGCAACATTTTAGCACAAGTTAAGAAGATGTACCATCAGTGGAGCAGTGCAGAACTGTATTATCTACGTAGCCTTCAGCGCTTGGGTCTCATGCCGGACACGGATAGTTCTCCAACTCTAACGCATGCTGTAATGGCGTTAGCTGCAATCGCACTTTCTGCTGAAAATGACCTCTCAGACACGAAAACTGATTCCGAATTACCGAAGGGCTTAAACTCTTCGTATAGACAAGAAAGCACAAGTGAAGATTATCTTATGTCATTTGCTGACAAGCCACGTAGTCTTCCTGAGATTGAAAGCTTCATTGTCCAACAAGCCACAGCTACAATGAATAAACCAGCAACAAAAACAGCAACTAACTCCCAAAACGGTCTCAACAATAGTGATAGCAGCGATGCCGAAGATTCGAATTCCCAATCACCAGTTTGCATCTGGCATCCGAAAAATAATGGCACTCGCATATCTGACGAAGATGAGAGCTGCACTGCTGCTGAAATTATTCTCGAATATGCAGCTCTGTCAGCACAATCCACCTCATCTGCCCTCAAAAGCGGTAACGCCATCTCATCATCCGATGTATCTGAAAGCTGTCTGGGTCTCAATATGCCTCCCGTAAATCGGGCTAACAGAGAGCCCGCTATTAACTCAAATGACTTTCAAAATGACATTCAGTTTCCACCAACCCCTTCCACTCCTCCCACTAGAAGTACCAGTAGTTGCTCCACTGGACCTAGCTCCGCCACATCAGCCACAAGCTCTAGCAAACACCACCGCAGAAAATCAAAATACGCCCGTCGTATTGAAACACCAAATGCTAACTTATCCTGCTTGGTTAGTGTTCCTCCTTCGGAATTCAACAAAACACAAAACAGTAGTGCCACCACTGCCAGTGCTAATGGTAATCCCAATTATAGCCCCATTTGCTCTATGCCACCCATGACAGCCTCATCCACAACGGTAACAAACTCGGTTTTAGCTTCGACAACATCCACGATTGCGACTAAAATTCATAGCGCCTCTTCGGCGTCGACTGTAGCTGCCGTAACAGCTCTCCAAGAAAGAGCACTATCTAACATATTGAAGGCCAGGTTTAATGCGTTCACAGCGGTTGCTGCTATAAGTGGAGATGGAACGTCAACGAACAGCTGTGATGTCAACCTAAGCCCAATTTTAGATGTCCCATATGACTTGAGCATAGGAACAAAGCTGAAAAAAGTGTAATTTTTAATTACTTTAAGCAATCTTTTTATTCTTATTTTATGCTTCAGTTTGCGTTATTCTAATGGATTAACAAGTTGTCGATATTTGTAGGGCTAGACGGGTAACATTATCTGATTCGGTAAACATTCGCAGCTGCAATAACTTACCGATAGTAATGCTCAGAAGTTGATCATGCTGTGGGTAATTTTATATAGAGCTCAATTGTATATCTTGTACACTGATTTTCTCTTTAGGGTTTTCATTATTATTCAATGCTCGGGTTTATATAGGCATCTTGATGGGTAACTCAACCATGCTCCAATGTTTCAGTATGGATAATATATATATATATTTTTATCACTTCCTAAGTGGACACGTTTTTGGGCTGATTTAATTTTTTACTATATTGATTATTATATATTTTTTAAGCAGAAGATCTTAAGCGTTTACATAGCCTGTGGATTTTATTGCATAGACCGAAGTCTTAATAAAGATGCTTGTGAGAAATCATTTTACAATCATTTACAATTAAAAAAAAAAAAAAGAATTTCATTTATTTTCATTTTTTTAATGCAAAAACATTTTTATTTGTTCTTATAAATTTTTCAAAATATTAATTTGAGCGTCCGGATTCCATAACCTAACTATGGCCACTGTATTCAGCTAGTCAATAACGAAGCTCAATATATGGAGCGTAATTGTAAAAATAAAACCAATTAGAATTTCATAATATATTAGAATCGCTTGTTTTCTAAATTACACTACTATTCATATGGTATTCATAAGAAATAAGAATCATAGAAGGGGCTATTTTGATATTCTGTGTATGTTAGACCTTCTCATTTTAATTTTAAATAAGAATGTGTTAATATTTTGAAGGAAGCAGGAATAATGCAAGAGAATTTAGAAGGAAGCGTTCTAAGTCTTTCCCCAGATTGAAAATATAGACCAAAATAAATTTAGCTAATATAAAAAAAATGTTACTCATTTTTTTAAATCTCATTACAGGAACTTGGATACAAAAAACTCATCGAATTCGCAAACTAATGACTGCAAAGATAGTTCAAATGATAAGAAAAAACCACATATCAAAAAACCCCTTAATGCATTTATGCTCTACATGAAGGAAATGCGTGCAAAAGTCGTTGCCGAGTGCACACTGAAAGAGTCAGCGGCCATTAATCAGATATTGGGGCGAAGGGTAAGTGTACCACTCGAAATGTCTCCCATGCCGAACCATTTTCATTTTGCATAATTAGGTATTTCAAAGCTGTTTACGGATAAAACAAAATAAAACAAGTGATGCCTATATTTCTTTTTTATAATCGCACATACACCATCGACGAAGTGCTTGGGATGAAAGCTTTATGATGCTTCACCTCCTATTGTGATTGAAAAAGTTGCATATGCCTATCGAATTTCAAATATGCATCGAAACTTTTAAATATTTGAAGTTAACTATGAAAAGCTCCATTTTTCCTGAAGGAAAATTATTTTATTTTATATATATATATATATATATTTTTTTTTTGTGCTACAGTCGCACTATACACTATGGGCAACAATAATAGCGACATCGTTATCATTAGTGTTACAAATACCGTTAGCCTTACCTATGACATTGTCTTAATGTGTGTTTCCCTGTAAACTGTTCTTAACTGATTTCACAATTACTTTACAAATACTTTTGTAGTGGCACGAACTATCCCGTGAAGAGCAAAGCAAATATTACGAAAAGGCGCGGCAAGAGCGCCAGTTACATATGGAGTTGTACCCGGGGTGGAGCGCCCGAGATAACTACGGTTACGTTTCGAAAAAGAAAAAGCGTAAAAAAGACAGATCGACAGCGGATTCGGGAGGTATTGCACAAAATTGTCAAATTCTTACACATTTTCTTATAATAGCATTCATTTGATTCATTTATGTTTTTTATCGAATATTTGTTTTTTTTTTTTTTTTTTTTTTTGTTTCACACAATGATCACTAACATACTATATACTCTTTTAGAAAAAAAAACACACACTTATACATTAATACAAACTCGCATAGTACACTTGAGCTACTTACTAACAAGTAGAACTAATTTAATAAATGTAATTTCTGTAAATATATATTTATAATATTACATTAAAACATTCAAATCTTTAACATTCGTATCCCCAGAAGTACATAAGCAAGCAATTTATTCGAAAGCAACAAAAACGATAGCAATAAAAATATTTAAAAATTCGGATTTTGTGCGCAGCACCAGTAGAACTGCTTAACCCAATTAATTCCCTATACATACATAATGTTGTATAGTCTTTATACCTACTAAATAGTTACAAAATTAAGTAATTAAAATTTTTTGTCCAACTAATAGAATACAGTACATACATATAATCTAATAATTAATAATTTAGTACAACCAATCATATGCGATGTGTAGCATAGAGTCCAACGAAAACGATCCAATGTTTCGTTAAATACAATACATACTTGATCAATAAAAATCAATAATTGAAATTACAATTTATGTAGTAGTATCGTATCGTATCGTTATGTTAAGTACCCAACCACCTCATTGTTAGTAATTGTCTTGATTACCAAACGCTTTGGTAGTATTACTTGCGTTCTTAGTGATCACTATCCGATCCAATGGACCTTAGTCAGATTTCTTACAGATAGTCAGCAAGCCTGCCAACACATAATTTTGCCGTTAAGGATAGGGGATACAATGTGGGCAAGCAGATATCATATATGAAGTGCTGTATTTGTTTAAATTTCTGTTAGACAGAGTCACAGAGCTTTGTGCTCAGAGTGGAGAAGTTGCCTATCTAATTTCTAATAGGATAAGATACGCACGTATACACACAAACACACACACCAACACATACACACATTCAAAAGCAAATGCAAATTGGAATATTTTAAATTAAGTAAAAAAAAAAAAAAAAATAATAATAATAATAATTTTTATTAAATAAATTTAGATAAAAGCAAACAGATACCAAAACCAAATATAATTTTTTTAATGCTTTCATTTCTTTCGATTCTCGAACTGAAGAAAAGACACTTTTCAATTCATAAGTACTACTGTTTTAAATCGCCGCCAAATTAAAACAAACAATTTGTCATAATAAAAAAGAACAAATTTGTTATTCGGTCTTCAATTGGAAATATGTAATTCGTCAATGCATGCACCCGAAACCGTCTACATGATCGATCCGTCAAAAGCTTTTCTACAAACAACGTTGATACAAATTTATTTTGTATAACAAAGTCCTCGATAGTTTCTGAGCTGATTGAGAATTGCAATTAATGTTAAGATTTACGTCCCCCTCTATGACAGCCGAGTCATGTCTGTCTAGTCTAGGTAATTTCGATATATGTGCCAAGAAGGGATAAAGCGATGATGGATGAAATACCACTGCTCATAAAATCATACTAGCATGTTATTTTCGATCTCAATCAAATGAGAAAACTACCAATAATTTTTTCTACAACTCTTTTGTTTTTTAATCGTTTGCGAAAAAAAACACAATCTGAACCTTATCTGAACGGGTCAAACGATTTTATTAATCAATTGAAATAATTTCGCACTAAACTAAACCAAATAATAAATCCGAACGAAAAAAAAACAACTTTTAAATGTATATGCAAATGATCGTACATCCATCTCCCTATTTGATCGACTTTAAAAACGAACAAAAAAAATTTCGCAGTGGCATGCCTTGGGGCGTGAGGAACAGGCCAAATATTACGAGTTGGCTAGGCGAGAACGCCAGCTGCATATGCAAATGTATCCAGATTGGAGTTCACGTACGAATGCGTCACGCGGCAAGAAACGGAAGCGGAAGCAAGACGTCAACGACGGTGGAGGTTAGAAAAATTTCCTTAAAATATAGTATCAATATCAAAACCAATACCAAAAACCAATCAAAAAACTAAATTAAAAATTAAATTGGCTGAATCAAGTTGGTTGGTTACAAAACAATAAGGAATTATGTATATCACTAAAATGCATAATCAGTTTTAAAAACCGATACCTACATATATAGTATAGTACGTAAGGAAACATATACGCACATATGTATAAGCAAATATACAAATTATATTTCAAATCAACTTGAATTAAAAAATATGCAAACACAAACAATTGTACATTATATGTAATTCTCTATGTTATACCTAAAGACTATGTTAAAAGTTGTATTATGAAACAGTTGTGTTGTTTTTCTTTTTTTGAGGGCATTGGCCACGCGATTTAAAACTATTTGACAAATAAATGTTTAGTAACCGATCCTAAAGGATCATCTGAAGCAAAACTCCACTACAAAAAAAAAAAAAAAAACAAAAAAAAAAATGATGTCTCGAATTTTATAAAAAAAGAGAATAAAGCAAATGAATTGGCCAAATTGCTATTTGCTTTTCCAAATTTATTCCACAATTTCAACTGCCGGTCTTTAAGAATTTTTTAAACTATTCAACTTTGTGCATGAATTTATTTATCGGTTTCCGTTTTATGAATAATTTCGAACAGCTTCTATAAATGTGGTGCATGCCTTTCTCTTTCTTTAAGTAAAAGTAATTCTAATCAAGCTAGTCAGTCTCTTCATTTTTATTCGATACTTTTTATTTTGCCAGGACATTAAGACATCTCATACTATTGCTTTGTCTAATCACAACTGTACTTTTGTAACAATCAGTAATAACACCTTAATTAGTTGCATTATCATTTCATTCCCCTAACCAATTATACATTTGTACACGTTGCTTTTGATATTTTTAAACTTAGCGACAGCGTAGAGTTAAATGAAGACAGTACAAACAAAAGAGAAATAACCTCATGAGCTTATAACCAAAATCAAAACTAAATCTAATTGATATTTTTTCTATGTATTTAGGAAATAATATGAAAAAGTGTCGAGCCCGTTTTGGATTGGATCAGCAGAACCAGTGGTGCAAGCCCTGCAGGTACGTCATACTCAAAATTTACTTTCGATTTATATGTTAATGTGCGTCGCAAAAAAAAGAAGAAAAATAATAAAACATACAAAAATATTTTTGAACCTACATATTCAGAATCCATCACTACCAACATAATTATTAATTCCAATAAAATTATTTGATAACTTGCAGATTAGAAATATGCAAATACAATTTAAAATACTATACGAATGTCATTCAGAAAATTGTATTTCATCCCTCCTACTACTACTATGTACCAAGAATAGAATACACACCTACACACATACACACATTAACTTATTGCCAAATTTTGTTTAATACACACAATTAATTTACGATAAAACGTAGTGGTGAAATAAAATGAGCATAGCTGCCTATGGCCTCACAGGCACTTATACAAATTTCACCCATGTCAATCTCAATTGTAATAGCATGCGAATATCCCAATTTACTAATATTACCTGCCGATCAGCCCTCCACTTCTTTTTTATTCACAATGCGTTCGATCAGCGATGTGGTTATTTATTTATTTACATATTTATTTATTTTTTTTATTTAATGTGTAATTTTCACAATCTTCATCTACAATTAGAACACACCCACGCAAAAACAAAAAAAAAACTAGAGAAAAAACGGAAAAACCATGCCCGACTTTGAGATACCCTTTACCATCTCATTGTAATGCAAGACTCCATTTAAGTTGTTTTTATCTCTTTGTGAAAAAAATGATATATTCTGAATACTTACAGGTACAGAAAGTGGTACAGTTAATCTTTTTGGGGTATTTCTGTTTTGGGTCTTCCTTCAAGATCAAGACAAAAAACTCATTTGGAAGATGCAAAACTTTAAGGTCAAGATAAAAAATCTTTCCGAAGAAGCAGAATTCGCAAACGTATTTCTCTGTCATTAGGTGATACGCGATATTCTTTTGACATCAGTAAAGAGGATTGAGATTTTTTGTTTAAATCGTGAAATAGATCTACTATGCAGATCGTACACGTATCATTATAAATACCACATCTATAGGTCAATGTTATTGTCTAAGATATTTATTTGTTTGTAAAAACCACTGAGATGAAGATCATAAGCATATTTTATTATACACCTATAAATTAAATAGGTCATAGCTAAATGAAAATGACATGTAAAAAAAAACCTAGTTTCTTGTCGAAGAGCGGAATAACTTAAAGGTAAAGAACTTCAGTGTATAAAATGACCAATATGAGCACTTAGAATGTCTTAAAACTCATTTCACATATGAGTATGTATGTATGTACACACAATTGGATAAGTAAAATGTTGAAGGGTATCTTTCACTGGTGTTTTTATTTTTTTATTTTACATATCGTATATTTCGATGGCTTGAAGCCCAATCCGTTTGCTTATGAATATTCCATTCAAAAGGGTACACGGTTTCTCAAAGTCTTCCAGGTCCGTACCTTCATATTTTTTCTAATGTTTTCCCTGCTATGCCATTTTACAGCTGGTAAGTTTTAGCGAATTTCATAAAATTCCAAAAATGCCGATAGTGTCTTATCCGAACCAAGATTAATATATTACAACATTAGTTATCTCCCATATCAAATCAAACTAACAGAAGAACTATATCTCTCGAGCCGATTTTAGCTTTGTCCGTTATTAGACAATCAAATTTTCTGTTTCTCAACTATGAGAATGCCGTTATTTATTGACCAATTCCAAAGCCTATGAAATTTGGTCTTAAGTTAATAGCAAACATAATTTTCGCCGGTTTCGAAAATAATATCTCAAGAAAGCAACCAATCTTTGAGTAGACAGTAGTAGTGCTACGGGCAACATAGCTTAACTATGCAGGGGTGTTTGTGGCCATACCTGAGGCATTCGTGAGTAGACGGTATCTCAAAGAAGGAGGCAGTCGAGCTTTACATTTTCCCTCGTCTTAATAACATTCTTTATAGTTATATCCTTGTTTTTATTTATTTTGCGTTGCATATATAATTTGATGATGAGATTGCGTGGAAAGCTTTGAGGTCTGCAAATTCGGTCGAAGGGGGGAAATATTGAAAGCGAACTGTTGTTTATTCTGAATAACATAAACTTTGTGAACTTTTGGCACTTAAAATAACCACACAAATTGTACACTAAAACCCGTTACATGTATTTAAACAATGATGACAAGGCTATGATAAGATTTTTATGATTATTGCTCTCTCCCATTCTCCTCTTCATAATGCTTACGGTAAAAACAAATAATATTTGGACTTGATATTGACATTCGATTCGACTGGCAACACCTGTTCAAAATTTAGCCCCAGTTTGGGAGTCATATCGACAGTGAGCAATAGCGGCACCGGTGTTTCTGGAATAAGCAGCTTGGGCGTAGGCGTTGGTGTTAGCATGCTGACACCTATTGTAAATGGCATTGGTGGGACAGTGATGTTACCCAACTCGTCCTCTTCATCGTCTTCGTCATCGTCAACGTCGTCGTCGCATACACACATACAAATGTTGGTAAATAATAGCAACAGTGCAGCAGGAAGCGGCTCTGCCCTTGGCTCTGGCACTGGTTGTAGTACGCAGCCCGTAAATGGTGGATCTCTTGGAGCGAATAGTGTAGGATCAGCTCCAATAGCTGGCCCTGGCTCACAACAAATGTCTCCTCAAGCTCCGCCTACTTACGTCAACTTGTAAAAGCTCTCTCCCTCTCTCTCACACACACACGGACAAATAATATACATGTAAATACATCAACAAAAGGAAGAAGGATACTGAATGCTGGCCATAAGGCCCATCGCGGGGGGGGGGGGGGGACGATGTTAACCAAATGGAAATTAGAATCTTATACAGAAGTAGTCTTCTTCTATTTCTACAAAACAAAAAAAAAGGAATCAATTTTGAGCACACTCAACAAAAATGGAATACTTTAAACTGCTTACCACACCGGTTCTTTGTGGATGCCAGTAAATGATTTATATGCTTAACATTAACATATTAAACCTGTTTAATGTTGTTGTTGATGTTGTTGTAATTTTATTGTTATTATTTAAAATTCTTTCTTTTTTTTCTTGAAATATTTGTCAATTTGTTAATAAGTTTTCAGATGAATCAAATTGTCGTTTTTTGTTGTTGCATAAAAATCTTTCGTTGCTCTTGAATCGTTCTCTTTTGTATCTCCAAATATTAGAATGTTTACTTACTAGTATGAATGTAGCCTAACTTATGCGA
This sequence comes from Scaptodrosophila latifasciaeformis, assembly GCA_037075145.1. Taxonomy (NCBI): domain Eukaryota; kingdom Metazoa; phylum Arthropoda; class Insecta; order Diptera; family Drosophilidae; genus Scaptodrosophila; species Scaptodrosophila latifasciaeformis. Next base: position 224,111 of record JBAMCM010000165.1, read on the forward strand.
CTGCTAACTGGATTTAATTTCTTCCAATTTTTTTTTCCGTTAAACTATTTTTTCTGCTTTAAGTTTTTTTTTTTTTTTTGTATGTCATGACGTTGCGTTTTTACTTATTGCATATTCATTTTTTCCTACCCACATCCTCACCAATTTCAGCTAGGTATTATCTTAGCCGAAAAGAAAAAAAAATGAGAAACAGAAATCCTTTAATGATCCGTAAACGCAATCCATAACCCTTTGAATTCCGAATTGATCAACTCGATGAGCTTAGCGTCCAGTTGGAATATTTCAAAATACAATGTGCAACTGTAACAGTAAACGTTTTTTATTTTTATATTTTTATTTGGCAGTTTGTTTCAAGAGTTCGCAATATGTTTGCTCGACTTCGATTACTGAATTGAATTTCATACAGCAGCACCACCTACCCAAAGCAAACAATTCGAATTCGAATATGCATCAGTTAAGCACAATGCTGCAAAGAGCTGTTGCGTTGTTGCAAACGGCAAGAACTTAGAAAGGTTTGAAATATCAAAGATAACAAATAAGAAGCAAGATTGTTTAAAGTCGCATATGAATCATTCGTAAGAATACTACAATGCGGAAATGGCATTGAACATATATTTTTATCCAAATGGTTATCCCACAGGCGCCTAGTGCTCTGTAATTGAAGTTGTGGGTGGTGTGTTTAAGACTTTTGTTCCTGATTTTTTTTATTTTGTTTTTTTTTTTTTTTGTTTTTGAATGACTTGCATGCATTTTAAGGCCATAAAATGAATTACATATGGCTTTGACTAATCCCACCATTTCACCCGATTAAAGCCACAATAGCCTCAGCTTCTATTGTGTTTAGAAGCGATCACTAGAGAGGAGAAAGAAGTTATATTTCAACTGGTGCTCAAAGATTGAAGTATTAGCAATTTTATCCTATTATCTAAAAAAAAAAATTAAATCTGTATTTAATTTTGGCAGTAAACACTTAATACCGAAATTTCCATATGTATGGGATATTTAAGATAAATTATACATATTTCTATATACATATAATATTTCTTTCAGATAGGTCAAACTAATTTAGTCTCACTCTTATATATTTTCTGAAATCCACATCGGATTAGAAATTGTTGGGATAAAATATGCTGTGAAGAAATTTTGAGAACTGTTCGATATTGAGTAAGAAGTATGAAACGTTGCCGAGTTCTTTTTAAGAAAGGTAGTTTGGGCATGCAGCATGATCAACCCTGATGAGATATTGCTTTAACTTATGATCATATAATTTCATTTTATAAATATACATTATAGCAATATATTTTTTGAATTTTGCGTATATGCATTTGCTTTGCATTTAAATCATTTAAATTTTTTGATTTTAATTCATGCATGATCACTTTCGGTTAAGAGAATTATAGTGCATATTACTTTTTACGCTGCACTTATCCTCTAATTATTTAAAATTGTTTAAAATGCAGTCCTTGCAATTGAATTTACAAACAATTATTATTATTTTTATTTTTAAATGTTTATAACAATTTAAGACTAAACTAACAATATTTTATGCTGTCTCATTATTCCCAGGCGCAAAAAGAAATGCATTCGCTATATGGAAGCGATAAATGGAAATAGCAAAGAGGACATTAGTGGACTTGAGGATCCCGGCAGTATGAGTCAACTCAGTGATGACGATGACGACGGCAGCTGCGGAAGCGGTGAGGACAACAACAAAACTGCTGATGAAGACTCAGAGTCACTAAACCAGTCACTCTCGAGTCCGGGCTGTATGAGCGGGCTATCCAGTCTTCAGAGCCCATCAACAAGCCTCGCCAGCCCTCTTAATATGTTGACTAGTCCGGCAACGCCAGCTGGGGCAAATAGTATGCTACCTTCTACTAGTACTATGGAACCAACGTCGTCATCCGGATCTGGGTCCAGTACTGGCTCAGCATGTAGTATAAGTAACTCAGCAAATACCTCAAGCACAGCATCACCGGCAACTACAACTGGAGCGACGTCAGCCCATGAGCGCGCCATGATGCTTCAGCGATTTAGCCACCTTAGTCTTCCTGTTGGAGTAGTTAGCAATACCGAGCAAATATTCCAGTCCAACACGACAACGAATGTAACTGCTGCACTAACAACAAACGGGTTCAGTCTTGCAGCTGGTGTGGCTACGGGTAATAAAATCATAGCCGCACTTCAGAGTAATGGAAATATCAATAAATGCGGGCCATCTGGCCTGGCGTCTTTACACCGCAATCCAATTGGGGCCAATCCCCGAGACATAAACAACCCCTTAAGCATTAATCAACTTACTAAGCGTAGAGATGAACAAAGCATTTCTTTTGCTGCTGAAGGCAACAACGGCAAGGAGATTGGCGGATCTAGGACAGTTAATATGGGTGGCAGTGGTCGATCTATTATAGACATTGCTGGGAGCTCTACGACTCCGATTTTACATCATGCACCACTTCCAACGCACTCCTATCATCATCCGCATCACCCGATCTTTTGTGAAAGCTTCAGTCAGCATTTTCAGCATCAGTTTAGTCATAATTTGACCAACTCCTCAAGCGTTGCGATACTTCCTGTTGAAATTCCAAGTGTTAAACGACGCAGTGCGTCGGAGCCCTCATCAGCAGCCAACACTTCTACGACCAGCGCTCAATCTGAAACTGGAGCTATAAGTGTATCATAGCACAAAAACCGATCCCAAACAATAAACCAATCCTTTAACAAATAACAGCCTTCAAAATCTATTTAAGACATTTGATTTCATGGCAGTTCTCTCACTTCACATGTGCCCTGTTTTCATCCGTTGACAGCTCTGCCTAACCTGTTTTAAAACTTAACAGTGCAGAACTGCCAAAAAAAAGTGCAATAGAACGTTGTGCCGTTTCAATTTCATAGCCTCTCCCACCTGTAATGTGTGGCCATAAACAGATTAGTTTATCTTCAGTTTTCAAGAATATGTGCCAAAAACTAGTTTATGTAAAAGTTAACAAGTCAACAAGTACTAAATATCAATCGCCAATGCCAATATTCTAATCCGATTCCAACACTTTTAAATAAATGACGTTGTTCAGGCGTCGATTTTATGAAGTTATACTCGATAAATGGCGCTTTTGAATTTGTTCAGATATACAATTAATTATTGTCATTTTTTTCACATATGAACTGTATTTAGGTGATTGGTATATTAAAACATTTAGTCGTATCTACCTATATAAACAATGTACATACTTAATCAATTCCTTTTGACCACTAAAACAAATGTTAGAAAAGAAAAATACAAAAAACAAAACAAAATCAAATCGATAAAAGAAAGATAAGAAAAAAAAAACGAAACAGAGCATATTAACGAATTTATTGACCATAACACATTCAAAAGCATATGTATTTGTGAATATATTTACAATCTTATATACATATGTACATATACATATGTATTTACTTTCATGTAAAAGATTTTACAAGCGGGGCGATTCAGGATGAAAACAAAATGAAGGTATTCTCGACTTTTAATTTCTATGTGGCTAAGTAGTATTTGGGAGAGTGTTAGTCGAATATAGAAAGCGAGCAAAAATTCAATAAATAAGTGAAGAAAAAAGTAAAAGTAATAGTAATTAAATAAATAAATAAAAAATAGTATTAAGTACAAAGTGCAAAAATCATACATACATGTATAACTACGAAAACAACAAGTGTGTGCAAGTGAGAGTAAAGTTAATATACATATATGTAATAGGGTGGGCTGTGGTGGAGCTCTGGTAAAATTTGTAGTGAACACTTAACGATAATTATTGTGTAATTTGTAACAATGTGTATATCCATTGCCAATTCTGAAAAAGACTGTTTAATACATATGGTATGTACATATGTACGAGAAAATATGAAATCAAGAATACATATATTTGGAACGAATTATTTTTAAGGTTTAGTCTTTAAAGCGATGCGTGATCGCTTTTGCGCCATCGCGTGATCGCTTATAAATGAAAAGTTGTATTGTTTAATGAATGTACCTATCGATTAAGTTAAAGTAGTGGTATTTACAGAACAAACAAAAAACAAAAAGAAGAGGAAAAAACAACAAAAACAAAAAACCAAGACAAAAACGAAATTTCAAAATCATGCTTCGCCATCCTTACCTGAATACTAAAGCCAAAAACATATACCGAAATACGCGACAATATTGCGTTACATTTGATTTTATCTTATTCGGTTCCGTTTCGTTATCTTACGTTTTATTTCGTTACGTTATACACTAAAAATTGATTGAAAGATGTGTGACTAGCGGAAAACTCTAGTTTGATAATAAAAACCTTTATAATTTTCATTTCTCTTACAATCCACACAAGACCATATTTCCATGCTCTCACCTTTAACAGATTTTTCAAGATTTTGGGTCAGCCAATGATATGTAGTCTTACCAATCATAGTTGAACTAATTAAAACCATTGAAAGCAGTACATTTGTAAATACATACATACATACGGTACTGGCTTATTCAGTCTTAAACAAAAATAAAATATATACACACAAATTTCTGTACATATGTATGTACACTCATTGTCGATGATATTGAAATTATGTACGTACATACTCGAACTTGCGTAAATACTACTTTATCTGTAATTGTCATGCTAATCAAAATTTATGCGTTGAATACATATGCTTCCAATTTTCTGTGTTTTTATAATTTTTTTTTTTTTTTTTTAATTAAGTATATATTGTACACTTCCAAGTTGCAAAAATGCAGATGAAACAGATTTGCAATATTCACGGTTCTATTTATTAAAATAATTAATTAATATTATTATAATTAATATCTAAGTCATCGCATAGCATAATGTGCATTCGAGTCAACATTGTTATTGCAAGACAAGAAAACAAAATGACTAACACTTTAAAACGAACACTGAAAGCGTATTATTTTATTCTGTTACAATGGCAAATATAACGATAAGCGATTAAAATGAATAGGAAGATATGAAATGTTACTATTGTTCACAGAATGTTTGATTATTATTGCCATGATTTAGTTAGTAATAATTCTATTTTTCCTACATAATTTCTAAGATCAAGATCAAGCACAATGCAGCCAACACATTTATAAACATACATGCATAAATACATAGACCTTCATACATATGCCAAATGCAACAAAAATTATATATTTGTGTTTAATTGTATTTCGCTGTATTTGCTCACGCATACCCTTCAAGTGCAACTTTTCCGTAGGGCATGCAGAAGATGGTAAGCGCTATTCATATAAATGAAGTCAAAGAGTCAGGAACTAAAGAAGACCATTTGAAATCGAATTCAACTTATTGTAACACTTAGATGCAACGAAATGTAATAACGGTGTACATATGCACATATATGTCGTTTTTTTTTTTTTTTTGGCTTGTATATTTTGGGGTTGCGGTCTTATTTTAGCTTATCGCGCATCTTTAGTTTACTTCCAAACCCAAAAAGAAAATTTCAAAAGGTGTCGTGGTCATACTACTGGAAAATAATTTTTGGGTAAGTCTATGAACGCGTTCGTCTTTTTCGGTCATTCAAGGTAAGCCTATTGTCCCCACCAGAAAGTTCTGTTTATTAGCCTGTAAAATAAAGAATAAACTTATATTACTTCAGTGAGTTGGTAGTATATTTGTCGCAATATTTGTTTACGTTTCGTGGTCTACGATTCGCGTAATTTAGAGAGCTTTTGAATAAAATTATCGAGCATTTTATATCTGCCTCTGAGTTGTTTTCCAATCGGCGCCTTTGACAAATTTGTCGATCTATGCAAAAACATATTATCATGCACTCCAAAACTTATATGTTCGCTAGTTATATTTTGTCATTTATGGTATTATGCCCCGTACCCTAAGGCTAGAATTACAAAATTTGATAAGAAGAATCTATAGGACATTGGAAAGAGCAAGTTAGTTTTTTTATTGTGATCCGACCCCCCGTCAAGGGGTAACGCTAAAGAAGCCCAGATAACCAAACTTGGGCCGAATACTGTCCTTTTAGCAAGAAAGAGTTTGTTGGAATTATTGCTTCAGAGCCAGCCATTACAGCTTTTTGCAGCTTTAAGCTGACAGTTTTTATTAGTTCTAACTAAATGCGCAATTTAACTACCCTTACCAATTACGTTGTGAGATCCCCTCCCATTCATAGTATAAATAGATTACTAGATCGCTCCCGGAGGTTTTTGTTTTTGCCATTCATGTACTGTTGCTTATTTTTAGTTATGTGGGTAGATCTGAGTTGCCACTCTACCCATTAGTGGAGTCCCATGGGAAACGCTGATCTATTGGAATTATTTTTCTGCCCGTACTGGTACAGGTTATTTCAATTTCGGGAGTATTCGAATTTAGTCCAGCGGCAGAAAGTGTAGCAGAAAAACTGATCTCATACACAAATTTCCATATAACCCGAAGGAGGTTGGATTGCGAGCGTAGCGAGAAACCACTGGACGAAGCCCCATTGTTTGTTTCTTGTTTTTATACCATTTTCGAAATTCAACGAGTATATTTATTTTGTTCTGATGTCATAATAAATAGAAATACACGTCGTGGACACCCAAAAGTTACCCTAATTTTGGTCAGAATAAAAAAACGATCAAGTTAAAAGCTTTTGCTTGCATGCAGTACACTTTTTTGAATTGCCCAGATTGGAGCACTATGTCATATAGCTGTTATACGAACCTAAATCGGTTAAGGGAATAACTCCCACATTTATTATCCGATCCAAATTCAAATTTTACATGCATATGTTTTTTATAGCAATTTATATATGTACTAAATTTTGTAAAGATCGGACTACTATATAATATAGCTGCCATACGAACCTAAATCGGTTTTCGGAATAACTCGCACATTTATTGACTGATCTCTTTAAAACTCGGCAAACACGTTTTTCACATAATTATACGCGTTTGTGCTGAATTTTATTAAAATCTGACTACTATATCATATAGCTGTCATACAAATCGAAATCGGCCCTATTAACTGACCAACACCGTTCATGTGATTTACGGCAGAAACAACTGCGAAAAGAGTCTGTAATCTTTGGCACCCCGAAGATAACGTTGGGATTCTTTAAATTTTGTTTGTCTGCTGAAATAAATAATAATTGACAAAACTCAGCGACAGCTGCTATGCCACTCAGTGGATGTTGCATTTCTGATAACTACATACATACATGTTAAGTATGCTGGTTACACTGGTCGCGTCAATGACTTCATAGAAGCGCGGATTGAAGTAAAGTCCAGCTTTGTGGCTGCCGGTATGTTGAAATGTATATAAGAGCGCCTATGCGACAAACTAGGCGCGGAATTAAGATGTTTATTTCGGATTTAATTAAATTGATGGCCTAAAGCTTTAGAATGATTCTCCAAAACAGAAAAAGTCTGGCTATCTTTTATTAATTTCAGGATCATGTCATCACTTTGACTGTAGAAAAAATTTAGTTTTATTACTCTAGGGGAGATTTCATCTTTTAAAATTAGCCTTCTCCCTGCTTTTTTGAGCTTTTTTGTTGTCGATATTTTTGTCCAGTGCTTGTTGGTGTTGAGGATTTAACGGCAAAGACAAAAAACTTAAAAGGACTTAAATCTAAACCTAGTACATTTTTCCTTAGTAGCTTTGGTTTCAATAGTTTGAGGTAGAGGTTAAATTAAACTTGTTCAAATGTATGTAACATAATGAAGGATACGAGGTTCACCCCCAAATTTACCCACAATAAGATCAGCTTAACTAAGAAAAGTGGATATAACAATGTCCGTCCGTAAGAACGCCTATATCCAAGAGACTATAAGAGCAAGGATATCTAAACATGGGATTCGGACTCCTTATGTGTGTACGCTGGTCAAATTTTTGTTCTCCCCCGCCCTTCCTTCAAACCCCTCACTTTTTCAACGCCTTGTAATTTCAGAATCAAGATTTAATGCCCCTTGCCTAACTGGCAAACGGTCAAATGAACAGTTCGACAGATGGCTTGCTTGTTTTATGGTGAACAATGTGTTGCTAATTTCAAAGGAATATTAATACCAGAGGTTTTTTAGTGAATGCCAATTGGGGCTACCACCCGACTAGGGTTATTACCTTTTATTTTTCAATTCCGTCTACTAGGTACAGTGTTTCCCGAACTCGGCCCCGCCCGTGTTTACGTTTGGTGTTTTTTTTTTTTTTTTGTAGAGTTAACCGAAACATGGCTTAAGTGTGACATTTTAGATTGAGAATGCCGTATGGCTGGTCGCGGTAGTGGCCGTTAACTCGACCATATCGAAACTTATTTTCACTAACTCTGTAGATATTCAATTTATTTGCTTAAAATTCAATTTGAATGGCATTTCTCTATTTATAGCAGCTTCCTTCTTTTGATTCTTATCTTGATATATGTCATTTTAACTCTATTAGAATTGTTTTAAATTTTAAGACTAAGAACAACTTATCAGTTTTAGAGATTTTAATATCCCAGAAATATAGTGGCTCACAATTCCTAATTCCAATATGGCTTTACCCGGTAATAGTCACGACTTTATTTATGTACGTTTGAATTTTCGCTATCTCTGGCTAATTATTTTATTTATAAATCTTATTGAATAGGAGTTTGTAATTGGTATTTTGTTTGGATTCTTTCAATACTCTTGTTTCTAGAATCGATGCTCTTTCACTTCCTGACAAATCTTATAATCCTTCAATTCGCTTGACAACCTGCTTCCCTTGTCAACATAACTGCCTGCTTGTCCGTCTATTGTTTTACGTTAATTTCATAAAACTAAATAAGCTTAAAAGGAGGATCAACTGCTCAAATTTACACTTGTTCAATAATCTAGACATGGCTATAAATGTTTTTAAAATGCACCTTTTTCTATGTTTGTGTCGCTATTTCCTGTCACAATAACAATATTACCTTCCTAAAAATCACCTAATCCAATGAATTTAAAAAATACTAAGCCAAGGTTATTCAGTTAGATCTTAAATCTCCGTGAATTCTAGTGACTTGTACCGATATCATTTGGTTTGATCTCAATTTTCGGCTTATAACACTATATGTGCTAAAATAGCTACCTTTTCCGTTGTTAGCTCGAAGCCTAGCGCTTAGGTATATCCTTCTTTTTTATCTACCGTAGATGGAAAATAATGCAAAACTTATGCGATTGCGTGATACGGGAGTTAAAAAAACACACAGTGCTTTTGAATTCAATTATGAATTAATTTATTTAATGATGCCGAACGTTAAACTCAAGCGCGGCCGAGTTTGGGATACCCTGTACCTAAAAGACGAAATTAAGAAAGAAAAGGTGGCAACTCTAGTCGGGTGGTAACCCTGGTCGCCTACATTCACATAAAACCCATAGTCTTAATATTCTTTTGAATCCAACAACACATTGTTCATAATAATGCAAGCACGCCATCCATCGGACTGCTCATTTGCCAGTTTGCAGGTTAGGCAAGGGGAATTAAAATCTTGACCCTCAAAATTTGTTTTTTGTATATCTCGAGTAAATATGGTCCAATTTTAGTCATGTTTGATATCAACCTAATACTTAAATCTTAAAACTTAAGAAATTATACGGCTTTGAAAAAGTGAGGGGGTGGAAGGATGGGCGGGGGGAGAAAAAAAAATAAACTTGACCAGCGTACACACATAAGCAGTCCGAATCCTAAGTTTGGTTATCGTAGCTCTTAAAGTCTCTAAGATCTAGGCGTTCACACGGACGGACGGACAGACGGTCAGACGGACGGACATGGCTATATCAATTTCTCTAGTCACCCTGATCATATTGTGGGTAACTTTGGGGGGTCTCCGACGTCTCCTTCTCTATGTTACATACATTTGCACAAACTTAATATCCACTTGTACCTTGAAAGGTACAGGGTATAAAAATTGCTTTCCAATTTTGAACCAACTATCCAGTCAAATGTGCACTACATTCCCGGTTTCGTGTTACAGTTTTTTGGTGCCCAGGTTTCGGGCCAGTTAAAAGATTTCCATGATGTGAGTCTGTCCACTTAGGGCATGAGTCGTGAATTATGCACTGTAGAAGTATTTATTTTTTTATGAAATATTTTGGTGGTCGATTCTGTCGTCCACTTCCACCTTTAAAAATTAACGTCATCGGTCGCAATGTAGAATCCTGTCTGGGCGTTTCTTGAGCCCGCTTCTATGTCTGCACTTGTTTCAGGTGACTGGCTCATTCTCATCAGGTTTCTGTGTCATTTTTTGGTTTGTCTGATATGTCGCAAATAGTAACAATAATCGTAAGATTTATTATCGGAGGACAATGAGATCAGTTGGTTTTTAAGCGCGTTTATAGGTACTATTTATCTGAGTGATTGGGGGATACCTAGCCATCCGCCACCATATTTGCGCTACTTGACTTGTATTTCTGACCACACTTGAACTTTTTATTATTTTTTTTTTTTTTTGGATTTATTAAATAAATTAAGTGAAGAATCCGTACATCTTATTGTATCTTTAAATCACAGGGTGGGGAAATATTCTATGAATTACCGAAGAAATATTAAAATAAGTGAAGTAGAATATAAGTAAAGAGTTTTAAAAAGTTTTTACTGTTGACCAATTGTCTTGGCGAAGCCTTGCCGTTTAAGTCGTCTCAGAGGTCGAGCTGGGATAAGACGTCTTGCAAGAAGACTGCTATGACTCAGTAATCTGTCACTGTAGCGACTTGTGTGTCTCCCAATTTGTGCCTCAACTGTGTGAAGATTGAGGTCTTTATGGAGTGTGGAGTTCTGTACATACCAGGGACATTTGGTTATTTGTCGTAGTGCGCGGTTTTGCATCACCTGGATACGTTTATAATTAGATTTGGCTGCAATTCCCCAAATCTGGATCCCGTATAACCAAATCGGTACGATACAGTGCACATATACAGCTCTTTTGCATCTCAGCGAGAGAGTGCTCCTTCTATTCATGAGCCATCTCAGCTGTTGTGATCTGTGACCACATTTCTTTACTGTGTTTTTGAGATGCGGCCCAAAGGTGAGGCGTTTATCCAGGGTGATACCTAGATAAGTTGCTTGCAGCGGCTGATTCAGGGTAACTCCTTCTAGCTGGATTGGAGGGGTATTCGGGATGAGCTTTTTCAATGTGAAGCATGGATTTGTTGTTTTCAGTGGGTTTATTTTTAGGTTCCACCGTTTACACCAGGCTGCCAGAGTATTAATATATTCTTGTAGTCCGTTAGCTGCCTCTCTGCTGTCCCTAGAGTTATATACAACTGCGATGTCATCTGCATAGGTTGCCATAAGAGCCTTGTTCGGTGCTTCCATGTGTTCGAAGCTCGGGCAAGGGATATCAGCAGTGTATAAGGAATATAGTAGCGGTCCTAGAACACTGCCCTGTGGGACTCCAGCTCTCATATGACTTTAAAGTACAGAAAAAGGGCGCAGGTAGAAGGGTCATTATCTTGCATAATAATCCAGCATGCCATACTCTGTCGAAAGCTTGTTGCATATCTATAAAGACAGCGTTGGAATACTCGCAGTCGTCAAAAGCCTGTAATATATGTTTCACCAGTCTGTGGACCTGTTCTATAGTGCCGTGTCCCTTTCGAAATCCAAATTGATGATCCGGCAAGATATTACTTTGTCTTATAATGTCGTTGATCCGATTGGCAATGAGTCTCTCCCATATTTTAGAAAGGGAGGGTAAGAGGCTTATAGGCCGATACGATTCAGGATCAACTTCTGGTTTCCCAGGCTTGTGGATCATCAAAATAACAGCCAGTTTCCACTGTCTTGGGAACACTTGGATCCTTAAAATAGCATTGAAGATTAGTGCTATATAGATTATCGCTTTTATAGGTAAAACCTTTAGCGTGGCATTGCAAATCCTGTTAATTCCTGGAGCTTTATGTTCTGGCAGTAATTTGATTATTTCAGATATTTCTTCTATCCTTATTGGCCTAATTGGCCAAGACATCTGCAATGGCATTTGTAGGTATTGGTGAGTCTCTCTTATTTGCTCTGTCGTGGCAAAGTCATAAGGAGTGAAGCGATCCTCTAGATGGTGCCTGAATGCATTAGCCTGTTCCACTTCAGTTTTTGCAATTTCCCCACCTGGACAACGTACGGGTACCCATCGAAGTGGTTGCCGTTTAAGCGCTTTTGTGTACTTCCACAACGAATAGTTTGCATCAACGGTATAGTCCATGGAAGATCATTTTTGTTCAAAGAAATCACTTCTGAGTTCCCTTAAGATAATTTTGAGTTGATTTGCTGCTCGGTTCCACAAGATCCTGTCCCATGGATCCTGAGTTCGAATAGCTCTTCTTCGAAGACGTCTTTTAGTTCTAATTAGTTCTCTGGCCTCTCTTGTTAGTACAATACCATAACTTCTGGGGCATGTCTCAGGCTCAGACGGCATAGAAGCAGAAGCAGCTCTATGTATATTTTGCGTTCTCGATGTCTTCCTTAGAGCTCAGAACCGTATTTAATTGAAAAGAGTTTTCCAGATGTTGTCTGAAAACTAAAAGATCAGTTCGGCTGTTTATTAACCGAGAGCATGGCCTAACATAGGCACCTTCTGTTTGTAGAGTAGCAACAAGGGCTACATGATCGGAGTCTAGATCCCAGTTTTCGAAAATACTTATTCTGTTTAAGTTTATCCCATGGTATGACTGGGCACATGTGGGTATCTAGTTGGTGAACCTGTTGCAAGGATATAAGCACCTCTGGCTTCAATGGCTTCTGCTAGTTCTCGACCCCTGGGTGAATTGTACGTATCACCCCATAGCCAATGTCGGGCGTTCCAGTCCCCACCAACTAAATATCTTTGCCCACAAGAAACAAGTATGTCACTGAAGTGCCTTTCTTCAATTCTATTTGTTGGTGGACAGTATATCGCGCTAAATTCCATATCTCCCAGCCCGGTGGAGACCTTAACTGAAGACATCTGAATATTTCTCGTTTCAATAACTCTTTGCGGGAAATGACGAAGAGAAATCCTCACCAGTACTGCTGCTGCTCCCATCCCGTGATTATGTCTTGAAGGTTTGTATGCGGGATAAAAGCTCTACCCATGTATTTTAACTGTGTTTCCTCTGTTGAGTCTGATCTCGTTTAGGAGAAGAATGTCAACGCAGTTGTTGTGTGCGAAGAGCTCAACTTCTCTGGCTTTACCTGAAATGCCATTCACATTCCAGATAAGAATCTTTAGAGGATTCATTGCGATGGTAAAGCGTTACTATGGAGTTGGAGAGCCGATGTATCCCCAGTCCGTTGCTTCAACATATTGGCCATTTCAAAAACCATTTTTTCCAGTCGTTCGAGTCGTTGACTGTTCTGCTTGTTTTGTTGTTGTTGCTCCTGTTGCTGCTGCTGTAGCCACGACAGGAATTGCTGCTGTTGTTGCTGTTGAAGCTGTTGCTCCCAATTCATAAAGTGTTACTGCTGCTGTGCCAATATTGACTGAACATCAAGCGGGTGTTGCTGCTTAATATTATTTTCCTTTAATTGTACATTATGTAGACGAGACTGGGCTGTTGTATTGCCATTTCTTGCAATAGCTGCGTAGGACAAACTCCCAGTATGGCTTTGGGAGTGCTAGCTATTGCATGTTGCTCAGTTGCGTGCTGCTGTTTTTGCTGGGGTTGTTGCTGGTTTGTTGCACTTTTATCTAACCTGGTTTGTTTAGGATGTTGCATCTTTTTAGTGCCCATTGATCTTCGAAGATACTCCTGGTACCACTGGCAACCTTTGTAACTTGCCATGTGATTTCCTCCACAGTGTATGCAGATGGGCTGTTGATCATAGGGACGCACGCAAAACTTGGTTAAGTGATTTTCACCACAGCGAGCACAATTGGGCTGACGACGACAGTATTTAGCTGTGTGGCCGAATTCCTGACAACGTATGCATTGAGCAATTTCCGATGATTTACGCATTCTTTCTATCCGCACTTTCTGTCGGCATAGTGTGTTAATATTGTATATGTCATTAATTTTTGCACATGGCTTTATATTAATGAAGAATATATAAAGTTTTTCTTGTCTATTACTCCTGGATCTTGGTTTATGTACTTGTAGAACATCAAAGCCGTATATTTTAAAGTTGTCGATATTTTCCTTGGTTAGGGTGCTATGGTGGAGGCCCTTAGCTACTATTCTGTGAGGCTTCTCTTCTTTCATTTGGTACGTATGGAATTCAATTCCCGAACTATCCAAAAGATTAACAATGGTTCTATAAGTATCAGCGTCTTTGGGAAATATTCTCACTGTTTCTCCTTGATTGACTTTAACTGTTAAATTATCTAGGCTAGTGACCTCCGTAATGAGCTCAAAGAGGTCATTAAGGATGGTAAGGCTCAGTACTATTTGCGGTGGTTTTGTTTATAAGAATTCTGCTTATCAGTATATTGTTGTGGGCTGCTGGATGTCTCATTTGGTGCAAAGTCATCATTGGGAATATTCGGACCGACCGATGCACACAAGGTGGCAGCAGCGTCATTACAAACTTGTGCAATTTCTATTCCATCACTGGTTTCGTCCAATTCCATGTCTCGCATGGCAAACCTATTGTTTGAGTTTGCCTTACTAATTTTTGCTGAATATGGCTCCAACTTCGCTTCGCTGACAGCTGACATCAGACAATCTAGTAGCAGCTTTTTCGCTAGAGCTTGGCCTACTGATTGCTGCAGTTGTTGTAGATGTAGTATTGCAAGTAGCACTTGTAAATGTTAACGTCGTAGTTACTGTGCTTAGGTTAACAGATTCAGTGCATGAAAAGCGTTGGTTATTCAATAACTCCGTCCTGATATCCAGTGCAGATTTACCAGCTACTTGCCGCATTTCTTTATAATCAATCGGCTTATTACTAAGCTGAGAGTTAGAAGTTTTGTTGTCCGTATCCATTTTACAGTTATTAATCCGGTCCATTTTTCTGATAAGCGCGTTGCTTATTGCCTCTCTTTTGCGGCTGCGCGCAGAGTGAGAGGCAAAGCTTTGCCCTAACGGGCAATCAATGCAGTCTTATCTGACAATTCAGTTATATTTTTGTGTTGTGGTCTAACTGACGACACTGCGCGAGACAGCGTCCTAAAAACAAGTAATATTTATACAAAAATTATAAAATTTTCGCAAATATTCGACAACGCAGAAAAATCACGTGACAGCTTTGTCAAAGGTTCAGGAATCACTTTTTTATTATACATTTAAATTTGAATAAGCTTAGTATTAGGATTTCTTTGACTCAGAAAATCCATGAGATGTTGATGGTCTGCTTGTATGGATACTTTTGCTCTTACATTTAGGTACGTGCGTAGTTTTGCCAATGCTTTCTCGTTCTTTGCATAGTTTTTTTCAGCTTTTTAAAGAGTCCGCATCTTAGCGAGCTTTATTCGATACTTCAGCAGTCAGCTGAAATTCTGAGCAAATTTCGGCGTAAGCTATCTACTAAAGGCCTTTATATTTTCGCCTCTACTGCGTTTTTATCTTGTTAGCTTCGCAAAATCTTTAATGTATTGAATTGAGTGTTCTGACTAGCGGGATCTTTTCAATGCCCTCTCTTTTTGCAATACCGGTTTTTACTATTCCTTGGGTGATCGTAAGTCTCAAGAAATCACAGCGTCTGGGTTTCTAGAACGTTATATCGTCCATGTAAACATAGCAAAATTTTTTTTTTTTTTTTGGAATACAATCTCTTTATTGTTTGTTTATTTAAAAGCTGCCCTTTTGGGCAATAATTAAATTTTTGGACAATAACTTGGCGGTACAAAATGAACAGAAAGACATTGTAATCTCATATAGTTAGGGGATTAGGAGAAGGGGATTGGGGGACGGGGGCTAGGGGATGGCGGCTTCAGTGGTCCTCCTCCAATGGGAGATCCAGGGGGTGGGTTCTTTTGAGCTTCCTTATGCTTTGGCTGTTGTCCAATAGGTTTAGCGCTAATGAGTTCGGGTGGCTGTGCAGCTTCTCTATGTATTTAGAGCTGACCTTTTGGGTGACGTCTTTAACCCACGGCACGCCTAGTTCCTTGTGGATGGTTTTGTTGTCGTGGTAGGGATGGGCTCCTGAAACCAATCTCAAGGCTTTGTTTTGGAGCCTTTGGATGGGTATCCGATTGGAGTTGCTGGTCGAACCC
The DNA here is from genome assembly GCA_037075145.1 of Scaptodrosophila latifasciaeformis. NCBI lineage: Eukaryota > Metazoa > Arthropoda > Insecta > Diptera > Drosophilidae > Scaptodrosophila > Scaptodrosophila latifasciaeformis. Next base: position 240,200 of record JBAMCM010000165.1, read on the forward strand.
CACAGTTGTATACCGTAGGTCCATATAGGTTTTATGATGGACTTGTAGACCAGCAGCTTGAGTCGGTTTTTCAGCCTAGAGCGCCTGCCTATGAGCCAGGAGTATTGTTTCAGCCTTATTTCGGCTTGTTTCTTTTTGCGCAGGATGTGGGGCCTCCAGGTGAGACGTCTGTCCAGCGTCATGCCCAGGTATTTTGGCGTTGGTTCGTTTGGGATGGTCACACCGTTGAGGGTGACGGGTGGGCAGTTACCCTTGCGCAGAGTGAAGGTAGTTTGGGTAGATTTATCTTCGTTGACTGTGATATTCCACCTCCGTAGCCAAGGCTCGATAACGTCAAGTTGATTTTGAATACATTCTGACGCATTCATTTCGGCTTCTGCTGTGGCGAGAAAGGCGGTGTCGTCGGCGAAAGTTGCCACTGTAAGCCGTTCGTCGGGAATGATTGGGAGATCAGCTGTGTAAATGGTGTACAAAATCGGGCCAAGGACGCTACCCTGCGGCACTCCGGCATTGATTCTTTTGATTGCCGACATAGCTTCGCCACACTTCACTCGGAAGGTCCTGTTCTCGAGGTATGATCTCAGCATATCAGAGTGCGCTTGTGGTAGGCAGTTCTTAATTTTTTGGAGAAGTCCAGGGTGCCAGACTCTATCAAATGCCTGTTTGATGTCAAGCAAGACGGCACAGCAGTATTTTTTCTCCTCGAAGGCATTGAGGATAGTGCTTACCAGTCGATGGCATTGTTCCGGGGTGGAGTGTGAGCGCCTGAAGCCAAACTGGTGATCCGGGATCAAACCAGCCTCGTCCAGTACAGGCAACACTCTGCGCAAAAGTATTCTTTCGAATACTTTGGAGAGTATCGCCAGTAAACTAATGGGACGGTAGGAGGCAAGATTGGCTTCAGGCTTGCCAGGCTTGGGGATGAGGATCACTTCTGCTCGTTTCCATGGGGTGGGGAAGTGGCCTAGCAGGAAGCATCTGTTGAGACTATCAACAAGCAGTTGGATGCAGGAGGGAGGAAGGAGTTTGATTGCACTAGCTTCAATGCCGTCTGCACCTGGAGCTTTCTTATTTTTGAGGCCTTTAATTTCAGCTACAACTTCCTCGAGTGTTGTCGGCTCGATAGGTAGTTGGTTGTGACTGGGCTGATCAACTGCGCGTAGCGTGGCCTCTTCTTCCTCTTCAGTGCATCTCATAATGGGGGTGAATGTACCACAGAGGTGGTCGGCAAATGCCTCAGCTCTGTCGCCGTCGGAGCGGCACCAAGTCCCGTTTGCTCGTTGGACTGCAGCGGTTCGCTTGATTGGCCCCTTGATATGTCTGGTTACCTGCCATAGGTCATGCTGGGGGTCTCCTGGTTCAACATTTCCCAAGAAGTGCTCGAATGCGCTCAACCTCAACACCTGCAACTGAGCCTTCAGTTCCTTAGCGGCTCTGTTGAAGAGACTCTTGTCTCTCGGGTTCCTTGAGACAAACCAGACTCTTCTAAGGCGTCTCTTTTCGTTGACCAACGCTGCAATTTCAGGTGACCAGAGGTGCAAGTCTCTATGGGATGGCTTTGGAGTGGCGTGAACTCTAGGTGACGCGTGAGCGGCGCCATTGTGCATTTCCTGCGTTAACGCTTCAATGGCGGCGTCAATTTGCTCTGGAGTGTTGAGTTCCTGGTTCGCGTTGATTTTTTGAGCCATCCAATTAGAGAAAGCATCGAGATTGGTGCCCTTCCTGATTATCCTTGGTCGAGGTGCCCTTTTTTGAACTGGGAGGTTCAGACGGAGTTCGGTTGCACTGTGATCGGATAGGAGGTCCGCGTTCGGGGAGCACGCGATTTTGCTGCGATTTTGCTGCGATTTATGCCCTTGGAGAGTGCAATGTCGAAGATGTCGGGGAATTTAAAAGGGTCTGTTGGCCAGTAGGTGGGTTCTCCGCTGGAGTGGCTGTCAATCCCTCTGCTCTGTATGCATCTGAAGAGAGCATTTCCTTTCGGGTTGTTGACTCGGCATCCCCACCACTTGTTTTTTGCGTTGAAATCCCCAGCTATGATGAATCTAGCTCCCAAATCTTCAAGCAGTAGGTCGAATTGGCTCTCAGTCACTTTGTGCCTTGGGGGAAGGTAGACTGCAGCAATTGTTATGTCTCCAAGTGGGCTGGAGACATTTATTTTAGCGCACTGCACCCATTCCTCCTCTAAGGTGGCGAACTCGTAGAACTTGATACTGGATTTAATTATGATAGCCGCTCCACCGCGGGCACTACCATTTGGATAATCGGCATGGATGATGTTATATCCATGCAGTTTCAGGTATGATCTGCTGGAGAAGTGAGTTTCGGAAATCAGAAGGATGTCAATGGAGTTAGTGTGGATACAATGTTCCATTTCAGGCCTGCTTTTGATCAGACCGTTTGCGTTCCAGAAAGCTATGTGGAGGCCTATTTGCATACTTTTGACAGTATGGTGGTGATCATCACCGTCATCTGTTTGAACATTTTGTCCAACATATTCTCGAACAGGTTTTCCATTCGAGCCATGATGGCAGTCATCTGGGATTCCTTGTCTTCCACTGGTGGCTGTTGGTTTGGTGGCTGTGAGGGGATGCCTCCCTTGATTGCATCTGCGAAGCTTCGATTTCGCGTGTCAATGGGTTGAAAGGATGGGTAAGTCGTTGGGTGGATTTTCCGTGCGTCTTTTAGCTGCGTCAGACGGGGTTTAGGTGACAGCACTGCCTTGGCCTTCTTGTAGGCGGGGCATCCTCTATAAGACGCCGGGTGGGCTCCGCCGCAGTTTACGCAGTTTGCTAGGTCATCTTTCTTTTTCTGGCACTCTATTGAGGAGTGCTTTTCTCCACATTTGACGCATCTAACTTGGAGTTTGCAATAGCGTTGACTGTGTCCATAACTCTGGCATCGATTTACGGATTTGGCTCAATTAGTATAATTATGCCTTTTTTCCATGTCGATGACTACCTTCAAATTTAGAGTATTCTTACTGATTATGCCGCGAAATATTTTTTCTGTGGGGAGCAAAAAAAATTTGATCGCAGATATTTTAAGTTAAATATGTCTGGTATACGAAACAAACGGAGGTGCCAAAAATCTGAATCGTGGAGCAGAGTTATTCCTTTGCTTCGGATTTTCTACGAATCTAGGTAGTGTTAACAAATAATCAGAGATCGAAGATTCCGAGTTAAATTCTAGTGTCACGACCGGGTCTGCTTCTTTTGGCGGGTTTTTTATATTTGTCGATAATCTTTGAGAGGTAGAACTACTTGGGGCTGCCCCAAATTTAAACTTGCTAGAGTCTCGGGTTTCTCCCATTCCATGATTGTTTTATGTAACGGCATAACCTAACAAAATTTTATGATTAGAGCGCATTCAAAACCGTAGGACAAAAATGTATAAATATATTTGTTATTTTATGCCCATTATAAGATTGGTTTTATTAGCTTCTTTAAAGGGACTGTCCTACGAAGCGTTAGGCTTGGACGTGGACGAGTTTGGGATACCCTGTTGACAGAACTAATAAAGAAAAGGCAGCAACCCTGGCCTGCATTGATCCGCTACATTCACATTCATATTTTAATCGAAGCTTTTTCGAAACCACTTTTCTAACGTACAAGCGTAAGAAGTCCGAGTCCGAAATTTGGTTGTCCTACCTCTAAAAGTCTCTAAGATCTAAGCATTCATACTGACGGACATGGGTAACTTTGAGGGGTCTACGACGTCTCGTTCTCCATGTTGCATACATTTGGACAAACCATATAAACCCTTTATTAATGTACAGGCTATAAAAACACAGTGTTTTTATACCCTGTACCTCAAAAGGTACAAGGGTATATTAAGTTTGTGCAAATGTATGTAACACGGAGAAGGAGACGTCGGAGACCCCCCAAAGTTACCCACAATATGATCAGGGTGACTAGAGAAATTGATATAGCCATGTCCGTCCGTCTGTCCGCGCGTACGCCTAGATCTTAGAGACTATAAGAGCTAGGATAACCAAACTTGGGATTCGGACTCCATATGTACGCTGGTCAAGTTTATTTTTTTCTCCCCCCGCCCCCCCCCTTCCACCCCCTCATTTTTTCAAAGCCACATAATTTCTAAACCTTTCGGATTTAAGTATTAGTTGCTTCTGAAAAGTTGTTAGGAATCTAAAAATCTTTCGATTGATATCAAACATGACTAAAATTGGATCATATTTACTCGAGATATACAAAAAACAAATTTTGAGGGTCAAGATTTTAATTCCCCTTGCCTAACTGGCAAACTGCCGAATGAGCAGTCCGATAGATGGTGTGCTTGCAATATTGTGAACAATATGTTTTTGGATTCAAAGGAATATTAAGACCAGAGGATTTATGTGAATGAAGGCGACCAGGGTTACCACCCGACTAGGGTTGCCACCTTTTTTTTTTTTAATTCCGTTCACTAGGTACAGGGTATCCCAAACTCGGCCGCGCCCGAGATTAACGTTCGGCTTCATTAATATTAATGTTTATAAATTGCTTTTGGATTTTGTACTAACTTAGAACAATCTTACTTTGTTGTTGTTGTTGTGTAGGGTCTTTGAGGAGTGCGTGTTGTTGGTGTAAAATACCTTGAGGCTAGCTGTTGCTCGCGTTGCTTCCGGGACGAAGTCCCGATTGCTATGGGAACTGTTTATGTTGTTGTTGTAGCGTCGTTATGGAAGGAGTAATGTTCTAAGATAGAATAGTTAAAGTTGACGTACATATGAGAGGGTAAAATTCGCAGGATCGCCACTACTGTTGGCTCTGTTGCTGTTTTTATACAGTGCATTCCCGGTGCCGTGTTGCAGTTTTTTGCTATCCAAGTTATTGACCAAGCGACCGGTTCCAACAAAGTGCTTATTTGCCCTCAGCGCACGTGCCATGAATTATTTGTAGAAATATTTATAATTAAACTAAATACTCTTGGTGGTCAATTCTGTTGATAAGTCTATTGCTGGTCTTTTTCCAGACGATCTATTCGACGACGAATTTTAATTCGGATCAGCATTATCAGCTTCACTTCCTCAGTCAAATAATGTATGCTATCCCTTAATTGCTGAAAGTCCAAATAACTAAATAATTTTAATTAAATGAAACACGTTCATTTTCTAGGACCAGATGGGGATCCCGGCTGTGCTCTAAAGTTTTGTTCTTAATCTCTATGCAAGCCCATCTTAAAATATTTAACTTATAAATAAGCTTTTTTTCTCTTCCTGCTATTTGGGAGAAATTGTTTTTTATTCCTCATTTCAAAACTGTCAGCTTTCTTTAGGGTTTTGAGCGAAGTTTAACTTCTCACCCCTCAACATCTATGCAAGTCCCTTATTTCTCCTTATTAACATGCATTTGTTAAGCGAAGGTACACTGCGACTAAAATCTTAAAATTTCCATCATGGGTGGTTGTGTTTAAAAAACAAATAGCAGACTGATGTTATTTACACACATTTTAAGAAGGATTTTAATTCCGTTCATCCTTCCTTGTTTTTGTATAAATATCACTGTTTTTTCGGCTAACCTAATTGCCTAGATAAGTGATTATTTTACTCCAGGAACCCAACGAATACTTTTTAGGAAAACATCAAATGCTTTAACTATGTTGTCCGGTATTCCTCAAAGCAGTTACCTTAAACTTTTTAAATAATAGTGTTATTTTAACTTGCTAAGTCTAAATGTTTTTCGAGGTACTCCATGCTTAGTTCCCTATAATCCTAATCTAAGTGTTTTTCAGTGTTTAGGGTAAGTAAATGTTTTTAAGATTTCGCTTGACTCCAAATTAAAATTCAATAGTCACTTTTTATCCACCGTCAATAAAGCCATTGGAGTTCTTGGTTTTGTGAAAAAGATGGGTCTGGGTCTCTTTTGAATAAGACTCATGTGCTAGGTGCCCTCAATATAAGATACATCAAAATCGTTTTGAGTCTGTTAAAAAAAAATGTTTACTTTTTGCTCTCCGTACCTTTAATTGGAATACGGACTTATGCCTTCCTTCTTACATTAGTAGACTACAACTTATAGACTTTTTTTTTGCAAATAGTAGAACTTTTGTTAAAATGCTTTTTATGACCAGACAAATTAATGTAGCAATTCCTTTTAGACCTTTGTGGACATTTATTCTTTTAGTAGCCTCTATGTTAGGTTTCATCTTCATATTTAATGAGCGTTTTTAAATATATGTAAAATATATAATTGTTTGTACCGTTTTATTTACTCCTCTACTAGTATACAGCCAATCAAAATTAGTATATTAGTATATTATTTATTTGTAGAGCCCATTCACTTTTTCATTAGGATACTTGCACGCCAACTTCCTTCTCTTTTCTTTATTACAAATTAAAGACATTGTAGGTCAATTCCTTAGTCCTTTTTTGATTAATTCCAAGACTCAAGAAATAAACATTCCATAAGATATCGTAAAATCAGTATACGTATTCTTGGAATTAAAGTTTTTTCAAAATAATTTACTAGGGAGACGAAAAGTCAGTGTTAGAGGTACATACTTATTTTGCCTTTCATAAGTGTATCAGAATAAACGAACTATAAAGTTGGGATGTTATGATATAAGGAACAACTTTAATACATTAAATCATGTCTAACGTGTTACTAATCTTTCATAGAACAATAGATGCTGACGCACTCACCTTACCTTAAGGAACAACTTTAATACATTAAATCATGTCTAACGTGTTACTAATCTTTCATAGAACAATAGATGCTGATGCACTCATCTTACCGCCAGAAATAATTACCATTTGGAATGTGACAGAGCGCTGAAGATTAAGCAATAGATTAGCCTATCGGAGCTCCAAAAGTAGGCTGCAATATAAAAACAAGTTTATATAAACCCCATATAAACTCTCAATAAAGAGACCTTCTCACCTTAAACACATGCATATATATAATATATATATATAATATATATAAATATTGTATATATTTTTTTCTAACTAAAATTTTGTAATAAGCATTTTTAAATATAATATTAGATGTTGGGAAGGTTAATAAACTTTAGCTTTAAAATTCATATTTTTAACTTGAAGACTTTTTTTTCTAAAATAACAATACGCAATCTTAATTTGGATTTAAAATGTAGTGAATATTCTGGCGATGTTAAGAGTAAATCGATTACATTAAATTATAATTTAAACGATTCATTAAAATATAAATCATTAAAGGCTGTGGGCTCATTCCTCAACAGTGCCGAAATTTAAAAAAAAATAACAAGCTTTTTGTAGAAATGGTTCAAAGTGTCTCCGTTGACTTTAGTACACGTATTAAATAACATTTATGCATGTGCACTTCCATAATTATTTTTCAAAGAACTTGAAACTGGTCACAAAATAAATTGTAACAATCTTGTAAATTAATATTTATTATAAACAGCGTGGATCTTAGTCCAATATATGTATTTGTGCCAGTTTCAAAGTTTAACAAAAGATTACTAGTTCATAAAGATAGCGGAAAGCTTTACTTTTACCTAAAGGTTCACTTCACCGATAGATTTTACTATATGTACATAAACATACTTTCATATATATATTGTATGTACACGTGTACCCATAAAATGGCAAGAATCAATTACTTATTGACAAATTAATATTATTATTGTAATTAATATATTTATAAACAAGCTTGTGTCTTATGTAGTCTATGCATGTATGCCCCACGATTAATGAAAGTTAAGAAAAAATGTGCATGTCCATGTTGTCCAATTGTTAATTTTGGTTTGATTTGTTTACTTATCAATTATGCTATTCGAATATTTTTAAAGGAGGTACAGATAAGTATTGTTAGTGATCGCTAAATAATATATATATATATATATAGTCACATATAATATATATATATATATATATATATATATATATATATATATATATATATATATATATATATATATATATATATATATATATATATATAATAAATATATATATACGTTGGTGTTACAATCCAAATGATACTTCCGCGGACTTGGCTCAGCAAAGCTAAGAAGCTTCATAAGTTACGTTCTTAAAGAAACTTTTTATATATTAGAAATTCTGGCTTATTGGGAAGCCCGTTTGGTTTTCAAAGTTTGGCCTCTACGATTAGAAATGGCTAAGAATATTAATTCATATATCTCGCATGGGTTACACTAAATGTTGATTGGCCAATTTGTAGAATATCAAGATAAGAACACCAATTCAAAACCAACCACCACTTCCTAACTTTGAGCTAAGTCCACCAATGCCTTTTCCCAACAAATTGCCAACTCGGCCGGCCACAACATTTGTTACTGCCGCTGCTTGCGCAGCCCCAATTTTTGGTTTGGGCAAGGCGCGTGAGCCATGAGAGCTACTCTCTCCGTCGCCAGTGTCCTCTTCTTCTCCATTTCGTGCATCGTCACCGTGTCTAAAATAACAAGAAAAAGTAGTAAGTAACACACACTAACACACATGTACTTTAAAAAGTTATACTTACTCGTCACCCTCAACGACTTCCGGCATTGTTAAAGCACATGTTGCCTCTTCCGTGGCCATGCGTTGTGCGACTGTTTGATATGCCTTTGAATTCAGTTTATCCTCTAATACACCCTGAAGCTCAAAGTCTGAATAAATTTTCTATAAAAAAACAGCAGAACAAGGTTCAACTATGGTTTTGTGCAAGTCTTAATGTAAAAGTTATTGTACCTTAATTATATGAGAAATTGAAGTAACTTGAGCATAGTGTAAAGAGTGATCCAATCGCTCTGACAGCCAATTGCAGAGCATATTAACCTGTTGAGAGTACCACTGTTCGAAAAAGTTTAGGGTCCAGAGATCATCGCCGATTTTGCCCCGAATTTGATCCATGTTATTGCGAAAGAAATTTACATATCCCTGACCAAGGTCCTTGCCCGAGCCGGACACGTTTGTAAAGCTGAGTATTGACCCAATAAGACTTCCTTCATCGTAGCGCGCCAGTTTTGACAAGGTCGACTCTAGCACTGACATAAGTTTACTGCTTAGTCCTTGTGTCATTGCTACATTCGCTTTGTCTATTTGATCGTCGATTTTCGCATGAAATTTGTACTGCAACAAGGTAGTATAGAGGCAAATGTTTGGTTTGTTTTGCATTCAACATATCGGATAAATGTCATAACTTACCAAGTCAATACCATCAATTGTAGTAAGTTTAAAGCTTTGATTTTTAGCATCTAATATCACATTAACCATAGCGCACATCTCTGATGGTATTATATAATCGGTTGATATGAAGGCAACATTTTTTTTAAGCCACGACTGGAATGAAGCGTCCGTTCGCTGAATACACTGTTCGATCATCTCATCAGCCATCATTTTTAAACGTTGTTCTAAATGTTGACGAAATTCCGCATCCGGCCAGTGTAAGTCTCTAATGAATGATTGAAGCGCATCCAGCTTCCAAAACAGATCTTCAGATGTTGCACAGCCATTTCTAAATACCCCACCCCACCACAAAAAAAAAATAAACAAAATGGAAAGAAAAAATAAATAAAATTAATACAAAAAAAAAAAAAAAAATATAATTAAAACAAACAAAAACATTATTCACAGATAGGAATTTTTTCGAATATTAATGGTTACGATCTTAATGAATTATTGTCAATTAAATCTGCAAGGATGTACTATATGAATTTAAGTAAACCAACAACTTAAATAAATAATTGAGAAAAGCAAACAATGCATTTACATGAAAGTAAATGGGAACTAGTATTTATACCCTTACATCACTACAAAATCTATATACTCTGCTTTTGTAAGGAATCCAAAAAATACACTCCAAAATTGTTTAATAAGCTTATGGTAACATCATACAATCTTTGTAAAATTAAACACAAATCAAACAGAATGCGCTTCTTGAAATGTGATTTTTGATTTTTTAAATATGTTTTCATAGAGATTCTAGCAAAGCATCGTCATTGAATCAGCTAATACCATTTACAACTGTGGACCAATCAGTCTTAACCAGCTCAGGCCGAGTTTTTATCAATGTTTTACAATTAAAAAAAAAAGCATAAAATTAAGATGATATTCTCTTTGAATGCAAAATATATAATACATACATAAATTAATTGGATAAATAGCATTTTCAATAGATTGCAAGTGCTTGTGAACACAGCTTGGATGATTTGGTTTTATATTGCCATTAGTTTAAAAAACTATTTGATACGGCTCAAATATAACATAGCTCATCAAAAATTATCGAAACAGGTCAGACTCAACTTCATTAAAAATCCCGAGTACTTATTGGTCCATTCTGGGGACACGAATCGCTAGTGCAACGACATCAGTAGGAATCACTCTATTCATATCTGACTTGTCAAGTAGGACTCAATTGTCTAAATTTGTACAATTGTTGGAGTTGAGTCAAATGAGTTGATCCGTTACCATACTACAACAAATTAAAATTGATCCTAAATGATCCTATGGGAAGCACCGAACTTGTATCCTAAAATTCTGCGTGTAATTTGAATTAGAAGGGACTCCAACTTCCCAAACTATTTGATTTTGTTTTTATACCATATATTGCCTACTGTTTTCAGAGTAAAGTAAGCTTGTGTTGTACAAGTTATCATTATTTATTATGATAATTGCATAAGTCCACAAAGAGTATTATATTTTTTTTTAATTGAGTTTCAGTGGTTGCACAAAATTTCAAAAGTTTTGCTCTTAAAAGTAAATTTGCTTGAAGTTCTTTAATTGAAAAATAATCAATTCAATTCATACGTTTTCTTATCTGCTTGAATAAAATTTAAGGATATCATAAGCTCGAACCTCGCCCGGGTACTATAAATTTAAAAATTCGTTTTAGTTACTACACATCAACAATTAATTTATCAAAAAAAATCTAATTTTGTTAAAATTTTTATAACCACGCCACGCTGGTTACATCTCTCTATGCAGTATGTAGGATTGTCATATGAATAAATGGTAAGTTAGAATAGCAGAAACAAATCATTACGCAATATGCAGTATTAAAATTATTTATAATCAAGCATCCGCCATCTTTGAGCAAATCGATAGACAGAACAGTCGTGCATTGAGGTTTCCAATACACTGAAGTTTTATGTAAAGCATTGCATGTGAAAAAGTTAAATTTTTTAATATATGAGAATATATATGAGTATGTGTAGTTGGTTAATAAGCTAATAGCATGCATTTAACGTTGCTTTTTCTTGTATTTATGACCACTTGACTTTTTGAATAGACTGTTGAGAAGGCTTTTGGAAAAAGAACACAAGGTCATTGTTAGCAAGATGGACATATTTATTTTGAGCTTTTTCTAATTGTTATTGGCATTTTGAAATTTAAAAAATGAGTTTAACGTAAATCTTGTTCGTAAGACATTTTTCTAAAGGCTTGTCTACATTAAAAAATTCGAATCAGCAGATGGAAATGAGAGCTTTGAGCTAATTTGAATTGGATTAACGATTGATCAACAAAGAACCAGTGTACAAAGTGCAAAAGAATCAAATTTTTTGACTGGGAGTGGAATATTTTTTGGCGTTCTTTGAACTGGGAAAGTTGCTGCTCCAAAAGAAAAAAAAAAAAATACAATTTTGTATCAATTCAATTCTAATGATCGCAGTACTCATATTGGCCAGTCAAACGCATTGTACAGTATTTAATGTCCCGGGAAATATTGGCTTTATTGATGGAATGCAGCTGATAAATGTATTTTTATTTGTAGTGTATTGGATTTGTTATTTTTATAGTTATTGTTTTATACATTTCTTGTTGTTAAACATAAAAGAAAATTATGAAATATGTGAGCGAACTTGACATGATATAACACACACACTCTATACGGACGTTAAAGCAGTAAAGGATAATAAAAAGGTTCAGCCCTGGCACAATAATACAAGAACTATAAACTGATCAATACAAACAAACCGCCCCCTTACTCTATTCTTGCCATCGCTAAAGAGACAAAGTACCAAGTATAGACGATCTATTTGAACAGACTTTATAGCCCTTTTTCCCTTTGCTTGGATTCCACTAAACTAGCAAACAGCCCTTTATCATATAGCTGTCACACGAATTTCGTTTAAATGATTTACGGTAGAAAACCCTTTGAAAATAATTTGGAATCTTCGGCATCTCGAACATAACGCTGAGATTTTTCAAATAAATTTTTTTTGTTGTATAAATCACTTAAGATTCTTTGGCAAGCGTTGTTTGATAACTTTCCTGGCTAACACTGATACAGCAAGACAAAAAATGGTATATTTTTTTCAACATAAGCTACTTTGAAGTTATTACACGAGCGATGCTCCCACCTTTTCAGCTCCTCCGAAAAAAAATCGGCGTCTTCCTTCTCAAAATGACTGTTTTCCAAATTTATAGCCTTCTGTCCGCCGAGCGCAACTTTTAGATTAAGGAATAAATAAAGTCATCTAGAGAATAAGAGGGATGTTGAAGCAATTCAAAACGTAATTCATATATTTTTGTCATAGAAACTCTTGAAAATGTGCAAATGTGTGCGTTTCCGGTGATTGTTTTTCCTTTATCCAGGTAATCGGTGTATAGAATTCCAAAAAAATAAAAACCGTTGCCATCGCTTTTCCAGTTAAAATTTTCGTCTTTTTTTTAGGTGACGGGCATCACTGAGCAAAATCGCCAAGAACGACTTGCAATGTTGCAAGTTATGTTCATACAAGCTATCTCTATAACTTTGATTCAGTGATCGTATAGATCAATTTTATATTTTTTGTCTATGTTTTCATTACTGGTCACTGTTTTTGGTTGTCATTGGCGTGCCTTATAATCTACTTCAGCTTATATTTTTATTTATTTATTTATATTCTTATTTAAACTAGATCAACTTGTCTACGCTTTAACATTAGGCAGAAAAATAAAAGTAGAGAATGCTACATATAAGTAACCAATCATTAGAATAGAAGTCTATTTTAAGGACTACCAAGTATTCAATGTTGAAGGTCGGGAATGATGATTCCAAAATTTAAGCTATAGAATTAAACTCGGTTTGAAGCTGAAACTCCAGCTTGCTACTACACAGTTGAAAGACAAGAACATTGATCTAAAAAAGCACAAGCATTTTAATTAATTCCCCAAGATATCTTAATAGAGACCATACACGTACTATAAAATAAAATACTGTCCCCTGGCTAGAGTTCATAAAAAACTTAATAGGTATTCATCTGTTAGTTTATATCAAGTAATTCTAAAGATTCTAGCTTTTTTAAAATTAAAAAAAAAAAAGATTGGTCCTTTCAAATCAAGTAGTTTTAGTAATGAACTCAAAATTAAAATCATAAAAAAACATTTTCGTGAATTCCTCAAAAACTAAAGGAGATAAAAAAACCAAACTTAGACCAAATATTATCCCATTTATAAAGAAGAGCTACTTTAATTTTTTTTCGGCAGAGCTCCTCCCTTCTCCACTACAGTGAATATTTACTGTAAAGTCGTATAATTTCTACAGCTTAAATTAAAAGAATTTATTATTTAAAAAAAAATTTTCAAAATCGAAAATCCCAACGTTATCTTCGGGGTGCCGAAGATTCCAGACTCTTTTCGCAGTTGTTTCTGCCGTAAATCACATGAACGGGGTTGGTCAGTTAATAGGGCCGATTTCGATTTGTATGACAGCTATATGATATAGTAGTCCGATTTTAATAAAATTGAGTACGAACGCGTATATTTATGTAGAAAACGTGTTGGCTGAGTTTTGAAAAGATCAGTCAATAAATGTGCGAGTTATTCCCTAAACCGATTTAGGTTCGTATGGCAGTTATATGATATAGTAGTCCGATCCTTACGAAATTTGGTTTATATATTAATTGCTATAAAAAACATATGTGTGCTAAATTTAAAAAGGATCGGATAATAAAATCAGTTTAGGGAATAACTCCCACATTTATTATCCGATCCTGTTGAGAATTAACATGCATATGTTTTTTATAGCAATTGATATACATATGTATTAATTTGTAAGGATCGGACTACTATATCATATAGCTGTCATACGAACCTAAATCGGTTTTAGGAATAACTCGCATAATTTTACATAATTATACGCGTTTGTGCCTAATTTTATAAAAATCGGACTACTATATCATATAGCTGCCATACAAATCAAAATCGGCCCTATTAACTGACCAACACCGTTCATGTGATTTACGGCAGAAACAACTGCGAAAAGAGTCTGTAATCTTCGGCACCCCGAAGATAACGTTGGGATTTTCTTAACCATTCAAGTATTTTTTGGTGTTTATAATTAGAATTAACATCTTAGGTCAGTATAGCTGGGTTGTCACTTTGTTCGTAACAAAATCTCCGCATATCTCAATAGGGTTGGGGCAAAAGTATAAAAGCACACATTTTAATAATAGTAGTGGTTAATTTAGTGTACTACTGATTACCTAAAGGTGCAGTTTCTTCACAAATACCTATTTCACCGAAACGGAGACAATGCTCAAAGGTAAAAAACCTGCAAGCCAATTATACTAAGTCATCATAAATTTTTACCTTAATGTTTCCCATTAACCAAGTCTTAGGACGGCGCCCTTGCACTTTTGTAACAGGACTAGTTCTTTAAGATACTGGTAGCTACATGACCTATGTGCTTTAAAGAGAAAGGAGATGCGCATGACAAACAAGGTCTATTCGGAATCAACTGGGGAAAGTCCTGGGCGGTTATGTCATGTCACTGTGAACGCCATGTCAATGTTAATGGTTAGTGTGTTTTAAGCGAAATATTGTACCAATTTGTGTTGGATAAACTATAGCTTTGTATTATGTATGTTGTATTTAAATTGTCTATTCTATATCATTGGGAAAAGAAAGAATTTCTTAGAATATGCATTAAACTGGCACAAATTAAAATGCAAATGCAAAGAGAATGCTTAGAGAATATATTATAGTTGCTATGGGTGCATGGTTATCATTTATTAACCTCGTATCGTCAGCCGCTGAGCGCCTCGGTAGCTTCGGAACATAAAAAGTGACCTGATCTTTTTTGCTGCCCAGCAGCGCCGCTGGGTTGAGAGCAGCCGTATTTAGCGCCTGCGCCGCATTGTTAAGTGCCGCAGGATTCAATGCAGCGTTTATCCTAAAGTTTCACAAAAATTGAATTATTATAGTACGACGATCTTGATGATTTTAAATTTCACAAATGCTTTTATCGATCAGTGTACTAATGTACCATTCACATACTTTTATATATTATTTATATATACAGTATACATATGAGGTTCTTTTGTGTATATCGATGTGTGATTATATGTGTTTGGTATGGCACTTTCTATTTCTCAATCAAGTGGAGACTAATTTTTTCTTTTTAACATTTATTTATTGTTGAAATTATTGTGTCTGAGCTAAGAGGCTTAATATATGTTCGACGTTTGTACTAATTTTAAATATTTCTTGTTAATTTTATTTGTCAATTAAATTGAGCAATATTATGCGAAAAAAATGGATTAAAAATTATGCAATTAGCTATTTGCACACTTACCCTTTGCTCTCCCAACGCTCTTTTTCAAAACCCTTATGAATTGATTGAGCAATTGAAGATTCCATTAAATCAACATATCGCACCACTAAGGGCGCAAAGGTGTCTCGTAGGTGTTGATGAAAACGGCCATTACGAAGGTTATCTGCAAACATATGCGAAAGATTACTTTACAATGTTTTGTAAAGGGTATATTATTTGTCCAATTAAATATATTATAAAAGATGCAGTCGTCAAAGGTTGAACAAAGGTACCCAAAGTATGATCAAGGCGGCAAGCAATATCCATTCGTCCGTCTGTCAATGTATATTCATATTCAAAATTTCAGTGAAATTAGATAATTTAGTTCATACAGTTCATACATAATAAAAACAAAATGGACAAAATGTCAGAAGAGAATCGATCGGTTGAAAATTCCGATTTAATTTCTTTGTTCAGGAAAATATATACTTTTTTGCATGCACGATTTAGATTGCATTGCCATAGCGTCTACCACCCACGTGGGTACTTGTACAGGATACATAAAATTCTTATGAGCTACTTACCATCAGCTCTCAAGTAATCATTAAGAATTTGAAACAGGGGAAAAGAATCCCATGTATCTGGAGCTTGTTCAGATAAAACTCGATCCATGTCAACAGCAAAGAGGGACCAAAAAATTTCAGCATGCTCCACCAATAAATCGCTAAACCAAGCAAATGCCTAAAGAAAAGATTTATAAAATAAATTAATTATTTATATATGTATATAAATAAATATATATATATATATAAATATAAATAATATATATATATATATATATATATATATATATATATATATATATATATATATATATATATATATATATATCATAAAAGGAGTAATAGAATCCGAATTGACAGCAATTATATGTAGTTTTCATGCTAAGACAATTTACATCCTCCCAGAGTACACAAACAGCTAGTACAAAACATAAAAGTCTAAAGAGAAGTAAGCACGTGCGTATGTAAAAGGCATTGCTTTTATACAACGGAAGCAGTAGCATATAAGCTGATGTAAATTTTTGATATCTGAAACGATATATGTAACGGATTGTAATAAAATGAAAATGTGTATTTTGAATTTTATGAGTAATATGGAATTAAATAATAGACCCTCCGACAAACCGCCGCCGCCCCCCCCCCCCCCCATCCACCCGATTCTATAGGGAAAATTAATCACGAATATCTCAAAGGATAAAAAAGTTAGCATAGCTAAAATTTGACTGAATGTTATTCCAATTAGAAGGAAGACTTAAATAGAACTAGCGGTACAGGATATTTTAATTTAGGGAACGCCCGAATTGAGTTCACGGACAGGGATAATACGATTCGGCAGAAATAGCCTTACAGTATATTTCAATTTCGGAAACGCCCGAATGCAGTTTAAGGACAGTGATATGGACAATTGTCTGAAATTAAAGGTTCAAGTTATTTTAAAATTGGGAATGCTCGAAAACTGCAGAAAAACTGATTGCGAGCAAAGCGAAGCAAAGTCTTTAATATATTTTTGTACGATTTTTTTCGGAGTACTGTAATTTTGTCCGAAAGAGTGCTTGTTACGAAGCAAACATTGAAGTTAAACAGTAAAACAGATTAAGATTGGTGTGATAGCTTTATGATATAGTAGCCAAATTCGACTAAAATTTTTTACATATGCAAATTCCCATACATATGTCCTAAATACTAAATACTAAAATCGGTCAATAAATATTCCGATTCTGACGACTGTAAACAAAACTGTAGTGTAACGATACCTTTAAGACTTATAGACAATTTTACATAGAAACAGATGGAAAGTCTAACAGACGGACATGTCTCAATCGATTCGTTAGTAATTTAGTCAACGGTTAATGGTATAAAAAGCAAACCTATTGATATGATATATTTTAGAATTTCATACCCGTTCACCAATTTTGCTGTGACAATACATATTAACACTTTGTTGTACATAAATGAATAGCAACACACTCATGGAAAACACTTAAATGCATTCAAAACAAAAAAAAAAAAAAACAAAAAAAAAATATATATATATATATATATATATATATATATATATATATATATATATATATATATTTATATAAATTATATGCATGCTATTGCGATATATCCGTCGCATATAGCATATCTAAAGTATAATTGCAATTGAAATCTATTGAGCTCACTGCAAAAAGTTAAAATTAAAAAAAATCTGTGGGGGAGTAAATATTCGGATGCCGAAGATAACATACTCTTTAGTAAGTTTTTTTTTTAGGATTATATGAAATAGTAGTAGAAGCTTTGACTTCGGTAAGTATATACCTTGATATGTAAGGTATTGCATTATTTGCTACAACTCCAGCGGTTCAAAAATATGTTCAATTCAGAAACAGAAGAAAATTGAAGCAGTGAAAATTCTTTATGCTCAAACGGACAAACCAACTTGTTCAAGCGAGCTCCTTCGCCACAATATCTATCTGCACATATTACAAAAAGAGCACGGCATACAAATTGTCAATTAAAATATAAAGTAAGAAAAATATATCAATGATCGTGAAGGATCTAGTGAGGCCTACTTAATCTATACAGATAAAAAGCCTTACGTTTGTACATCTTATATATATATATAAAATAATATAATGGGTATATATTATATTTATATTTATCTATATATATATATATATATATATTTATATATATATTTAAATATTTATGTATACAAAGAATACAACGCGTGAGCTTTCTTCCCGTATCTTGAGTTATAAATTTTTGCTGTTTGTATACCACTTGTGCTGTAGACGTAAGTGTGTAATATTTTGTGAAAACTGTAAATATATTTGTGTATGCTGAATGCTTTGAGTTTTCAAATTCAAATTTTAAATACGTGAAACAATAGTATAAATGTATGTTTACTTAAATACGCTCTCTCTATGATATATGGTATGCGTATGCGTGTTCTACCCTATAAAATAGTTTAGTTTTATGAATGTGTCAACTGGATTACATGCCGTTGGTACTGGCGATGTGTAGACTGCATGGGTGGGCATACAGTAACGAAATGGTTGTCCGTCGCTTGAAGCCCCTGCCTCCTTATTAGCCTTTGAGTTGGCCTCCGCAACATCCTGTGGACCAGCAGCACCTTCAGCGGAGCCTTCTCCTTCTGTCCCATCACCAAATGATGCCTTAACCTTATCCTTTTTCTCTTGTTTTCGCAGCTATAAATCGAGCATATAAATATAGATATATGCATATATGAATTGTATTTTAATACAATTTTATCAACGGGAATGGTAGATTTTTCATTCAAATAATTTTTCGTTTCTTTTTTCAATTTAAGTATTTCTTAAAAAATTTGCTAAGTAAAGCTAATTTAAAAAATTTAATTTTTCGTCAATTAATACAGTCAAATAAATTTGAGTAAATTCTTCTTCTATCACAGGCTATGTTCCTGCAGCGGCCCCATCTCCAATTATTTAGCGACGAACTCAAATGGTTGAACGGTTAATTACAAATACTAGTTGGGTCCGTCAGAGAGTAAAAGACGAATTCAATCCACGTTGCTGTGCCTTGCGTACGAAATGCTCTGCGTGAATGGCAGAGGTTTTTCATTTTTGCGCCTTCTTTAATAGTCAGTTTATATTCACTTTGCATAGTGTAATAGCGTATACTAATATAATTATATTAGTTTTTCTTTTGCCGTTTATGCCAAAGCAGGTTTATAAGATCACAAATTTATCAACATGCAAAATAGCCGGCCTCTGAGTAGTGTCACTGTTTTTGTAGATTGGGTATTTGGAACATATATTTGGTGATCAAATGTGTTTGTGTTTTCTTTTGTAAAAGTAATTTAGAAATTACGTTTTTGTCAAAACCTTAAAAATCAAACATTAAAAGTAACTTGAACTTAAATATGTATTCCATATTGTATACCTATATCTCTAGCTAAGTTGGCTCATACTAAAATCTTGAGCATTGTTTAATTTGTCTAGACTTTCCTGTAAACATTCAAAACAATTTAATATAATTTCCAGGTAAACGCAGACACAAAACAAAACCTTATTTAAATATTTACAAAAGCATTTCAAATGTGTAAAAAAAAATAATAATTGTCAATCCAGCTAAACAAAAAAAAAACTATATACATAAAAACTAAACAACATAAGCCTTCCTCCTTTTTATGCTCTGTACCCAAAGGAAAACTAATATACTGGAAACCTCGAAGACAACCCCTAGAGTCATGGAATTTGTTTGTTTTTTTCTCCGTCTCTCTGTCCGTCCGTATGGATGCCCCGATCCAAACTTCGGATTATGATACCCTGAATCTTGTGGTTAAGTGTATATTAAGTTTCTGCAAATTTATGTAACATAGAGGAGTAGACGTCGGAGAACTTTTTTATAGAATAGATAAATGAGCCTGACCAGACATATATGTAAATGAAGCACTATTCCAGAATAAAAAGAGCTTAAAATAAAAAAATCTTCGTTCGGCCTGGGTGTTTTTAATAAATACGTACTCAAAATTTCTAAATATAATACAACACATCTCAATACTTTAAGCTATGAAAATATACGAAGGTTATCCTGTTATATGAATGGAAGTTCTTTAAAAACAAAGAAACTTAGAACACGATATTCACTGTCAGCTTCCTGTAAGTCACCTAGTTTTAGCTGCTTTGTTATGTCAATTTTGAAAAAAAGGGAAAAAGAAGGAATCACTGGCTCAAGTTTCAGTAACGTAAAATAAAGATGTAACTTTAATTGGCTTTAAATTAAATGAGCTTATATAATGGATTCACATCAAATATTTCGAAATTTGTAAGTCGATATAACCATACACCTGAAGTACCTAAACACATGCTCAGAGGCCTACTCCTACTTGGATTTATATAAACTCAATGAATTTAAGCACAAACAAAATACTTTTTTATGTTACGTTCTCGATCTCCTCACGATCACTTATGTGAATCGAACTAAAAAAAAGTATTGTTTCAGAAATTGAAAAAGAAAAGCTTGATAAATATTAATAGTTTCATAATTATTTGTAAATAGTTTTTGCACAATTACAAGGTATACAAGTCACTTACATCCGACTGCATACACATCCAGTTAGCGTGAAATGGGATAGAGGAACTACAAGAGCGAAATATAACTGAAATGCTTGTAATATGGAAAAGGAGGTGGGGGAATATAAAACACGCAATGCATAGAACAGTCTGAAAGTTATCGTACATTGTGTTCAAATTATTGGATTCAAAAATAAAAAGTGTTAGTTGACAGAAAAACATCAATAAGTCAATATAATTATATTTATATATGTAGTTATATGTACAAAGAGATTAAAATAAGTGTTAGCCCCACTTGCGCATATTCACTTCAATAACTCGCTGAACCGGACACAACATACTTGTATCTACTACTAATATATCAAACCAATAGACCAAAACTACACCCTATAAAGAATTGTGACTCTGTATTTAGTTTCATCGCGCGTATCTTTTCGGGCTGAAATAACGAGGCGTTTGTGTTGGCATTCAAAATAAGCTAAGAGGTACGATGGATTTGTTGCGTACATTCATAAACATATAGACATACATAATCTAAAAGTCAATATGCTGATATTTATTACAAAAGATGAAAAGAATCCCATTTATATATAGGAATAGAAATAAAACTCGCAACTTACTTCACCGTAGTGTTCTTCGTTTTGTTGTAGGAGATCAACACAAAGTTCAGCTAGATGAATCAAATCCTCGAGTTTCTTTGGAGGTGATACAATAATTTCCCCACGCAAGTCCTCTGTAAGGTTGGTTTTCGGAAAATGTATTAATATAAATTGTGCTAAGCTCGGACTCGGAGTATTTTGGTATATAAACAAATGAATAAATTATCTTCGGGGTGCCGAAGATTACAAACTCTTTTCGAAGTTTCTTTGTTTTCTTCAGCAAGCCCACCAGGTATTACTTACACCGATTTAAGTTGGCTTGGCGGATATAATATATAGTAGCCCCATTTGGTAAACGTGTACGATTTCATACATAAATCCTAAATATCGAATTTAAAAGAAATCAGACAGTAAATATAGAAGTTATTCCTAAAACCGTTTATGGTTCGTATGGCAGCTATTTGATATAGTGGTCTGATCTGGCCGGTTCCAATAAGTATACTATCTGCAAACAAACGAACTGTATACTAGAATATTTTAGTTTACAAAGAACAATGTGGGGGTAACTTTTGGATGCCTATTATAGGTAGTTATTCATAAAATCGATTAATATTCGTATGACAGCTATATGATATAGTCGTCCAATTCGAATAAGTGTACTGCCTGCAAAAAATTATGTTCTATATAAAGTTTCATTCTGATAGCTCTTAAACTAAACAAGTAAATCGCATAGAATCAGACGGGTAGACGGACACACAGACGGATCTGGGTAAGTCGATTTTTTTTTTGTAATTCCGACTAATTTGGGGGTCTACGATAAATGATTCTGTGGATTACAAACATCAGAACAATTCAAATATACTCGTTGTTTTCGAAAAAAGTATTGAATGAAGTGAATTAAATGTACCTTCTATTTTAGCTTCTGCAGACAAACGTGTGTAGTTGACAAGTGCAGCTGTTTCTAAACTTTTCTTAATCATCTGGCGAACTTCTTCGGGCGGTACAGGTGTCACGATGTCCTTCATCAGCACTCTTTCCAATAGCGAAAGAGTGGCTTTCAGGGCTCCTTCCGGACGACCAAATGGAAAGCAATATCTGAAGTTCGTTATTTGAAATTCGAGTAACTGTCGCAGACGTTCCTTAATCTCTGCAAACTTCTCTTTCTCCTCATGAGTAATACTTCCCACGCCGTCAGGCCTGCATAAATATTTAGAACTTTAAATGTTCAAAGTTACATTTCTATAAAGTATCATATTTACCGGTTGCCATGTACATGACTTGCGCAAAATGCAAACGAGTAATGTATAAGGGTCGGGTCTATCATGTGTTGCTTTTCAGCACGATCTAACAGGTCGGAAAGATAACATAAGTGTCTGTAACAGCCTCGTACACCATAGCGAGCACAGTATTCGTCCAATACAAAGACTTGCCCTGGACTAAACCAGCCCTAAAAAAATAGTTTCGTATTTCAGAATATGTATTATAACCAGACATCATTAGTTTAGCACTTACCA
The DNA here is from genome assembly GCA_037075145.1 of Scaptodrosophila latifasciaeformis. Lineage (NCBI taxonomy): Eukaryota > Metazoa > Arthropoda > Insecta > Diptera > Drosophilidae > Scaptodrosophila > Scaptodrosophila latifasciaeformis. The sequence goes on from JBAMCM010000165.1 coordinate 262,860, forward strand.
GAGAAGCATATGGATCATTTAATCGGTACTCAAGTGTTAAATTTTGTAAAGTTTTAAACAAGGTCGCATGGTCAAAAGTACAAGGATCAGCGCTTATGTAATCCTCCATGCCATGTTTGCGTGCTTTGTCCGCATCTGTAAATAAGCGAATATATATATTTTCATAGCTGTGTTGACAGTAGTGGTGTGAAAACATCGATGTTTCCAAACCTCGAGGTTTTCGATGTTTTTACAAAAAAACCTCGATAGTTTTCGATATATCGGTTTTGTTTTTCTTGGAATTAAAATTGAAGTTTATTCATATCCAAAAACATAAATTTATTTTTTTTATACTAAGATCCTTCGTGGATTCTTAATTTGTATACTCTTTTCGCAGAAAAAATGAACATATTCATTTTTTTCTGATGTTTGTAACTCACAGAACCACATATCGTAGACCCACAAAAGTTACCTCTAGAATTCTTAGAATCACTAGAGGAGTCGATATAGCCATGTCCGTCTGTTTCTATACAAATTAGTCTCTCAGTTTTGAAGCTATTTTGATGAAACTTGGTATATATCTTTCTCTTACACCTGGGCAGCCCATTTGTCGGAACAGGCCGGATCAGACCACTATATCATATAGCTATCATACGAACCTAAATCGGTTTAGGGAATAACTCCCACATTTATTATCCGATCCTTTTCAAATTTAGCATTCGTGTGTTTAATATAGCGATAGCTACATGTACAAAATTCTGTAAGGATCGGACTAAGATAACATTGAAATTTTTTTAATTTGTGTATTTTCGGAAGCATTCTTAAAAGATGGTACACTATCGAAACTATCGAAAAAAAACCTCGATAGTTCAAAAATTATGAAAACATCCATACTATCGATAGTGGCTCGATAGTTTCACACCACTAGTTGACAGGCTCGTGTACACCAATTGAGTCCAGCGTTCAGGTCTTCCGTATGTTGTTATTTATTTAATTAAATAATAATGACAGAGAAATATTTTCATGCAAATATTTTCATACAGGCGTATAAACGCCTAGATCTTGGATATCTTACAGTAAAAATTTGGGTTTTGGACCCCTTATGTGTGTACTCTTTCCAATTTTATAATTTGTTTTTCTTCCATTGCTCTTATTTTTGTCTCACGTTTTCAAAAAAACTTGTATTTTCTAAAGATTTAGGACTTTATTATTGTCAAGAAATCAAGAAATTTTTCCATGGACAAAATCGGTCCATATTTCTAAGATATTCGAAAAAAAAATATTAGATATCAGGTCAATCGGATGATTGAGCACTTCAATACAGGGCGTGCTTGCCTTTATCGCATCCACCATATAGCCCGGACATAACACCAAGTGATTATCACATGTTCCTTGCATAGCGAACGCCCTTGGTGGTGTACATTTCGACTTAAAGAAAAGGGCTTCGGAAAAGGAGCTGTCCGAGTTCTTCGCAAATAAGTAAGGTGTTTTATACGAGATGGGTATTATGAATTTACCGCTTCGATGGAAATTTTTTATAAAACATTGAATAAAGAGCAAAAAGCGGAATGCAGATATTTGACAACCTGTTATTACACATACTTGTGTCCAATATCCGAAATGGAATAATAGCAGGCCCATGACAATAAAGTTAGGATCTTTTATTATTTTAAAACATCTTTTTGGTTTTTATACCTAAGTGATTGTTTAAGGTTATAGTACTTACCACCTTGAATTTTCGACATGGCGGAGTTTTTGTCTTGGGTTATAGGTGGCGTTGGCTTGTGTGATTGACCCGTTGCTCTGTACATAGCCATCACCCATAGACTACACTCGTTTTCATCATCACAAGCAAAAGCGATACTGTCACCTTCACGTACAGCATTGAAAAAATATCTTCCGCCATTCAAGTCGATGCCAAACATTAAATTAGCTAAGCAAACGGATTAAATATATCAGATCCAAATTGTCTAGTATGTTTCTTTAGTTAGTGATACATACCGCTGGCTGCTTCGATATAGTCTACGGTGTAACCATCTAACTGCATCATCTCAGATGGTTCTGATTTCTTTTCCTTATAGCTACACATAGCAAAGGTATATTGGGACACTTGGACTAGAACATAATAGCGACGCTTCCACTTTTTCCACACCGATTTCCCAATGGCGTAGAGGTAACTTGTAATTAACAAAATTATTAGAATGGGAAAAAAGTAGTCGGTTCAGAAACATACCCACAATGTTTCATATTTAACGGTTTATCGAGTCTACAGGCAATCTTAATGCGGAGGTCTTGGTCTGGTAAGTTTTTGGGCACGACCATTCGATGCCACTCAGGAGACTGCAAGTAACATGTAAATGTTAAATAAAATTAACTTTCGTTAATTCGTCAATTCGTTATTTACTTTAGAAGAAAGGGGTGTAGGCTTGATTGTTACTTTTCCCAGCTCTTTGTCTTCTAGCGCTAACATGCCAGGATTTTCCGTATAGAGTTTCACTTTAACAACGGGCAATGGAAAGGTTGTTGTAAAGTCCCCTTGTGTATCCCACCTAGAAAACAATCAAATTTTATATGTTAAGTTTAATTTTTCTAATTTACTCAAAATTTACATTGGTTTTGAAGCCTCCGCTTGATCAGTTTGAAGTTTTTCACCATTCTCAACTTCCATTGTACAGTAAACAATGCGATTTGGAGCTAGTGTTTTGAGACCTTTAACTTCCATAACAATTACTTCCAATTGAAAAGTAAGGACAACATCTAGTTTCGTTAGTTGGCTGGTTCCTTCCTCAGAGTCGCCTTCCAATTTGGAGAGGGATCCATGTGAGCGCAATATCATTTTTCTAATCAATTAAAAAAAGTTTCAATCTATATAACAACGCAAATATTCTGGTTCTTTTAAGAAACGTCTTGTCAAAAAATTGTAAATTGTAGTTTTGCAATAAAGACGTATTTTAACTTACAGAAATGATGGTGTGCTGAAATGTATAAAGCATATTAGTATCAATTAATCTATAAAAAGTACACGAAATATATACCTATGATTATATCTCTTAAGCTTCTGAAGGCCGTATTTGCTGTCCATGTTCCCCTTTGATACCGGCAAAGATTCTAAATTAGCCATCAGCAGGTTAATAGATGATTTCAGCTCTTCTATATAAAGCGACTCCATCTCTTTGAGAACGAACTTTGGCATTAGTTTTCTATTTTTTTCCATTTCACCGACCCGTTGCATGCGCCCATCTAATTCGCGTCTGATAGCAGCTGCTTGCTCATCGGCTGAGTCGAGCTGTATAGAGAAAGTCGATTTTTTTTTTGATAAAAAATTAAAAAGTTTAAAATAATTATTATTATTATAATTATTAGACACTACAGTTCAAAAACAAAAATACTTTTTAATGAAACCGAACGTTAAACTCGGGAGCGGCCGAGTTTGGGATACCCTGTACCTAGTAGACGGAATTGAAAAAGACAAGATGGTAACCCTAGTCGGGTGGTAACCCTGGTTATCTACATTCACATAAAACCTCTCGTCTTTAAACTCAATATGAATTAGTTTAAACTCAACAACACACTGTTTTCAATAATCCAAGCACGCCATCTAGCGAACTGTTGAATCGACCGTTTGCCAGTTGGGCAAAGGGAACTAAAATTTTGACTCTGTAAATTTGTTTTTTGTATATCTCATGTAAATATGGTCCGATTTTAGTCTGTTTGATATCAATCAAAGTATTTTTAGATTCCTAACAACTTTTCAGAAGCAACTAAAATACCAAAATCATAAAGCTGTAGAAATTACAAGGTTTTAAATAAAGTGCGGGGGTGTAAGGTGAGGGGGTGGGGGCGGTGGGAGAAATAAAAAATAAACTTGGCCTCCTTACACACATAAGGAGTCCGAATCCCAAGTTTGGTTATCCTAGCTGTTATAGTCTCTAAGATCTAGGCGTTCACACGGACAGACGGACGGACATGGCTATATCAATTTCTCTAGTCACCCTGATCATATTGTGGGTAACTTTGGGGAGTCTCCGACGTCTGCTTCTCTGTGTTACACATATTTGCACAAACTTAATATACCCTTGTGCCTTGTAAGGTATAGGGTATAATAACCTTGTACCTTGTAAGGCACAGGGTATAATAACATAAGAGTGTATGCTCCATACGCACCATTAGCGCATTGAATAGTATCTGATGCTCAAATTTTTTAACAGATAATATTTGTTGAAACATATCATATAGTTGCTCCTTGGAGAGGATCAACTCGCTGTTAAGTGACTGCTGCATTCGGGATGGTCGTTTAGAGTCCTCTTCGCCAGAACCTTTTAATATTATATCGAACTTAGCCATCCAAGAAGTTAGAACGGTTTCCTTGCTCAATCCGTCAATCTCCGGCAAAGACCTACTCATTAAAACAACAAAAATTATATATATAAATTTGTATGATATATAGTAGATGGTTTGCAAAAAATAAAATGGATGAAGTACAAACCTCACGCGTTTTTCTATATTGTTTCGAAACACTTCACGAAAATCATACTGAGAGCAAGCCCCAGACTGTACCATTTTGAGCACTCTCTCTGACTTCAGAAAAACATCATGGTAACTCTGAACGGCATTTTGAAATGCTTCATCTGCCATGATTTGAGTTTCGCCCTTGAGAAATGCCTGCAATCACCGTTGACACGATAGCTTTGAAGTATTCAGAAAATTAACCTTTTTATTTTATACCTGAAATCTTTGAGTGATCATCTCTAGCTGCTGTTTTGTTATCTTGGCCTGCCTCTTAGTCATGTCAGTTGGTTGCTTTGCATTAAATGGATACGATATGCAACGCGAAATGAAAACATATAGTTGAATACGGCGCTTGCGTTCCTCTTCTTCGCGTTCATGCTTCTCCTAAAACGGAATTAGGAAAAATGAAATATAACATGTTGAGCTGACTTAGAGTAGTATTCTAATCTACTTACGTGCGGATCGCCAACATCATGCTTTTCACTGGAAACTGATGGCGTCGGTGATACAGGCCGGGGAAGCGAGTTAGCTCGCGAAGATCCCACACTTTGATTAAGTGTCTCTTGCGAGTTACCACTATATGACGATAGCAATGTGTGATTATTACTTTGGATAACTTTCTGCAAATGGGCGTCCAAATTGGCCTGTCCACTGTTGCTGTTGGTGCAGCGCCCCTTCCCAAAATTATCGCATGTACCCCCTAAATGCAGTGGCACTCTGATCTTTGGGATACAAGGTGCAAAGGCGCCAGCACCGGCAGCAGCAGTCTTTGGGCCATCAAATCTTGTGTGCTGTCTTAATTTTTCAAGTTGAAATTTGTGATGTTGATGCTGCGGTTCATAGTGCTCATATGATTGATATTGATTAGGTTGTTGTAATTGTTGTTGTTGTTGTTGTAGAAGTTGATATTGTCGATTATAATTAGCTGAAGTGGTAAATTGTTGTTTTATGATATTGGCACCGTTGTGGTGGCTGTGGCTTTGCATCGAAGATCTGAACGCCCCCAAATATTACATTGCCCATAACATGGTATACCCATATTTACCCAAGTGAAGAACCATATCGTATGCATAATATCAGCAAGACATATGCATAATAATGCGATCAGGCAGGTGATCAGCGTAAATTATTATTACAGTAAGATATACAATATACATATATGGAGGGTATATTTTTTTTAAATATTTAAATTTCAAAGATCAGATTTTCATACCAGTTGAGATCAGATTTAATTCCACGTATAAATTTCAACAAATATCAATCAGTTTTTTAAAACGACGACAGATGGACAGTTTCGAATGTATGTTGAATGTTGATTTTGATAATTTAATTTTAAAATGCGATTGATAAATTATAATCGATTATATTTGGTTACATAATTCCAGCATATGTATGCGTGCGGTTCGTTTTTTTTTTTTCAAGATGTTTAATAGAATTTGTAATATGCCAATTTATTCAGTATGTCAAATACATACATACATGTGCAGGTGGTGGAATTGGTGGTTATGATATTGATGATCGTTGTAACCCGAGAGATAAAAGTAAAATGAGTTAATTTGTTTAAATCATGTGATTAACAATAAATAAAAAATGAGTAATTTTAATGTGTTCCATTTTTGTGCCTAAGTTAAAAAATATGCCCAATACCGGTCATGACCGGTATTACCGATACCCTGTACCCAGCACTTACTTTGACCAAGCTTAGAGTAAAACATAGATTGACATATTGCCATAAAAAAGATGAATAAAGCATAAGTTTTTTTGACCTATATACATTTTAAGGAAGATTGGTGGTAAATATCAAAAAATCTACCTACATATATCCTTAGATTCGAAATACAGTAGTATCTCGAATCTTGCACATGCTTGATACTTGCACACCTCAATTCTTGCAACAAAGCTTTAATTGCTGACAAAGCTGACATTCTAAGAAATTAAGTGCTGGATTTTCCATTAACTCCTTAGCCAAAAGTTTTACGTGCAAAGAATGTGTACTTAATTTTTTTGAATTGAAATATTAAACATAATAAACTTGAATGCTAAGCAGATATGTACGTAAAATTGTATGGAAAATAATAACTCGGTTCCTGCGACAACCTAGAAACGTGCACCGAACCTGGTTTTCATTACGTGCAAGAATCGAGATACTACTGTAGTTATAAATTAAATTTTTTAATTCCCTCCTATTCCGATATGGTTAATTTATCATACATTATTAAAACTATTCGTATTCGATTAAAAAGTTATAAAATAAACTTCTGAACTGAATGACATAATATTCGTTTTTGAGTAAAAAAAAATTTAGTTTTTACGCCACTAGTTGACCTGTTTATATAAACGGACCTCAGAATCATAGCTAAGTAACTTTTCAATGTCTGCGATATATCAGCGCCTACATTTTTTTTCAAAATTTGCATAACCTTTGCATCTTGAGGTATAGGGTACACTAATGTAGATGCGTTAATGTCATTAAAGCTCTGACATGCCCATTATAAAATAAAATTCCCTAGTAGTCCTGCTCTATCTTTAGGTAATTTTTGCGGTCCTTCCAACCATTCAACTCAAACTCAACATGTCCTTTATTTTTAGGTACAGAGCATAAAAACTAAATAAAAGTAACAAAATTCAAAGAAAAACAAAAAAAATCGAAATTATAAAACCATATTAAAATATGATATAAATCTGTGTAATCCTATTTTGCTAGAAATCAACATATTTTCTGGGAATTCTGTATTATGATTCATGGATTATTTACGACATTTTGTGCTTTTGAATTGATTTGGTATGATTATCGGACACCGTGTACACTTTCACAATTACTTATTCTTTTCATACAATACTCAAAACTGGCCTTTCCTAAGTACGTTAAACCAATGTCTCTATACTACTTAATATATTTTTTTTTTTCGTGCGCGTGTGTGTGTGTATTAAAAAACAAGAAAGTAGAGGCACTTAAATAGATACTTACTAACCTTGGAATTCCATTATTGGGCACATCAAGTCCACCACCGTCAACCGTAGCAGTAGAGTGCTGATCAGTTTTTCCAGTAACTAATGTGCCGGATCCCCCGATGGAGCTTACTGGTGGACCGTCCAATCGATTGCCAACAGCAAGTATGTTAGTCGTTCTATTATTACTAGGATAATCACCATTTTGCGAAACCGGCCCAGTCAGGGTAGAAGCTCCTGCTCCAAGCGCACCCGATACACCTGTCGCACCTCCTGCTGCACCTGAATTTGAGGTTTTCGGTGGCAACCCAATACGACCCTTCGGCGGCACATTAACGACTGGATCTTCGTCGCCCTCTTCTTCACTAGAACTAGGATCAATCATGATCTGGCACAAATGGCTCTAACTTATTCTTGAAGTGCCTCACGTACAAATCAACCTAAAACAGAAACACGTACATATGGTGGTCTGTCATGTTGTTTATATATTTGCTTTTTATATTTTCTTGTTTATTATATAGCGTATATGCATTAAGATATGCATAAATTGAATGCGTGTATTTGTGGTCTTTAAGGATCTCACTGGCGCCGATTTATTTTTTCGTAACACAAATTCTTTCTTAGAAATATGTATATGCTCTCATTCACATTTTACATATATTATGTGAACGTTTTACGTGCGTGTAGAAATGTGTATACGAATACTGCGTATCCCAAACCTCATCCAACACCCTCATCAGTGTAAGAGTGGTCGTAAGGAATGTATGTATGCGTGCTTGTGTGCACAAAATTCGGTCTTAAAAACACCCCACTTCCGTATATGGGAATTCTAGTATGTAATAGAAATAAGGGTGGAAACAAAAATTTGATTTATAACAAACAAATTGACAAGAATTTTACACCGTGACAAGTACAAATTTCTTTAATTCAACATTTTTTATTTGTACATTCCGAGTAAATGTAATGTATTGTAAGAATTCGAATTTTTGTTTCGACCAAAACTACCACGAACGAGTAATCCTGCTTATTTGTTCAAGCATCCAACTGTTTTTTTAGCTCACTAATTTGCGTGTGTTAAATAAAAAAAATTGTTTGTTAATGTAAATAAATCCAAGACTTATACCTTTTATGCAAATAAAAAAAATATATCACATTATCAAACTATACTAGCGTTCCACTTAATGTAAACAAGCTTTTAACCTTTTCAACGCGCTTGAGTTTTCACTTATTAACATAGCATAGTATTAGGGATGTAAAATTAATCGAACAACCAACTAGTATTGAGTTCTACAAAAGCTTAATAGTCGATATTTTTATTCGATGTATTCGTGTAACAAGGTCACTCAAAAATCGATTGTTATCGAAGTGCTTGCCTGTGACGTCATCGCAGTACGCATATGCTGTAATATGGCCTATCTCAATTCTATTTAATAAATAAAAGAAAAAATATGTGAAAAAAAGAAATAGATAAACTTAATAACTTTAAAATTATTATATTAATATAATTAAAGCTGGGCAGCGATTGGTAATAAAGACCTATTAATGAAAATTAAAAATAACCTAAGATAAATATTTGATAGGACTGAACCTATGCAGCGAATATTTAATGTAGTTGCTACATTATATGTTTTCAGCTTAAAAAAAAACTCACAAGCAAGCTATTAGCTTTCTCATAAAACATTCGATGGAATATTTCCCTCCAATACCTTTCCAGTATCGAATATAATCGATAATATAATCGAATTGCCGATACTTTTTCAACTGTAATACAAACATATGGATGAATAAAGATAATAAATTTACTCTCATCAAGGAAATATGAGTATTTGTGTTTTGTAACGCAGGGTCTTTTTTTTTTTTAATTAGATACAATGTGAGGCATGGCTTTAAGATAAATAAAAGTTATGCATATAAGATATAAATTTTTTAATTATGGTTAATTTTATCCAAAATATATCTATTTTGTTTGAAAGAAAATATGTATTTTTTAGCATACAATTTTTTATTTTTTAACTGATATGTAAAGTTTCTTATATAAAGTTTCCTACGTTGTCTTGCCAATTCAAATAAATATCAATAAAAAACATAAAACGACTATAAAAGAGTATGCGATCCCCAGCATTCTAAATATGATATTTCGAAAAGAATCAATGCTATCGATTTCAATATTATGGTTACCTTATTCTAGCTAAGTCTAAGTACAAAAGGAATATAACCTTCAGCACAAAAAAAAAAAAATAATAATAATAAGATTGCTTAGAAATACACATATGAAAATGAAAAAAAAAAAAAACAATTAAAATCTGTACAGTTTGTTCTTTCGCATTCACTATTATAAAGAAAATTGCGCTCTTCGACTCCTTTGGCTTATCGGTTTTCGACGCCCTTAAATAAGACCCTCTCCACTACTGTTACCGAGTTAAAAAAAATAAAAATACAAGATATTTATTAAATACATTATCCTAGTAGGTGTGGATGGTTTTCCCCTACAAGCGGCAACAATTATTCTGAAATTATTTTCATCTTATTAAGTGTCTGCAGTATAAGAGGAAGTCCTATTTGAAACATAATTTCTGTGACTTTTCTAGATATGTAGGTTTATTTTTATATAATGCTTAGTATCCGTTAATGTTTAACGTTCAGGATAATTGGCCTAACTATTTTAATAACTACCTGTTTGCAAGTTCTAAGTTAGAGTAATATTTAAGAATTTGTATTTGAAAACCTAGCTACTTTATAGTCAAAGAAAGCAAATAAGTTGATAGACACATCCAGGTGGCGTTAGCAGTAACATTTCCTAATATACATTAAGTTGGCATTGCTGCCAAAAATATTTCAATATGGGGCTGCCAGCCCGGTAATACTCAGTCTTGCTATAGAACTTCTGTATTGTGTTTTATGGTAGAAAAACTGTGCGTTTTAATAACGAAAAAACTGTAAATTTGCAAGACGTTGCTGCTCCGCATAAAAGGACCTGTAGTCTGCCATTATTTTGCATAACTCGGGGTATGATTTAGATTTCTTATTAATATTGCAATTTACGCCGTAAAACTTACACACGCATGTACATACTAAAATACATATGCACAAATTGATATCTCATACATGTATGTACTTACATATGTACATGCATTTTGCGTGAACCGAAAAATAAGTATTGTAGCATTACAATAAAAGGACTTCAGCATAAAACATATTGTGTGTGCATATTTCGACTGTATTGTTAAAATCGTGCAATTTATTTACTCCATTTTGCAGTCCTTAACTTTGAAGAGGTATTGCTGTATTGTTTTGGAAATTTTGCGTACGGCAGAAATATGGATAAAAAGATCTCGTCGTCGTCGCAGCCACGCATTTTAAAAAAGAAACATTTTCGCGTGAAACACCAAAAAGTGAAGCTTTTCCGAGCTAACGAGCCAATCCTTAGCGTGTTTATGTGGGGAATAAATCACACCGTGAGTCTTTCGGTGTCAAATGAAAAAGTCTTTAAAATAAAATTTTATAATTGCAGATTAATGAATTAAGTCATGTGAATATACCAGTAATGCTCCTTCCAGATGACTTCCGAGCCTATGCCAAAATTAAAGTTGATAATCATGTATTTAACAAGTAAATTAAAAGGTGTTTCTTTTTGAAACCAATGTAACTATTATCAAATTGTCATTAACTTCTTTCAGAGAAAATATGCCTTCACATTTTAAGGTAAAAGAGTACTGCCCTTTGGTTTTTCGTAACCTCCGTGAACGTTTTGGCGTGGACGACGTGGATTACCGTGAATCACTCACTCGATCACAACCAGTTCGCATTGACTCATCTGGCAAATCTGGTGCACAATTCTATCAGAGTTATGACAAATTTTTCATCATTAAAAGCCTAACTTCTGAGGAAATTGAGCGAATGCATGCATTCCTTAAGCATTATCATCCAGTAAGTCCAAACTTGGTCCTATATAGTTAAAATGCATTTATAAATACTATTAAACTCTGTTCGATTTTTTGTCCTTAGTACGTTGTTGAGAGGCACGGAAAAACTCTGTTACCTCAATACCTAGGGATGTACCGTATCACAGTGGAAAGTGTGGAGTATTACTTTGTTGTAATGAGAAATGTTTTCAGTTCTCACTTGACAATTCACAAGTATGTTGCGGGATTGCTTAATAATTAAGATGACTATGCCCAATTTGCAAATTTGTTTTCTTTTTTATTTGCCTTTTTGATGCTTAAAATAATCTTTTTACTAAATTCTAAAAATTAAAGTGGTAGTCGCATAAGCGATATAATAACAAAAACAAGATATTTAAGAATGTCCATACATTTATTTCTCTTATATAATTCATTCATCAGAAAGTTTGACTTAAAAGGCAGTACGGTTGATCGTGAAGCATCTGATAAAGAGCTTGAAAAACACCTGCCCACATATAAGGATAACGACTTTATTAAGCAAAAAGTCAAGTTAGAGATTGGGGAGGAAGCTAAGAAAAAATTGTTGGATGCTCTAAATAACGACATTGATGTAAGTGCATTATTTTATTCAATGATTAAATTGCCTTAATTACATTTTTTGCTTATATAATAAGTCGAAGCTAATCGGAGTGAAGGTTTCTATTCTTTATTTTATTATATATATATATTTTTTTGTCTATTAAAACTATGTAAAACCAAAGTATATTTAAACCCTGTGCCTTACAAGGTACAAGGGTATATTAAGTTTGTCCAAGGATACATCGTAGACCCCCCAAGTTAACCACGATATGATCAGAGTGACTAGAGAAATTGATACAGCCACGTCCATCCGTCCGTGTGAGCGCCTAGATCTTAGAGACTACCAGAGTTAGCACAACCAAACTTGGGATTCGGACTCCTTATGTATGTACGCTGGTCATGTTTATTATTTTTTTTCCCCGCCCCTCTTTCCACCCAATCACTTTCTCAAAGCCTTGTAATTTCTACAGCTTTATGATTTTGTTATTAGTTGCTTCTGAGAATCTAAAAATCTTTCGATTGAACATGACTAAAATAGGCCCATATTTTAAGGGTCAAGATTTTAATTTCCCTTGCCTAACTGAAACGGTCGAATGAACAGTCCAATAGATAGCGTGGTTGAATTATTGTGAACAGTGCGTTGTTGAATTTAAACTAACTACGACCAGAGGTTTTATGTGAATGTAGACTACTAGGGCTACCACCTTTTCAATTTCGTCTACTAGGTACAAGGTATCCCCAACTCGGCCGCGGTCGAGTTTAACGTTCGGCTTCATTTTAAGTATCGCTGATAGTTCTCGACACTAACTTGCCGTGGAGTACAATGATTTATATAAATTTAATTTCAATATATAAGCGCTATCTCTTCAGAGCTGATTTTGCAGACTCTTTTCAAAGTATTGTTTTCCGTAGACTTAAATTAAATGAGGTTGGTCTGTGAGTATCGCATATATTCCTGAAACTGATTTAGATTGGTATGATAGTAGTCCGATCCGAATCATATTACGACCAATTTAGGTTCGTATAACAGCTAACTTTCTAAAATGCACTTTCAACTAATCCGAATACTTTTTATAGATATTATATTTTATTTTGAACAAAACCATTTAATCGAATTAATAGCATCAATCAAAATGAGGACGATCGTTAAACTTCGGGCGCGAACGAGTTTGGAATATCCTGTACCCATTTCAAGGAAATTAAAAATAAGGAATTCGAATCCCAAATTTAGTTGTCCTAATTTTATAGTATGTAAGATTTTGGTGTACATACAGACGGGCAGACAGGCGGCGTACATTTCAATATCCATTTATCTATGCTGCACCCTGATCATATTGTGGGTAATTTTGGGCAACTTCGGCGTCTTCTTTTCTATGTTACATACATTTGCAAAAAAACTTAATATAACGGTACCCTTTCGGTACATGGTATAAATATTGACAAGAAGAAATTTAGTTTAGAGAAACATACCCATTATTTTTATGATAAACGTATTTAAGTGTGTCAACTTATTAATATCTTGAACAGCTCCTTACCAAGTTGCATATCATGGACTACTCATTGCTTGTCGGTATACATGATTGCGTGCGAGCAGAGGAAGAAGCTCTTCAAGGGGATAATCAGGCCACTGGTCGGAGCGAAAATAGCGAAAGCGAAGAGGGTGACAGCGGCGAACGGTTAGTCTTAAATCCGCAGTGAATGAGTGAAATTAAAAAAAAAAATTCGTTTTAGCTGGACTTATAATACACCACCTGACTCACCCAGAGGTGCCCAGTATAAAGAAGTTGTTTATGAAGTCGACATTTATGCCATTCCAAGCATTGAAGGTAAATAACAACTTAATAATCTGGAAAATATATCAATGACTTATTTCTACTTGTATTGTTCTGTAGAAAGGAGAGAAATATATTTCATAGCAATAATCGATGTGCTAACTCAGTATGGCGTCAAAAAACAAGTGAGTTTGGATCAATTTCAAAATTTAAAAAATGGGTAAACATGCAACACTGAAATTCTTGAATAAAATATAATTCCAGGCCGCTAAAGCTGCTAAAACAGTAAAATATGGGAGTAATGTTGATGGAATATCAACATGTGATCCCGAACAATATGCCAAACGATTCCTGGAATTTATGGATAAAGCTATAGAATAAAATATATAACTGTATTTATTACATTAAATGAACATATGTATATCCAATACCAAATTTTAGAACTGAACGTTATTTAAAAATCAACTGCTGAATTGTGTGTGTTTTGATTTTATTTTTGTACGCTGATTAAGAACAATATTTTACCAATTCACATCCGTATTGCTTAGTACATAATTATGTAGAAAAATATGATTTTATGGTGGCTGTTCAATGGAGTGGCTTAAAATGTCAATTCCACTGGACTAACCAACAACTCGTCACATTCGCTTCGCTGCTTCTATTAAATTTTATTTTTACATTCAATGAAGCGATTGATTTGATGTCGAGGAGCACTCGATGAATTCTTGTTAGAGTCCTTTTTCATATTTTCAAACCGTTCTCGTATACTGAAATTCATCATTGGTAAGGTAGACTATTTTCTAGTAAGAATAATTCATATATATATAAACTTACGCTTTTGTGCTTTCGATTGTTGAATCGTCTGAGACCTGCTGCGAATATACGTCAACGCAACCCTCTCTTTGTTCGCGCTTTATTTCACTAGCTTGCCATTTTTCGAACTTTGCACGCAGTTGCTTGGCACGAGCCGCATTGCGAGCCTATTTATTGGGATTAAAGTTGGTTTGATTGTAGATTTCCTTTAAGAATAAAAAAAGTTCTTACCTCTTTCAGGGCTTCATCTGAAATTTCTTTAGAAAACTCTTGCTCTTCGTCTTCATTAAGACTTACATTGTCATCGCTTTCATTTTCATCGGTTTCCTCTTCTTCGCTATGGTGGGTTTCATAAAAGCGTTTTCCATCCTCTGGTGGGGGAGTAAAGCACTTAAGAGGCTTTGGGGCATTCGTTTCATTTTCTCCGCGACCCTTGCGTTTCTCCATTTCTCTAAACTTATTCAACATTGTCGAGGTAGTTTGGGTTTTTTGGAGGACATTATCAGAGAATTCTTTTTTGAAGTTTGTGTCATCCGAATCGGAGTCAGGAGTTGGCATCTTAACAACGCCATCGCGGGGTGGAGTCATTCGAAATTTACGTTTCTCATGTATAGAATCGGGTCGATACGTTTCAAAGAATTTGAACTTTTCACTTAATTCAGAAGTTTCGATCTTAACATCCTCGAGCTGTTGGTCATACTTTATGATATCAGCCATATTCTGAAAATATTCAAATCGTTTTTGTTTTCTATCTGAATAGAATTACTTCACTTTTTAAAGTTTCAAATGTATCGTTTGGATTCCATGCATCTATTGGCTGGTAAGACGCAGAGTATTTCAATATGCTTTGGCCTCTATCGCTCCTATTATTTTACAGACTAATTCTGTATGATTCAAAAAGTCAAAATTTTCTGTACAATTCGGATTGTATTCGAAGTACATCATTATTATTAAAGACACTAGTGCCCCTTCACTTATTCAAAGTTAATTTTGGAATGAAATCTATATCAATTGTTAAATGAAAAAATGTATTTATGGGGCCCATTAAAAAACAAAATAAAGCAATAAATCAGCTCAAAAGAAAGGAAGTCGTTAACTATCTTTATAGGGTACTCATCTAAAAATATTCGAAAATTGTTATGATAAACTCACTTCTTGTTCAAATTTTCGATTTTTCTGCATCGGAGTTTCTGCATTGCTGTCGATGCCCACTTTCCCACCGATACTGCGAACGCCAGGTGAATGACATGTATTTGAATCGAGTTCCATGAAAATACTACGTGAGTTCTTGCTAATTGCTATAAATGATCAGCATAAGTTAACCATAAGTTCTAAGAATACTCTGCTACTTCCTTACCAGACTCGAATACATCAGCATCTTCCGATAGCTGGTTTCTGTCTTGCGAAGCATTGTTGGGAAACATTTCACCTTTTTCAAAGCGATCTTTAATGGATCGTGTTGTAAGTTCAAGTTCGACTTCGGGTTTTTTCCCGGCTGAAGTGATGGCCTGTTCAGACTCGGCAACAGCCTGTTGGTACATTTCCTTAATTTTTGCCTGCTTTCCCATAAATAATCGAGAGCGAATGCTTTGTATTTCCTGCTTGCGTTCTTCTCGTCGTTCTTCTTTTGATAGCATGGTGCCCTTTTCGAATTTGGATTTAATATCGTTCATGGCATTGCCTATGCCAATGGGTCGCTCCTTCTGAGTCCGTTTCTTTGATTGCAGCAAGTCGTCATAATTCTCGTTACTTATGTCGGAGTCAAGTTCGGACTGGGCAGAACCTTCACTTAGGTCCGCAGACTGCTTTCTGAATGTGCTTATTTCAGAATATTGTTGCATGTTACTGCTACTATTTAGGCCATGTTGCTGCAACTTGGCCAATTTTGATAAAATTGAAGCATTCCGCTTGACAGTCGCAGTTCCTTCAGAGAGTCCTTCCTGTTGTCTTTCTTCGAAGCCATTCGACTTACAGCCGTTTTCAAATACTTGAAATCGCGACTTAACATCCAGTTGCTGGAGCTCTTCTAAGCCTAAGTTTGGCTTGTCAGATGCACGTATTACGTCTGGCGGTAGTTCGATTGGCTGGCTCTCCCGAATTATGAGCTCAGGCTTCTGGGGCTTAATGTCCACATCGATAGTTTTCGGTGCAAATAATAATTTGAAGTGGACAATGCAATACAAATTGCGATCATGAATTTGATAATTGTCGAATCTAAAAATTAATGAATTAATGGCACACTTTTTGGTATACACTTTAGATTTAAAGTTGGTGGAACCTTAAATTTATGGCAGATTTATGTTAAGCTTTTAAAGTTTACTTTCACATGTCCTAAATGAGTTCAGAACGCCATATGTTGCTTGTGGCCAGTTAAAGAAGGCGTAAATGCCAAATAATTTTTCTCCTTTGGTATCGAAAAAGAGCGAGAAGACAAAAAAAAAAAAAATCTTTCACGCTCTATTTTGCTACCAACAGCAGAAGAAATATATTTGCTCGCTCACACTTACCCGGTCTGTTCATTCCTTTGTCTAATTTGGTTCTCTTAGCTTACTTTATTTTCGGTCTTTATAAGCAGATACTTGAGCTTTTGTAAGTTCTGCGTGCACACACTATGACCTGCCTTACAATAGTGTTCTTTGGTAAATTCTTTTTGGTTCAAATTAGTTTAGTATGATATTCTCCGTCGTGTTATTATTTCCCATTTTCCCCATAATAATACATTGCTTATATTTTTTAGAGGGCAGTATTATTAAGACAATCGCTGTGATTTCTTACTGATTTTCCTAATAACTTACTTCAGAAGCTTCGAGCATTCCGCACATCGAAAACAGTTCTTGTGATAAACGCTCTTCTCTGCCTTAACCTCTTCCATCTTGTATACAACTTTATCACATAGCTTACACATTGTCTGGCCCTCAGTTGAATCTGTCTGCTGAAGAATTCATAAAATAAAGTTTAAATCTATTAGCAAAGAATTTTGCAAAAGCCAACCTATGATTGTGTTTATATGATAGTAAAAATATTGTAAGATGGTCGGGTTATTAAGTGATCTGCTTACACTGAAAATTTTGTGAGCTTTACCCGAGTCACTTGAACGTACATGGATAAGGTTGCGTTTCTGCAGGGCATCGAATTTATTAAAACTTTTCTTCTGAAATAGTATCAAAAGTGAAAATTAGGGATGTGTGGCATGTGACATGAGCATTAGTACTCACCACAGAGATATTTTGATTGTCATAGTCACATTTTTTTGACTTCTTTGATTTGACCTTTTTCTTAAAAGAGGTTTCTTCAATTTTCTGGGATGTAGTTGTGGAAATGCTCTGCACATCTACGTCCATTGCACTTAATTCTTTATTTTTGGCGAGAGATTCATCTGATTTGTTCACCTGCTTTGATTTGTCCTTAGCGTATTTATTTAAATTTTGGCTTGTCGAAACTGATACCGATTGCAAATGCTCTTCTTCAGCGGTGAAAACGGATTTCAGCTATAATAAGTCAATGCCAAACAATATTGAATCCCTTCACAACCGAGTCTCTTACGACCATGTAAAAGTAAAACATTCTTTGAATCGAGTACTCATCTTGAACCCTGAGTCACAACTTCTACTACTTATGCATACATTTGCACACTTAAAAGTTTTGTGCCAAATGTTTATTCCAAATGCAGAACCCAGGCTTTGCCCCCTTTCGGGTGCACTTTCTATCCCTTGACTAAATTCGGATGCTTCCAAAATTAAAATACCCCGTACCAGTAGGGACAAAAAAATAATTCCAATAGATCAGTACTTTCCATAAGACTTCAGTAATAGGTACGGTGGCAACTCTCACCTATTCACATATTTTAAATAATAAAAAAAAACACCAATAGTAGATGAATGGAAATAAAAAGAAAAAAATCGGAACGTTAAGCTCGGGCGGAGCCGAGATACCCTGTACCTATAGGGGCCTACGTCGGTACTTTCTACCGATTTTCCCTAGGGGGCTATTATATATAGTTAAACCTTAAAATTTGTATTCGCTTTAAAACAAATTAATCCTTCCAATTACCAAGTTCAGTAAAAAAAATATCTCTTGAATGTGTGAATAAACAATTTTAAATGATTTTTTTTTTTTTGTGAAACAGATGTATGGGAGCTATATGATTTAGTCATCCGATTTTAATAAAATTTTATGTTATTATGTCTTATGCTTAATTTGTTTGCGATTACTTTATAAGTAATCCTTTTTCTGACAAAAAAGCGCAGAAATCGAATTTCTTGTCCGATTAGCCATATGGAAGCTATATACTATAGCTGTCCTATTGCATTTAAGCTTTGCACAACTGCCTGATATACTAAAAGTCACCTTATATCGCAATTCGAATAAAATATCTTTAAAAACAAAGAAATTATGACGTTAAAACGATTTTTGCAATTTCGATCGGCCCTATGGGAGCTATATGATAATAGTACCCCGATCAGACTTCACCTTTATTTTAAGATCGTAAAATATATTTTTACTGCCGGTTTTCGTAGTAATATGATAGTAAATAAAAAAGTTATAACCCATAACCTTTTTACTTTTTTTGAGGGAGTTGTGGTTTTATGCTTTTTATTCCGAAACTGGATATCGAAAAAATTTAATAAACTTGATCTAACCTGCCGAACAAATGATTATTAGCAACAAACCAGAACTTCCTAGGCCTTACCATCTCTGAGAACGAGGCGTTCATACAGACGTCTCCTTCTCTATGTTACATATATTTCACAAACTTAATACCCTTGTACCTTGTCTATATTCCATATATTTGTGTGTATTAAACGACTATTTTCAAGATGTTTGCATATGTATCTTGGTATATTCTACTAATATATTCTATACGAATTCGAAAATATTCAGCATATTCTCTGCAACTGTCTGTCCCGCGCTCTTTATTTAAAGACAGCGTCATTTTCACACAAACGCAAGTTTTTATAAGGAATTAATGTTGATCAAACCCTTCCGGGAAACCCAAATTCTAAATAAAAAATTATAAATATCTTAAAGACTAATAGATCTAGAATTACAAAATTTAGACTAAAAATTATCCTATTTACAAAGACCAATGAGTTAAAAAATTTTTTTCCGACGAAGATCCCTAACCTCCTCTACAATTATTACTTCAGAGCTCTGTACTTTCTACATCTTAAAAGTATTAGTAATTATTGGATATCCGTCCTATTTTTACTGCTCCCAACCGATTTGTACTTACGTTTTTCGTCTCCATTTCGAGTAGTTCAACCAGTTTACCTACTAAAAGACATGGGTTAAAAATATTTTTAAATGATAATGGACGAAACTTTACATATAAATTGACATAAATACGTATATTTTATAGAGTTGCAAGTGATGAAAGGGAACTTATTTGTTTTTATGTACCTAGATGGCAATATACGTAAATAATATGTTTATGTATGTGTGTGCAAGTACATGTACACATACAAAGATTTTCGGGTCAACACCATGTTCTCTTCTATTCATTCTTCCTCGACAGTGCAGTCGGCAATTTCTGTTCTATTTTTATGCCAAGTCGGGCAAAATTTTGTAGATCTAATGTGTATTCTCTTGGTTCTGTTAAAGGTGTAATGAAAAATCTTAAATAAAACTGCGATGCATTCCTGATTGGGAGCTACACGGTAAACGGTACAGCTTTATCATCCTTTCACCAAAATATACTGTGTAAAGATCCCTATATAAATTATATTAAATAGACATATACCTACCTAGCTATATTTTTGTCTGAGACATTGCAACAGTCCGTTAGAACTTTCGAAGGAATTTCAATTTTTTTCGATTTCTGTGAAAAATTTCATTGTTCGTTTGTATAACTGTAAATAAATATTTTACCAAGCTTGATCGTCTTTCACAGAACCAATATAATAACATATTCCTAATTCTCTAAATAGTAAGTACACACAAAAAAAAACCTCAACTCATTCCGAGAAGGATTTCATTACTATTTATATAGGTTACCTATTAAATAGATGTATGCGTTCTTTTTTCTCTTTCTGCAAGTGTATATAAGATTTTAACACACTAAGCGCAGTGCGATGTGCACGTTTGACCCGACAGAAGCAAACTACTAATTTATTCTGTCTAGAATATACATATATGATATTTGGGATGCGTGAAAGCTTACCAACTTATAAGTAATAAGCTTACATGCCTATCCAAAGCTTGTGAGAGATGTTCTGCGATCCAACGAAACTATGAGCTTTTACTCGCGCAGAAAATATGTGAGTGTACATCGGATTTGGGACCTGAGAAAAAGTAGACATTCAAAAACTTAGAACGATCGACTTGAAAATCTGGAATAGACACATCCAACCGTGTGCCTGCGCACCTGAACTTTTTAATCATTCTTTATTTGCAGCTAACATGGGTAATAGAGAGTAACAGAAAAGTCTACCAAGTTTGTGTTTTTTTTTTTTTTTGTTTTTTTGAATTTAATCACATTTTTTAATCTATATTATTCATTAAAAACACGCCTCTATTTTCATTAACACTTTATTTAACTGTTGAAAACTTTTTATATGTACTGGTATGTGTTTTTATGATTCGTCTTTATACGTATAAATATTGGCTTAAAACAGAATACTTTAAATATTTACAACTAAAATGCAAGAAACAAAATGTACAGACGAGTGAAAAAGCAACATATTTTATTGTATTATTTACGTACACACATACATATGCACAGACACATAATAAATATGCATATAAAATGTAGGTGTGTATGTTTATATTTTTACACATTGGTAGCTTCACCACCCCACCGCTTACACACAAGTTATTCTGCAGAGATGTATTAATGTAAATTTCGCTTTCTTCTCTTGCCCCTTTGTAAATTTAGTTTTTTACTACATTTTTACTCTCTTGATCGGTTAAACTAGGACTGCAATTTGAAAAAATAATTCGAAACAACACATGTATATTTGTTATATTTATACAAATTGTAGGCTTGTGGTATCCATCTCGTGGATTTTCCGTTTGCAAATGTTCTAAAGACTTCTTTTCTATGGCTGTTCAAACATTTGAGAGTTTGATAGAAGTAAAATGGAAGCTGTAATCAATTCGGACCCGGAACTCGTCTTCATATTTGATTACCAGCTCCTCAACCAAAAACGGTCTTGGTCACATCGTGCCTTTAATGACAAACATAATTTAACCAAATTAGTAGTTGAATGAACAGAATTTAGAGGGGAAAGTCAGAAATTTATGAAATTAGTCTACATCTCGTACTTAACCCCATCCCCTCATTATGTGTGTCTGCGAATGTATGTATGTATTCTATTCAGACAAATGCCAAATAATGGTGATAGATGCTTAATAATGGAATTCGGAAATCGATCAGGCAATGATATACAATGGAAATGGGACTTATGGAGGATAGTGGTAACAAAATGCTCAGTTCGTTGTCCAAGTTTGATCAATGAATAAATTTTGTGATACTTGAGTTTAGAATAAAGAAAAAATTTCAAGCTTAGACGGCTGAATGGGTTCATATTGAAGTGTAGTGCAATGTTTCTGTAGTTGAGTTGAATTGAGTCAGCGTTTATATAATTTACACTTTTATTTTTATATGTTTATTATAAATTGCATATCGTTGCTCTTTAAACGCTTAATTTCAATATGACGTCACTTCTGTGAGACTTGAGATCTTTAACGCGGATTTGCTACTCTATAATAGCCAAATATGAAATCGCTTAAGTCTATCCTTTTAATGGCAGTGCGTTGTTGCGAATATGTAGCTAAATCTAGTTTTGGTAACATGGTTGCAAATAAAAATTACTGCCTCAATAATATTTTGTTTGTATGAAGCGTTTTCCATAGCGTATATTTTTTTTTTTTTTTTTTTATTTTTTTTAGCCTTCGATCAAAACGACGCGCAGCTGAAGCGAATTCGAGAAAATTCCAGAAATTTGCTATATATTGCTGGATGGTGGTAAAGATGATTCTTTAACTATATATGAGGTACTGGTGCTGCAATTGCTGATGGTATTCGTATTGGTGCTGCCGGATTTATCGATCGAAAAACTTTTAAAACAGTCAATAATAGTTGGTGTCTGGGACGCTGATCCTTGATTGAGTCCAGTGAAGTTTGGAACACTCATGTCAATATCGTGCTTTAAGGCAAAAGATGCTGGTCCTTTTTGGCTGGCTGTATTCGATGCACTGCATATGGTAAAACCTAATGGTTTCATATTGTGTGGATCAATGGCCTGCTGATGTCGATCTGCCAGAGACTGCACTGACAGAGCTGAGTGTTTAGTTGTGTTTATAATACCTCCAGAAGCCGGAAATCCTGAAAATTACAATCGAATAATTAGTTTGAAATATACCAATAAATTCGATTAGACTCGGGCGCAGCCGAGCTTACGATACCCTGTACCTATAGCGACAAATCGGGTTCTGAATATAATATTTTTGACAATAAAGGAATCTGTATTTTTAACGGTTCGATCGAAATCACCATATTTGATATGAATGAATGATTTAACATGAATGACAATGAATATCAGAGTGACAACTTGATAACGATTTATCTATACTCTTGGTAACTTTGGGAACCCTCCGACTGCACCATTCGTACATGGTATAAAATTATATTGAGTTATTCAATCATATTACGTTCGATTCTTTCTGATCCTGCTGCATGTGTTAAATACGATAAAGACGATGAATATTTAGTTGGGTTCATGACACTACCACTGCCACTGCTAACGCTTTTAGCTTGAAAATTTGAGTTGGATACGGAACATTTTTCTGAATGAGGATGTGTTGTTGTTGAAATCATGTCCTCCGTGACTGTGGCACACTTAACATTGGTCTTGCAAGATGGAACAATATCGGCGGCAGCAGCAATTGCAAACGATATATTATTAGTCAATATTTCAGCGCTTGATAGACTAGTGCTCAGTTTATAGTCGGAAACAGGCAAGCCACCAAGGTGGTTAATACGACCACTGCAGTCACTATTATCCCTTTCCAGAGTTGATGAATTTCCCGATGTTGTGGGCTCATTTGTTTCGTTCGAATGTGGATTTATGCCTTTAAATGAAATGCAAGAAAGCATTTTTTAAAATTTACAAAACTCGAATTCGTTAGATAACTTACTTGTTACAGGAGATTGGCCTCCGCTAACATTTCCACCTGCACTATTGCTGGGAGCACCGCCTGTGCTACTTGGAGGTCGAGGAAGTCGTCGGCGTAGCCATGGATGTTTTAATGCCTCGGCTGGAGTTAGTCTCTTATCTGCATCCCATTCCAGACATCCACGAATAAAATTAAGAAAAAGTGGATCTTTGCATCCGTCCAAAGCTTTCGAGAGACTCTTAGAACAAGGTGGGCCGCGAGGTTTACCACGTCTTGATTGACCACCGATTAAAACAACCATACCGTCTGACATTGTACGTACGGTGCAATAGCGCGGATAGCCCTTTGGACTGAAGAAAGTTTTAGCTCTCTTTGAGTTTGCTAGAAAAGCTTTACCGGGCATCCCAAGGACTTCTATAATACAAGCTAGTTGATCACTTTCATTTTCTCCTGGAAAAAGGGCATGTCCTGATAGCAATTCTGCTAATATGCAACCCAATGACCACATATCAATGGCACGTCCATACTTGGCACCTAGAATTACCTCAGGTGCGCGATAAAACCGTGACTGTATATACGTATAAACGCGTTGGCTCTCGAAACATGATGATCCAAAGTCAATTACCTTATGATTTAATAGAAGACAGTGAGTTAGTTAATGTATGAAGTGGCATAAGTCGGGCGCAGCCGAGTTTGAGATACCCTGTACCTATAGCGGTCGTAAATTGGTATTTTTACCGATTTTCCCTAGAGGGCAAAATCTTAATTTTTTTACAGCGATTTAATACCAATCAAAGTTTTCAACTGTTTTCGCACTTTCGATCGGCCCTATGAAATCTAAATGTTATGGAAGCCCGATCAGATTGAATCTTAAGACTTTTGTTAAGAACATAGATACTTTAAATAAATAAAAAAGTTATGGACTATAACCTTTTTATATTTTTTGAGGTACTTATGGTTTTATGCTTTTTATTCCGAAACCGGATACCGAACAAATTTAATAAACTTGATCGAAACGGCAGAATATGCCAATATGCGGAACTTTCTAGGTATTACCATCTCTGAAAACTAGACATTCATACAAACTTTAGGTAGTTTTTGGGGTCTCCTCTATGTAACATACATTTCACAAGCTTATTAGACACTTGTACCTCAATGAACAGGGTAGAAAAAGTCTAAGCTAAAATCGATGGTTTTATAAGAATTTGTATGTGGGTTGAAAATTAGCAAATACAAAGTTCGCTCTCTAGAGTTGATATCTAGGGTATATTGATAAATAATACATTTAAGAAATAATATCGTAGATGAATTTTTGTTATAATTTCAAAAAAGTACGTTCAAAACCTTCGATATATTCATATACAGACTATATTTATAATAAAATCCTAATATTGTGACATTAGCAAACTTGATTTCTGTACCATAATGACTGATCACTAAACAATAGTCTGTTAACCCTAAACATAGTTAAGACAACTTTAAAGATTCTCCCTAAGGGTCTCTTTTTTATTATATAGATCTGTTTGAGAGTAGTAGTGTACAAGAAAATATGCATACGAAATGCTTACCTTTATTCCGGATCGACCTTGCTGCTTTAAAAGTACGTTTTCGGGCTTCATATCGCAATGAATGATCTCATTTTTGTACAACGCATCCAAACACTGTAGTAGAGAGTGTGCAAATTTGCGCACCAATTGCAAGCTAAATCCCTTGAATCCATTTTTTTTTATCAGCTCGTATAGATTAATGCTCAGCAATTCAAATGTAATACAGGTGTGATTCCGAAAGGTAAAGTAATCATACATGTGAATAATATTCATTGTATTATATTTATCATGCCGGCGAAGATGATGTAATATTCTTATTTCTTCTTGAGCCTGGCGATGAAAGCGCTTCTCGTTGCGTACAATTTTTAAAGCAACATGCTCATGCGTCTTGTGGTCGTAGGCCTTGATCACTTGTCCAAAACTGCCTTTTCCAATGATTTTCAGCATCTCATAGCGATAGGCAACATGATCGTGGGGAATGTGGATGTATGCCCCTTGCTCGTTATCGTAATCAGAGTTATTTGGACCATAAATGCCGGGACGTTTTTTGGCGTTGGCGCCGATAAAGTAAATTTGAGGATAGGCGATAATTTCAGTACGTTCATATGGAGTTAATTTGTGCATATAGAGAAACATAACCTGCTGTGGAGAGACTACCAGAGGTTTCGGCTTCTCTTGCAAAGCACTTTTCTGCTGGCCAGACATAATAATTTGCTCGTGAAATGACTGCTGCTTTACTAATGCAAATGATTCGGTTCCTGAAGCTGATCCGGTGGCTCCAGTGGAGTTCGATGAGGAGTCCTTGCACGGTAACAACGGCAACGACATTAATGGTGTAGGTATTACATTGGACCGACTTTTCGTTGCTTCCGAATTCGTTGAAATAATAGCAGCTGCATTTGGTAAGGAGATTGCTTAAAGAAAGAAAATATGATTATTAACTATTTTCATTATTTTTAAGTAAATTACTAAACGTTACTGCTAACAATTCAATTCTTTTAAATGTGCTGCTTTGACTTTAAAATTTTCATTTATCTTAAGAATATATAACTCATTGTTATGCATTTTTAGACGACAGGTTAAAAACTCTCGGGTCGGAGATAACAGTATTCTTAAATAATTTTAATCAATTCTAGTTCTGATAACCCTGAGCAAATAAACTATATAAGGAAAAAAGTATTCGTATAAAATAATATAAGGAAAAACTGGATTTAAGGTCCAATTATAGAGAGAGAGAGAGAGAGGGAGAGAGAGATAAAGACAGAAAGAGAGAGATAGCCCTCGTATAGCGCTTGAACCGTAATCAAAAACAATAGATTCGAACAAAACAAATACGGTTAAGATAGAAGGCCAGGAAAATAAAAGTTTTTATATAAAATACAATAATTTCGATGTGGATAGTACATGAACGTCGGTATCTTACCAGCATTGCTGTCCGAGCTATTTTTTTCTTCATTATAATTGGTAAAGTCTGATGGTAAAAGCGGCTGGGATTGTGCTAAGAAACATTTGTGGTCAGATACGTTTTGAAATGGAATAGCATTAGATCCTAAATTGCATCCATAAGAGAGACTCGCACCCTCACAGACCTTATGTTGTTGAGTTAAAGAATTTGCGTCTGATTGTTGGTTGCTGGTCGTGCTGGTTTGCAACTGAACTGGCGAGGCCGGCTTTCTAACTCTCATTTCGATTGGTGTTGCTTTTAAATCACCGGTAAATGTACTAACATCTTTTATAGAGGTACCGGAACCAGGGAGCTGACTTTGATTACATTGTTGTTGAGTGCCTACCATGACGTCGAAACTGTTATTATTGTGGTGGAGAATGTTCGAAGAAAACCTATTCCGTTGGTTCTCTGCGTTGTTTAAGTTATTGTTACAATTTTTAGCAACTCGGTATTCTAAAGGATTTTTGGTTCCTCTATTTTCATTATATTGAATTTGAGCAGAATTAATATGAATGCATATATTATCAAGTGATGCATTTTCAACCATTGGATTCGATATATTTTTTGAGAAACCCGTATTTTGTTTCGGGTCTAAATATTGATTTAGACCTGTTGCGACGATTTCATTCAAATCCTGCGAGTCTAGTAACACTGACGCAACCTCTTCATCGGTGCTGGTCAAAAAACATTTCGACCCCGATGTACAATGTCGTTCATCGGTTTGTTTCAAGCAGTCGTTGAGATTTCTCTGCTCCTTATTATGTTGTTTTGGTAAATCGCTTAGCACTGCTTCTGCGCTCTTATATCGTTCGTTGAAATTGGAAGAATCATTTGATTCAGTAGACAGTCGGCTTTGAATCTCACATTGGCGTTCGAGACGATGAAACTTATGTGCCGAATCTGAAGCCGTATCTTTAATTTTTTTACATCCAAGATCGCATTTTCGATGACTACTGATTAAAATCGGTGACTCACTTTGTTCATGATAAGGCGTGGTGGGCACAATCGAATCACTACTTTCAATTTGTTCACCATTGAATAGTCCCACGTATTGTTCATAGTTCTTATAATCCAATGACAACGATTTCGAAGCTTTTAAAGATTGATGATTATAGAGTGCCTGTTTTCCTATCAGTCCAGGTGTAGTTGTCAGGCAAATTAGAGGACTTTCCTCGGCTTGCCCATACTTTTGAAGTGGCCAATACTGATTACGTTTTTCCAGCCACAAGCAACTTTTTATTGAACAAGCATTTATTTCACCGTCTAGACTTTGAGTAGTGGCTTTCAAAGTCCGATGGCCATTGTGAGAATATTCACGATCATCGCTAATAGAACTTTTTAAAGTAGTCGGGTACGCACGACCGTCAGCTTGTGCATTTGTCAAATTATAGGCATTTCGGGATTCGCCTGCTAGTGCACTAATAGAAGTAATTGCCTTTGTTTCTCCTCTACTGCTTTGGACAGTATGTCGAGTCCAGTATTTTGCATCGAAATAGAGTTCTGTAGATTCCAGGGAATGAGGTGTTCCAATGTCGTTCACAATTACGTCACATACAAAGTCGTTGGGCGGAGGCGTACCTTTCCTAATGCCTCCGAACTTAAATCGCTGAGAACGGCTTAATTGTTGTTGATGATGAAAAAAGCCATAATGGCTTGTACTCGAAGAAATTTGACGGCTTTGATTCAAGCGGCTTAATAACAAAGCTTTCTTTCGCTTGTTATCGAAATTTAAATGATCAGTTGATTTAGTTTTTGGATTCAACTGCTCCGATTGCGATTGGTTTAATTGTGTAGTTGTTACATATTCCTCATGTAAATGTGAGGTATCTCCTTTTTGCCATTGTTTCAAGTCCGTTTGGTTGGTTTCCAGTGAACCTTGAAAGCAATTCTCCTTGCTTTCCAGTGAACCTTGAAAGCAATCTTCCTTATCCTCCTGATTTGTCAGATTTTCACTTAAATTTTGGTGTAAACGTCGCTTTCCACAAAGATTGGTTAGTACGTTGAAACTGAGGAAATTGCCGAGTGAATTTTGCCTATCAGTAGCCCTTACGATATTGCTTCTCACTGGATTCGCTATACAAGGAAAACTTTTCTCTTCCAAGCTCTTACACTTCTTCCTTGCTTCTAATCGATGTGGGCTTTGACTTTGATTCCTCATCCAACAGGTATCAAACGAATTTTTCTAGTTTTTTCAGTAAACCAATACACGTAATAAATATTTATTATCGATTGTCTTCTTGCCTTTTTTACCTTTCAGTTTCTATAAAGAAAAAAGTCAAGTTTGTTTTGATTGTTGCATTATAAGCGGAATAAATACATGGAATATTTACCTGCAATTACAATAAACTTTAATGAGAAATATAATGCAACTTTAGTATGAGATCCATCAAATATGTAAGTCTATATATAATTTGTTGTAAGCCCCATAAACTCTCGTCCTGGGACATCTAAAAAGTTCACACCTAATCAATTTATATTGTATACACTATTACACTTCATATACGCATATGCATACATGTGTATGATACATGACTTTTCAATGCGGTAAGTTGCAATTTTTTTTCAAATTTTTATAAAAACTATATAATTCGGTAGTACTTGAAACGTTTTGAAGCATTTTCTCATATATTAAAGTAAGACGTGAAAATGGTGATGTTCGATTTTGATAAAAATTCTTTAAAATACTTTTACTCTTGCTGGCACACGCACGCTAGAGGTGGAGAGACTTCACAGTCCGTATTATCGAAGTTTTCATAGTTTTTATTATATCGATATTTCTCTGGCCATTATCGATTTCTGATATTTAAGCCATTTATAATAATAGATGATGGAGCATATGGCAATTTAAAACGCGTTAAGTTATACATACAAATATTTAGGGAGTACCTTCCAAAAAAAGTGTGTTATTTATATTCGAAACATCGATGTTATTTTATGTTAGTGTTGATGTCCCAAATTGATCGATTATTTATATAGCTGTAAAAAATATGCACCCCTAATTAACAATAACCAAATTTCCAATTTAAATCCATAAATCATAACTAGGAAAAACTATTCGTTATTAAAGCCGACACACAATATTACTAATGACATCTGAAATAGTTATAGAGCATATAATTATTTATTAGCTCATTTTGATGTTTTGTAAATAAGTCACGGTAAATAACATACGGCCACAATGCCGCAGTTATAAACAAAAAAAATAACAATTCTAAATAATATAATAGAACTGAATACTTAAAAACTCATATATTTATAAGCCTTTGAATTATTTATTCAACCCGGTCACTATGATGGTTATTCGGAAAAGTATCAGTAGAAGCTTCAACAACAGTTAAAGTCGACATGCAACGCTGATGATCGTAGTTACTGACTTTGGTGATCGGCCCTTAAAGCTTTTCACTTTGCAACTGTCACTGGCTGCGTATAATTGTATTCATACATTAAATATTTTGAGAAATATGGCGCGATCGTTATTAATTTGATGTGTTTTTAGTTGCATTTTAACTTAGTGATCAATTGAATAAGGGTAACAGGCTTAAAATAATGACAGAATCGGGAATTGACTTGATGGAGAGTTTCGGTCTGGACCTGGATTTTGATCTGCCAGAATTTTTGCCAAATGTTACCGTGGCAGGCCGGAATAATGTGGAATTCTATGAACTTAAATCATCTACTCGGTCCCTGATTTCGAATGAAATGTGAGTATAACAATATCATTACATATAACATTACATTTATTTACTTGTATGTACCTCCATATTCTCTACTCCACATACATATGCATACATGTATGTATAATTTTTTTTTTCGTAGACAGGGCACACAATCAAACAATAATATAATTTTTGCGCATGATTAACGCTTTTTATTATCTTATCAATTAAACGGAATCTGATGTGTTTTTTTGAAATACACATGCTGCTGATTTCCCAAAACTTATATACATAAGTATAAGTATATACGTATACAATAATATACAATTTACAGTATATATATATAATAATATTATATATATGTACATATATATATATATATTTGGATTTGTATGTTTGCATATGTATGTGGGAAGTTATCGAAGTAAACCTGCAAGTTTTTTTTTTATCCATTTCTATCACCGGTTTGGATTATTGCTAAATGTGCTAAACAATGTGATGACTTGTGGACTGATGGAATGTTACGATTTTCAATTTACAGTAAAAAAATAAAATATAATAATAATAAATAAAACAACAAGATCGTTTTTAGGCTGAACTCATATCTTTAATAAACTTATCAGTATACGCATATGTTGTATTTGTATTCTAAAAAGAAAAATCGTGTTTTTCCCCTGGCGCTGCGGTTTGAAGGGTTTCTTCTCTTTTCTCAGAAAAAACAGTGTATGCAATATTGTTCAGGTTGCAGGACCTGGTCGGAATTAGGTCACTATATCATGGTTTTTATGCTGTATATATTATATTTTATATTTTTGATTTTTACAGCTTTGACTTTATATCAGTTTAAGTATTTTGCGATCAGAAACCCCAAATCTAGGGAAGCAGTCAAAATTAACTAAATTCTTCGCACTATACATTTACAATCAAATGAAACTATCTTCGTTTATGCGAAATTACATTTTGCCCTCTCTACAAATTTTTTAAGTTTAATTTTTTTGCACATAATATTAGACATCTCTTTTTAGCATCATAACAAATGCTTTTTACAGAGAGTAGAAGAGTTCATAATATAAAAACGACTTACCACATTTCGCAACCATTTTGTATCGAGCCACATTCATGCTCATGTAATACTAAATACATATGTATAGATAAATGTTTTGGAGCTATCTATCTATATATATGTACTTATTGACTGAATAGAAATTTTCTCTAGCTTTTGGAAGCCAAAATTTTGTTGCTGAATACGCAGGCGCGTGTCATAGCCAGAATGTGAGATCGATGTATAAACACATGCATGAATATTTGTGTAGAACTGTGTCTGAATTTGTTGATTTAGCTGTAGAGATTGATTCATTTACAGGGTCACTATGTATGAGATTAACTTTTGAAGTGCCTTAAATACTGTTCATATTCGAAAACTAATGATTTACTTATAATTTTAATACAGATTTCTATATGTTGAAATCGTTCTAGGCTAGTGATATTGGTACACCCTGTAATTACAACTGGGTATATTTATAGTGAATTAGCAAAACAGATACATTTTCCGTCTTAATAAAAAAGCAAAAGAGTCGTTTGTCCCCATTTGCTAACTGAGTGCTAGTACACAAGATCAAGGTCTTTGTCGTGATTTCGTGTGTACTTTAAGTGAACGATAACTAAAAAAAAGGGTGGAAAAAGAGTAACAGTTGTGCCTTGGTAGAAAGATTAACTTCATCTTCATGATATACGTAACTTTGAATAGACGGTGAAAAACTAAATGTGAAGTTCGCCATGTTCTCGTACTGGGGTAAAAGACGTTTTCAAGCACAAGTTTCCATTGGAAAAAATACAACAGATATTAAGTGCGGACCGAGTGAAAATCCAGATAAAAGAACTAAGCAGACCAGTCAAAGTGTGGGAACATGCGAATCGGATACCGCCAATTCCTTATCCCCATCATCTCAAGACAGACTACAAGAGTTCCAAGAGTTTTTAAGGCGAGTGCAGACATTGAACATGTCGCCGAAGGACTCTGAAAAAAGTAGGCAACATGGACTAGGCTGCGAAGATTACGCCGACGAAAAGTCTACGAATGATAATGGCGGCATTGAACTTGGTGTGGAGCCCTCTACTCTTATGGACCTTGGTGAAAGCAATGCCATTGATGACACATCAAACAATGCCATAAATTGGGGTAAGGTACCAATGGCGACCACTAATATTCGTGTAACGGTTGGTATTGATAAAGACTTGGAAATGATCCTTGAAATGGACCCCAGTATTGTGGACCTGGAGGATATAAGTGGTGCCGAAACAACAGAACCTCGCGTTGTTGGCCTACCGCCACTGACGGGAGGGTATGTACTTGCTTTCTATAAGCTAGTGTAGTATGCGTAGCCCTATTATAATTTGTATAATCATCGTGCTGTTTTTGTTAACAATTTTTTTAATTTAAGGCAACATACAATTTTTTGCAGACCAACTTTTAAAAATGCTACAACCACGTCACGCACCCAACTCAAACTTCAGTTACAACGAGAGCAACAGCAACAGGAACAGCGGCAACAGCTGCACCAATCAACCGAGAATACAATTCAGAATTCTTTTGGTATATCCGAATTGGCAGAAGTAATTGTTAGCAATGGCACCAGTGCGTGTGGGAGTGCAGGCTCCAATTTTGATCAGATAACTCAATTGATGCAAAAGGATCGTTTGAATACGACGAGTCCGGTTGCGCTGAAAGTTCCGCTGCAAAGTATCGGTGTGGATGTTCCAGTTCCACCACAAGTACTTCAGGTAAACTATCTGATATTAAAATATACTGTATTGGCACAATCAATTCGATTTTGTGTTTGAATAGGTTAGCACGGTTCTCGAGAATCCAACAAGGTATCACGTAATTCAGAAACAGAAAAGCCAGGTCAGGCAATATCTTAGTGAGTCATTTAAACCGTCTGGATGGAGTTGCCAAAACTTTGATGTAAGCTTCAAAGTAAAGTTAAGAAAGTTGTGATCCAATAAAATGTATTTGATTTGCAGATAAAGTCAGGAAATACGTCTGCGTCAACAGGAAATCTACAGAATTCGATGCAAACTAATAGGGTAACAAATAATGATCGAGCAAACAGCTTCGGCTGCGACCCAGGAATGGGAAACTATTCGCCTCTTACATTGCAGGTTACCCCCAATTCGTGTTCCAATGTTAAAGGAACCATGATTACCGATGAGTCCATGCGCTGTTCTCCTTTTGCTTCCGGTGCTTGCTCTAGCAGTGGAAGCTTTGTTCCGAATGGTCAAATCTTTATGACAGGAGCAGACCAACATTTAATCGATTTAAACGGATTGCAACAGAAACCTCTTCTGAATTCAAAGGGCACGTCCAGCTTAACAACCATACGACCCAACAAATATTCGGGAACTAGCACAGCAAGTCCCCATCAATCAAATTCAGCGCCAATGTCGCCTAGCTTGAGTTCTGTTGCGACCAGTGCGTCGGAGGTAAGTGTATGTAATACATTTCATAAGTTTTTAATGGCATGCCTTATTCATAAACACCTAAGGAAAATATCTAGACTTAAATGTGGAAATGTTAAACTTGGGAGTAACGTAACTTTTAATGCCCATTGGGCTTAAATCAATAGTGAATAGTGTACTCGAAGGGAAAAAGTACACTGAAAAAGTGCACGTATGTGTTATAACCAAAAGACGTCGTAAACCACGACCT
Source organism: Scaptodrosophila latifasciaeformis (assembly GCA_037075145.1). NCBI lineage: Eukaryota > Metazoa > Arthropoda > Insecta > Diptera > Drosophilidae > Scaptodrosophila > Scaptodrosophila latifasciaeformis. Next base: position 296,839 of record JBAMCM010000165.1, read on the forward strand.
GAATATGATATGGGAATGGGAAGAAAGGGTAGCAAAAACTAGGGGTTCCGCCCCCTGATTCTTCGCTTCGTACGCAGTCCAACCGCCTTTGGGGTGTGTGGAAATTTGTGTACGGGATGAGATCAGTTATGCTGCAATACCTTTCATCTCTAGATGGAATTCGGATGTTCTCTGTACCAGGAGGGACAGTTAAATAATTCTAATAGACCAGCACTTCCGATGAGATGGCAACTCAGATCTATCCACGAAACTAAAAACAACTAAGAAAACATAATTGGCATTAAATACAGGACCGTCTAGTGTTCGTATTATAAAATTTATACCTACCGGCTTGATACTGTGAATGGGACGGGGTCTCAAAACGTAATAGTTAATAATTCTTGTATTTATGGTTCATTTTCATTCACCTTAGGATAATCGAAAGGTTTTTTAATTGCGTATATTTATGCAGATCTAATAAAAACTGTCAGCTAAAGGCAAAAAGTTCAGGGCTCTGAAGTAATAATTTATTGTAGAGGGTTGGGTTGTTGGGAGATAATAGGACAGTATTTGGGACGAGTTTGGTTATCTGAGCCACTCTTTGAGATATTTACGATTATTAAAGTTTTAGCTATTGGCTCCCCTGAGGAACGGGGGTTCGGATCAAAAAAAAAATAATAATAATAATAATCTTGGCCTTTCCCATGTCCTTTAGATTGATAGATAGCTTTTGTAATTGCTGAGATCATTGCGTTCATACAGGCGGACAGACAGACGGACATGGCCAGATTGATTTCTCTAGTAACCCTGGTCATACTTTAGGTAACTATGCGGGGTCTCCGAAGTCTCCTTTTGAGTGTGAACTACATGAGCAGCTTTTCAGTATACCCCTTCCCTTTGGGTACAGAGTTTAAAAATCGATCACATCCCGTGCAACAAACTTTCTATTAGACGTTCTTTCAAAGCGAATAATTGTTATTTATATCGTAATCCAATTGGGTTATTGATGTTATATGTTTACCAAATCGGCTTAATAAAATATGCTCCGTAGAACCGATCGCCTGAAAATTTTGACTTAAGACTTAATTTGACTGTTCAGGAGTATTTAGTAGTCTTTCTGTGCAATACACAATTTATTTCATACGCAAGAAGTTCATATATTCTTACTACATCCTCTGTCATTTATGTTCGTCTTAATTCTATTTAATTATATAAAGCTGTAATTATAATGAAAACTGTTAAGAATATCTTGTTAACATTTAACGAAGATATTATATTAACCAAAAAATGTACTTGCTAGAACTAAAGTAGAAAAATATATCATTTGATAAACGATACAAACAAACAAATACCGTAGCAGGATTGCTTGTTTTCATACGATAAGCGATAGAAATACAATTATTTATATTTTTTGCATGAACAGAGCAGAGAAAACAAAACCAAAATCGAAAGATCTTAATACAAGCTCGATTTAGTTTTGTAATTTGAAATCTATATGTATGTGTACAGACTATGACTACTTCAACTATAAGATATGTACATACTTGTTTTCATAACGATTGTCTTATAGCGTGATACCTAAAATATAAAATTCCATGGTTCTCTTCAATGGATTAAGAAGAATCGGTTCAAACAACGAACTTAAAAAATTTAAACAACAAACCAAGTCAGTCAGCTATTGTCAGGGTGTGCTGATCGGTGATCAGATAATAATTAGTTCTCACGAACTACGTTGATATGCTATATATATACAGTAAAATTGTGACCAAACGTTGGTAGCTTTCAAAAGCTTTCCAAGCACTTTAATCGAATACTCCACAGTAGTTGCCTGCATTTCGTGATGGCCAGATCAATGTCGGGTCGCCGTTAACCGTAGCGTGCTTTCAATCCGAACCTTGATAATTAATGAAACATTATTATAAATTTATAAGAATACGAAAAAAAAAGAAAAGGCATACAAATTCCTATACAAATTAGTCTCTAAGTTTACCTCGCATTTAATTGAACCTGAAGATATTAAACGTTATACAATTGAGAAGAAAACCAGAAGCATTCGTGCCCGTGAAATTTCAAAATACAGTAGATTGATTGACATAAAAATCTCAACTGTAAATTTACCAGTATTTTTCATATATATTTTTAATATACATATAAAAAAATATGCAGGGTAACTGCAAAATACCCACCCCTTACATTTTAAAGCCACTTTTTGAAGCGTAACAAAACGCAAAAGTGCCTATCCCTCAAGGCCGTAACCAAATTGAGCCACTCTTTTTTTATTCAAATTGATTAAGTAATATGCCGATTCTTAAGATATTGTGCCACCACCAATCGAAGGTAATAAGCGAAAATTTCTCTCTTATCAGTCTCTAATTTTCCTGTAATTTTAAAACAACAGCAATTCTATAGAAAAAAAATGTATGTGAACATTGTCTAGGGGGTGGTTGGGTAATCAAAGCCCACCCATGCATGCTTATCTACAGTCTTGAAACTTAAATTTCACTGAGAAATCAACCATAAAAAGCTATTGCTGCATACACCGCCTTTGGTGTTACAAACACAGAACCCTAATTACATTTTAACACAAGTGGGCCCAAGCAAAGCTTTTCGAATCCCACAATTTGTAGTGCTCAGTGCTACGAAAAGGCCTGCGTTATTTATTTATATATGTATATCCCTACATATATATATATTTTTTTTTTGGTAAATGAGTATTTTTTAAGCAATTTCATATTTGCCGATACGTGTTTTTGGTTATAAGTAAATATGTGATATGAATATATAAGTTGTACCATGTGTGAACAGATCTGTAATTTAAAACTCATTGCCATTGCATTTCTAATCTTATAGTCAGACGTAGACCTCTTCATATTTAAAGCGAAATTGATCGACTCAAATATTCGAATACTCGTATAGTCGAATATGCGGGCTACAATATTTATTGTAGCCCCAAACTGGTTTTTCACTTATTGAACAAGAAACGCACACAATTCAATTTTATGTGACAGAGGGGTAGCTGGTCGGAAAAGAAGAGAAGAGCCCCTAATAACTTGGACAATTAAGACGAAAACTCAATCGCTTAAATATTTAATATTCACATTAATTGTTATGGAACATATGTAAGCTTTTTATTTTGTTATTAAGTTTATTATGTGCATATAGCATGATCTTAGCCTGTGTTTTTAGGAAATAGAACAAAATCTAGAACACTTAAATTAACTAAGAAATCTTGATGAAGTTTTATGAGCTTTTTGTGCCAAAATCAACTTCTTTCGTATTAATTATTATTATATAATTTCAAGAATTTTTAATTTACAGAATAAAAACTATTATAATTTTATAGGAATTATTTTAAATATAACTTAAGTCTTCAGATAACAAAAGTCAGAGAATTGAAATTAACAAGCCCTTTTTGTACAAGAGTCGGAAAATTTGAATAAATAATAAATGGTAAATAGTTTTTTCAGTTTGAACATTTTTGAGTTATTTATTGGGTATGTTTTATTGTGATAGATAACTAAGCTCTTGTAATGATAATGGAAAGAGTCTTACTCAGTTTCACCAGTATTTACAAATATTATTCAAACTTGAAGGGCTATGGCATAAATACATAGTTTAATACTTCGTTAGCTTGGGACCACTTTTTGTTCGATTGGAAATCAAGATTCTGTATATATATATATACAGAAAAAAAACCTCTAGTCTTAATATTCCTTAATATATATATATATATATATATATATATATATATATATATATATATATATATATATATATATATATATATATATCGAGAACTTCCGATGTTATTAGATGTGTGAGAACTTAAGTTGGTTAACAAGCAACAAATATTGAACGATATCACTATCGCATCAAATTTATATGTAATTTATATATTTGCAATGTAAAATTTCTATTTATATATGTATATATTTATATATATTTTTTTTCTTGCAGCGGCCTTCATATGACAGTGACGTAAGTGTTTATAATTAAATATATATATTCAGACTGAAATATTTAATGTTTCATCTTTGATTAAGTATTAAGAGAATAAACAGATCAGGCGACTTCATTGTCTTTATTATTTATATATATATTTTTTTTGCGAACTCATGCAAAAGATGGCATCTCGAAATAGATAACTTATGTATAATAATTGAAAATGAAAAGGTGGTAACCCTGGTTGTCTACATTCACATAAAACCTCTAGTCTTAATATTCCTTTAAGTTCAACAACACATTGTTCCCAACATGCAAGCACGCCATCTATCGGACAGTTTTTTCGACCGTTTGCCAGTTGGGCAAAGGGAACTAAAATTTTGACTCTGTAAATTTGTTCTTTGTATATCTTATGTAAATATGGTCCGATTTTAGTCTGTTTGATATCAATCAAAGTATTTTTAGATTCCTAACAACTTTTCAGAAGCAACTAAAATACCAAAATCATAAAGCTGTAGAAATTACAAGGTTTTAAATAAAGTGCGGGGATGTAAGGGGAAGGGGTGGGGGGGGGGCGGTGGGAGAAATAAAAAATTAACTTGACCAGCGTACACACATAAGGAGTCCGAATCCCAAGTTTGGTTATCCTAGCTCTTATAGTCTCTAAGATCTAAGCGTTCACACGGATCGACGGACATGGCTATATCCATTTTTCTAGTCACCCTGATCATATTGTGGACATCTTTGGGGGGTCTACGACAACTCCTTCTTTATGTTTCATACATTTGCACAAACTTAATATATCCTTACCCTTAACCTTAAGGTACAGGCTATAAATATTTGAAATCATTTGTTTATTCTTAAATTTTTTACGAATACTTGATTATTATATTATGCATTTAGTAAAGTATTTATTTGTTCTTTTGCAGCCAGATGATTTATTCGATGACATATTGCAGAAAACCCCGTTCAACTTTGATAAGGACTTTAATTCAGAGCTGTCCATCAAACAGGAGCCACAAAGTTTAACCGATGCTGAAATAAATGCTTTAGCAAAAGATAGACAAAAAAAGGACAATCATAATATGAGTGAGTATACACTGTCTATTTGAACAGCAAGTCGATTCTATATGACGCTTATGACTCTTTTACTTAGTTGAGCGTCGTAGGCGCTTCAACATCAATGATAGAATCAAGGAATTGGGCACACTACTACCCAAGGGCAGTGAGGCTTTCTATGAGGTAGTTCGAGATATTCGACCCAATAAGGGTACTATACTGAAGTCTTCTGTGGATTACATAAAGTGTCTGAAACATGAAGTGTCACGTTTAAAGCAGAACGAGGGTCGCCAGAGACAAATGGAACTCCAAAACCGTAAACTTATATCCCGGATAAGGGTAAAGTTGGGATTCATTTTAGTTGGAATTATTGATTTTCTCATTTTTCCCATCTTCCAAAATAGGAGTTAGAAATGCAGGCTAAATCTCATGGAATTCCGCTTACAGACTACAATTCAACATCTGTTTCCGCACCTACGCCTCCTACTACGTACCTAAAAAGTTCTAGCCCTGTACGATCCTCTACACATATTCACCAATCCGCGTCTTCAATGGATGAGACGGCTGATGAAAAAGTAAGCAATTTATGGTAATTTTCCTAATTTGCCGGTACTTCTACGATCTCTTTTGCAGTTGCGTCTTGGCATGGACCAAATCGACGAGTTAATGGAGGATTGCAAGCATCCTGTACAGGGTGGTGATCCAATGCTTTCTTCGCACAGCAGCCACCTTCTGTCCGCTCCGCACTCTCCTATTGCTGCCCAATTGCATTGCGCAAATAACAGTTTTGTTACAAAAGATACCCAAGATAATTCAGTGGGCCAAATAATTGATTCTGGTTCCACAAGTAACCACAATTGCTGCAATGTTTCCTGCCACCATAAACTCAGCCAGGAGCACCAACATTTGCATAATCATACCCATAGCCATAACCATAATCACAGTAATAGTGCAACAAATGCATCTTTCAGCATGCTCGGTCATTTGTCCACGGCAATGTTAAATGATCCTCTCTCCTTGGTAGATGAAGACAATAGCGAGCCCATGTTGCTCTCACCAGATTCCTTGGAAATAGGTCTTTAGTAGATTCTATTGATAGCCATACCGACATAGATATATTGCATACTAAACGCCGTACTCTGCACAATTTAAAAGTATTAAAAAGTTTCTTTGGGAGCTGCGACATTTTAGACAACATTGAAATATACATATGTTCTGTGAGTTCATTGATTTTGCTGAAAATCCACTATAATGGAATTAGTTCTAACCCGCATAAAGAAATATAACATTTATGTGCTTAAATTTTATGGGTGATGTATTAAAATTTAGCATTTTGCCCGCGAGCCCATAAATTTGATATTTATATATATATGCTAAATGGTAATTTTCATACATTACCCATAAAATTTAAGCACATAAATGTGATATTTATATCTGCCATCGTGGGTATATACCATACAATCAGCACGACCATCTTACATTTGTATTGTATCAGTATTGTTGTAAAACACACTATCCATGTATAGAACTCAATGTATTGTATTGAGCACAAAAAACCTAAATAAATATATGTTGCTAGTCTCAGTAAATTCATATTAGGTTCGGATGCTTACATTTGATTTGTAAAGTACCATTGTTCAGGGCATTGCAAATAAATGGATTAGTTAATTATTATGACGTATCAAAATCCAATATGCGTGTAATTGTACATTCCAGTATGCACAACCCAAACCCTATATTTGCTCATTTTAAATGTTAAATGTTATTGTTGTTGATTTTATATAATACTTGTTGTACTTATTGTTATGTATTTCTATGCAATATTTATCTTATAAGTATAAGAAATAAATATTTTAGAACACTAAAATATCGACTTATGTTAACTTATTTGCTATATATTGGAACGGACTTGGACAAAAAAAGCAAGCTTTAGCCGGTCCATCGAAACTGGCTAAATCTTTCCTTCAATATTCAGCGTAAATATTCTGTCAATTATTCTATAGACGAATGTGCCGGATATGGTGTTTTCAATGACAACAGTATCCGTGCGAAGGGATATATGAGAGTATTTGTAGATATCTTTAAATACGAACGTTTGTGAGATACTATGGTGACAAGGATTTTCATTTGAATTCAGGTCTTCAAAAAATTCGTACGTATTGATGTGCCATAAGCATTTCTGCTGCTGATGATCGCAGGTCCTAGCAAGAAAACGATGAGGAATGAAACCATGGTGTATCGGTGTGATACCCCGTTGGATTGAGGGTGGCATGCGGTTGTATGAATGTGTGTTCACTCCCTACGTGATGAGCCAGCTCTTTGAACAGGAAGGGCTCCAATTTAGCATCCAGGTCTGTTGTAATGGTTTTTGTTTCAAAACGTGAGACCTAATGAGACCACAAAACTTTAGCTAGATTCGGGTGTATGTATCCGTTGGTACTGAAAATGTCATCATAATCAACTTTTAGGAACTTTAATGATGTGTACTTGTTCGCGAGAACTGGCATGATGATGTCAAAAGTTCGAGAAGATTGAAATGACGCCCATATGACGCTTTCAAGTTGATGGCTTTTCGAACCCTCACAGCTGTCTACAGCTTTAGGAATTTTGGTTTCTTCTAAGAAGTTGTTAAGAATCTTAAAATTTTCAATTAATATCAAACATGACTAAAATTTGATAATATTTCCATGTTACATACATTTGCACAAACAAAATATACTATTTACCTTAAGATACGGGGTATAAAAATATTGAGCTAAGGTTATTCAGTATTCTGACCTCTCCCGATATCTTTTACCTCGTTCTCAATTTTCGGCTTATAAAACTTTATGTTATAATGCTTATCTTTCTCGCTGTGGAATTCAAATTCGTAGAAATCCGTTTTATAATTTTTTCAATTCTTCGACCCTTCTTTCTTCTTCTAACTTAATTACTGAAGGTTAGTTGCTTAATGAGTTTAAACTAATAAAACCAGTTTTTCTTCTGGACCGGACACGGTTCCCAACTGTGTTCTAAGGTTTGGTGCTGAATTCCTGTGCAAAAAAAATATTTAGGTAGTGCGAAAATAAACACCCCTGTAGTGGAGGCATATAGGATTTCAGAAAGAGACAGCCATATTGTGTGCTACGAATCCCTAGATATTATGAAGTCCCTACCAGATTTCGAGGGTACAAACGAGACATACGTCGCATGGAAGACACCAGCACACACAACATACTAAGTCTATGACATATGAGGGTAGTAGTTCATAACATTACCAAACTTTAGGTATAATGAGAAATAAAATAAAAAGTTCGTCCAATATGGTACTTTTGTCTTTTGATACCCCTCTCAATTTCAAAGCCATCATAAATCCGCTAGATTTTACATACCAAAGCCACTATAGACCGTTAGATTTTGCATACGCTGACAAACGTCCACTGTATTTGATAGAGCAGGAGATGTCAACGCTCCATGAGGAATATTTGACTTGACAGCGCAGTAACCGCTTCATTGAAAGAAAAATATAGAATGATCGCACAGCGCATATTTATTCCTGGAACCAGAAAATCACTAAGCGGTGCTCTTTTTTCTGCAAGATCATCCGATCTTCCTTCTGCATTTGCACTAGCCCAGGAAATAGAGGCCAACCATTTTCGCAAGTAGCTTTCCCCGAAACACTCAGGAAAAATCCCAGAAATTCGAACAGAGGCAGCATGACAGGCAAATAGATATAGTAGCGGAAAAAGATTCGGCTAGTAAGGCAAAATCCTTCATTTAAATAGGAGACAGGATTGTTTAAGATAGAGTCGAGCCAATTCGTCAGTTTGTCACGTTTTAGGCAGCCCACACAGCACCAACCAAGCGGTATATCTTATAGACAGGCTCTAAACAACCTACAAGATCAACAGAAAGGCATTCAACCCGACTTCTACAACAAGCAGGGACAGATAAATAACAGACTGAATGATAGTAGTGCAACCATATAGCCTTAGGTAATTTGCCACCAGACCAGGAGGATTATGAATACCAGGCGGTAGCCGAAGAAGAACTAGAGGACATGAACGATGACCTCACAGAATATGACCAGGTCAATTTTTCAGGCATAGTTTCCTGCTTGCGTTCATAGCAAGGGAAAAATCAAACTTTTAGTAGCCACAGGAGCTTTCAAAAATTACATTAGGCCCCCCAAAAGAACTAAAAGGCATAACTTTGATAAGCAAGCCATTCCAAGTAAAATCTATTCACGGCTATAAAACAAAAAACAAAAGTACGTGATGCACCTTTTTTTACTAACGCAACATTTTTCCTATTACCAAACCTCACAACATTTGACGGAATAATCGGACTTGACCTATTAAAGCAAACCGACGGGATACTTGACTTAAAAACCAACGATTGGTAATTACAAATAGCTCTGATAAAATCAAACGTTCAAACGTGAAGTTCACGGAGGTTGAAGATATAGAGGTACCTCATGAAATAAAGGGAAAATTTCGATCAATGTTGGAAAATCGAATGGTTGTCTTCACAGAACCAAACGAGACCCTTCCCCAACATAATAGGACTTATATTGAAAGATGTACCCATACCCAATGGACGTCTCAGATTTTGTAAACACAGAAAATCAAGCCATGTCGAAAGACTGTATAAGACGATTACCCCGTTTGGATTGTAAAAAAAAGGGTGGACCGACGAACAGGGAAATACGAAAAACGTTTAGTAATAAACTTTCGGAAAATCACCTTAAAAACAAACGATAAATACTGCATCCCAAACATTGTTTTCATTCTAACAAATTTGAGCAAGGCAGAGTACTTTACTACCTTGGATATAAAATCTGGTTTTCACAAAATACATCTTGTCATAGTATGGGCTTTGAAGAATTCCAGAAACTAACACTACGGTGTGAAACAATTTAACATCTTCACAAATCACCAGCCCATAACTTTCGCAGTCTCAGATCGCAATCCCTACACAAAAATTAAGCGCTGGATAGCCCACAGAACTTAATACCGAAATCAGAGATAAGGTCTGGAACGCACAGACTACCCGGCTAGCTAGATTAAACAAGAGAAGACAGGATAGACATTTCCAAGCGGGAGATAGGGTACTTGTGAAATGAAACAAGAGAGGAAAATGGAAGACCACAGTCTAAATAAAAAACGAGGGTGGTCCATTAAGACAAATTAATTTAATTATGTAATTTTTTTGGGAAATTCTACTCCTGGTAATACCGATAAAAGCGAAGATAACCAACTACATTAACTTGGACTAGATACCAATAGCGGACAGGGACGTGAGTATTTGGAAGGACTAACAGTACTTAAAACACTCGACTAATCTAACGAGTTACTTAAAAATAGAAAAGGAAACGGAAGAATTAGGAGGCCATCTCGTCCAGTCTCTTTATAAGGCTGATACTGGATATTACTTTTTTACACTTTAAAATCGTACTCTTGACGATGAAGTAAAGGTGAACAATACCGTATGCCGAAACCTAAGGGCTCACGTGAAAATAGCTCCAGCTGCATTAACGCTCATTAACATACAAGCCCACCAGGAAATATTAAGATTACCATAATTGAAGAAACTAAATATGACAAACCTGCGAAACATTAGTCAAATCGAATATGAACTGTTAAAGCGATCACCTGTTTATTTGTTATTCATTTTTAAACTCAACCAGAATCGCCAAAATCCTTAACTCGCTAATCCAGCAACCAAGAAGCTGTCAAACTAATCAAGCCCAGCCGGCATGAAAATAATGCAACGCCTTCTGTGGATATTGTGCAATAACACATATTTTACTAAGGTTTCATTTACATACCCCAATAAAACGTATACAAATTTTAATAGAAAATAAAGATTTCATCATATGACTCCTAACCTTATAAATACGCATTTTTTTTTTTTACAAGTCTCGCGAAAAAAAACTAGGGTAGATATTTTGTTTTTAGAAATATCCAACGTATCTATGGACAAAGTAGCTCGCACTCTGGTTTCGTAGTAGGGCCAATGTGGAAATTTCCAACTAAGCAAAAATGCATTTATTATTGAAAGATTGTAATTAAGGTAAAAGCTACTATATATGAATATAATATCTATCATAGGATACATTGATTACACAAATAAAACAGCTAAAGAAATTTGAATGTTTTTGAAGGTTACGTTGGCATTGTATTACTTAGAAACTTTTGTGTTTATATGTTAATATGGAAAAATTAGGTAAGTTTTATTCAAACTTCCTCATGTATAGCCTGCAGATGCCTACTGCTTAAACGTGACTTGTTTTATTCCATTACGAAAATATTACAGATGATAAAAATAATAATTATCAAACCTCCACGCTCCATAAAATTTAGAAAATAAAATTTTATACTTACAAGAAAATAAACCAGATCAAATATTTTTAGGTAAAACAATAGCTGTCAATAACATACCTTGTTACCTCCGTTTCTGAACCATTGGGATGAATATGTATGACTCATTATTTTCCAAAAAAAAAAAAAAAAAAAAAAAAAAAAAAAACAAGTCAGCCATTAATAAATAACATGAAATATTTTTCGCTTAATATACACATTTTTATTAAAGTCTATTATATCGTTATTGTATTGTTACACAAAACGAATTCCTAGCTTTCTGATTCCACATATTGTCACTGTTCAAATCACTTCTTTGCTAATTCAGCGGATAGCCAATCAAGTCCTTCATATAAGCCATGACCCTGGGTGGCACATGTAGCTTGAATAAACCACTAAAGAAATACAATTTTATGATTATAAGATTTTCACAATATTGCAATTTTAAATTATTAACACATACGTGGCGATTCCGTAATTGGTTTAAACGAAGCTTATCTGTAAGTTCGGCAGCGCTCATAGCATTAGGCAAATCTTGTTTGTTCGCAAATACCAAAAGGACGGCATCTCTTAGTTCGTCTTCCTGGAGCTGCTCATTGATATGGTATATAAAAAAAATTTTAAGCAATTAGTAAAATGCTATATAACTACCATGTTTTGAAGTTCTCTTTCAGCTTCGTTTATTCGATCACGATCGTTTGAGTCCACAACGAAAATTAATCCCTGAGTGTTCTGGAAATAATGGCGCCATAATGGCCGAATTTTGTCCTGGCCGCCCACATCCCACACAGTAAAGCATATATTTTTGTACTCAACAGTTTCGACATTAAAGCCAATCGTTGGAATGGTAGTCACAATTTCACCAAGCTTCAGCTTGTAGAGTATAGTTGTTTTACCGGCCGCATCTAAGCCAACTGTGTACAATGAATAAAACAGTGGTCATTTATTCCAAGATGTAATTACGTTTACATGTACACAAATATTATCAACTACGAATACGAGCTTCCTTCTTACCCATTAAAATGCGCATTTGTTTTTTACCAAAAAGGCGTGTCAAAAGACTTGAAATAGTCAAACCCATTATAACCTTTCCTCTTTTAATTTTATTATAATACTAAATTATATTGTTATTTTTTAACACGAAGGAATTTCTGTTGCTTAAAGAATTGACGTGTAACGATAACAAATGAAGTTGCACCTAACCGATATTTATATTTGTTGGAAACATTTGAAGCAATCGAATGCTATCAAAAATATTGAAAGTACGGTAGCAGGCTTTATTTTTTTATTAACAAGTTAATAAATATTAAATCCTAAATTTCTTTTGCAATTAATGTAAACGGTTAGAAATCGTTGGATAAAGTGAATGGTACGACTGCTTTCATTGGGCTTCCATTCACGTAAAAACTTATATTTTCAGTAGATTTAATTTATGCATGTTTCAATATCCGTCAATCCGTCAACTTCATTACATTGTCTACAACAAATAAAACAACATTGGAGTTAATAAGTAATAAATAAATAAATCATTAATTTTCATTCATTTCAAATTGTTTTGGGTTTGATAAGATTGCTGTACAAAGATCTTGATATATAATAAGATTTTTTATTTTTATGTTGATTCGATTCATTCCTCAGCTTTATCATAACTGTATTTAAAATAAAAGTATTTTCGATTGAAAAAATAAATACAGGAGTTATCAAGAAATTTAAGATCCCATCTCAGTAATAAGCAAGCATAAGCTGTATAACTAGACCACAAGAAGGCGCCGTGCGTTTTTTTTTAACATTCATGCTATGTTTGTTGTAGTTAGTTAGAATATGAGTTTTTATCTGAGTAGACCAGAGTTGTCACCTTGTCCGTTAGTAAGTGGAGCCTCATTGGAAGTGCTGATCTATTGAAAATATTTTTCTGGGTCTAGTGCTACAGGTTGTATTGAGTTTGAGAATGCTCGAATTTATTACAACAATCTAAAAATGCAGAAAAACTGATCTCAGTCCTTACACAAATTTTCACATAGTCCAAAAGCGGTGAGGGCGCGAAGCCTTTTAGTTTGTTGTTATATAAGAAATCAATGCAGGCAATATTTTTAATGATGTATATTGGATTCCTTGGCTTTTATCTAAAAAATAGTTACAGATATTAATTTAACTGTTTTAGGCAAGCTAACGTCAACAGATTGATCAGCCTAGTCCTTAATTTGATTTGAATTAGTCTTATTTCACTTTTATTTTATTTTATTGTTTTTGCATTTTTAATCATCAATTTGATTAATTAAAAACATATCGTAAGCAAAACCATATTATTACAAAGTCATCTGCTTTCCCTGAAAGCAATATATTATTAGTGAACATTGAGTAATAGCATATTAAAAATTTCAGGAAATATTCATATTTATTTATATTAAAACTTCAGTAGTTTTTTTTAATAGTGACTAGTGAAATATTGTTCGTATGCTTAAGTCTAGCGCATCAGTTTTACTAAATCCTCCACGAGGGTGCCGGCGTGGCAACGGCCACTGTATTACCTCGGAAAAAACGAGAAATAATTCTTCGCTGTCACTCCAGGTGACACAGGTGCTTACTGAGGTCCCGGCACAGCGACTCCCAATAAAATATTGGGATCGTTGAAGTCAGATTATTGTCTGCGGTGCCTGACAGTAGGCTAAAAATGGTATGGGCCATTCCTAGAAACAATACCATCAGAAATGAGAAAATAGAAGCAGTCAAAAGGGCTGTGATGTCAGCCCAAACGTCGGTGGAAAACGTGACAGCTACCGGCGGGCACGGGGGAGTGGAAACTCCTCTGCATATCGCTAGCGGGCTCGCATCTATTACGGTTGGAGCTGGCCAGGACAATTGCAACGCTGCTGCCATATCTGCAAATAAAGGCTCAAGGAAGGCGTGGCGTGGATCCGAAGTCCAAGTAGATCCGGACCATGACTCAGAGAAAGACTCAAACGAACTAGGGGACAATGATCGCTCTACTCCTTGATCCTCGAGATTGCCAGTAGCTCTAATAAGGGACCAATGCACGGCAGCTCTAAAGAGTAAGGTCAGATTTGATGGTAAGTCAAGCCCAAATGTAGAAGAAAGCAGCAACTAGAGAAGATAGAGAAAGAATTGCTGATAGCCGGACTCATTTTGCTAGCAAGCCCAATATGGGTGCCAGGGATCAGAAGTATGTTAACAAGACGGAGGAGCAGCTTGCGGAGAAGCGGCAGTGCTCTGACACTACTACTGCCTCCAAAAGGCCACGTCGCAAAAGGGAACAGCCCAAAAGCAGATAGCAAGCAGCATGGCGAGACGGCGCCTAATTGTTGCTCTTATTGACAGAAGTGATCCAACGGCCGAATGAAACCGGAACCGTGGGAAAAGGTGGAGTCGGCCCGGCTTGGAGAGCTCATGGAACAAGTGGACATAGTCCAATCAGTTGCCGTGATGATCACAAATTGCAGTGGGTCGCAGGTGTTGTTACTGCACTGGACGCCCTCTGGGAAGGTGCTCAACTGGAGGTAGTGGGCTGAACTCGTAGTCCGTCCGTCTCGAATGCTAAGATGCTGCTCTCGAATCACAATTTCCTCAGCGACGGAAGGCATGTTGAGGTCTCTTTTTATTGTTGTATTTCGGACATAGAAAGGGGAGTTCAGTAAGAACCGGAATATGCGAAATTCTGCTCTTTATATCCTTTTGATGATGCTGGAAGAAGCAGAGCCCCATAACTCTACCCTGTACATTCATGCCGGCTTAATGATGGCTTTATACAACAAAAACATGTGTCTTATGGGTAGCGTGCTACGTCGTCCCAGGAGCCAGGTCATCGCGCGGCATTTGTGCCTCATGAGCTTCACTTTTCCCCTATGTGGTCCTTTCACGTAAGTCGTTTGTCTAGGGTTCGGCCCAAGTACGTGGCCTTCACATTGAGCGGTATGTTCGTACCGTTGATGTGGACAGGTGGACAGTTGCCTGGTCTGAGCGTAAACGTGACGTAGGTGGATTTGTCCGCGTTTATGGTGATGTTCCACCTTTTCAGACATGGCTGAATCGTGTCCACCTCGTGTTGCAGCCCTTGCGCTGCCAAGGCTGGAGATGAATTAGAGCACAGCAGCGCTATGTCGTCCGCATAAATGCATGTCAAAATTCTATTGTCTTCTGATACTGGCATATCAGAAGTGAATCTGCTGTACAGCACACGACCGAGTACACTGCCCTGGGGTACTCCAGCTCTCACTACATGTTGGGGTGATTCGGAGTTACTGCTCCTCACGTAAGCCCTCCTCTCTTCGACGTATGCATTAAGGAACAAGTAGTATGGGGTGGGCAACTGCTGCTTCGGCTTGAATAGTAGTCCTAGGTGCCACACCCTGTCGAAAGCCTGCCTCACATCCAGGAACACTGCTGCACAGTATTGCCTATGCTCGAGGGAGTCCAAGATCCTGGTGACCACCCGGTGGCATTGCTGGATGGCGCCATGCCCATGTCTGAAGCCAAATTGGTGGTCTGGGATGATTGTCCTCTCCTCCAAAATGGGCAGCAACCTCTTGAGGAACAGCTTCTCCAGGATTTTGGACAAGATGGCAAGCAGACTAATGGGCCTATATGAGCCTAGCTCGGTGTCTGGGTTGCCCGGCTTGTGAATGAGGATAACTTCAGCGCACTTCTACTGGGAAGGAAAGTGTCCCAGTCTCAGGCATTGGTTCATCAGAACATTGAGGAACTCTATGCAGTTCGCTGGGAGTAGCTTGAGGGCAGCTGCGTCGATTTTGCCGTGGCCAGGAAATTTGGTGAGCTTCAAACACGAAATTTCATCCAGAATCTCCAGACTACCTATCTCCGCGATAGGCAAGTCCATCGAGCAGGTTGCAACAATGAACTGCGTCGTCTCTTCGATGTCCTCCTCATCACACAGGGCGAAAGGCTGGAAACTGGTTTCCAGGTGATCAGCAAACGCATCCGCTTTTTCCTGTCTCGACCTGCACCAAACACCTGCAGCTGTTTTGACGGGTGGCTATCTCCTCACAGGCCTCTTCAAAAATTTGGTGGCGTTCCAGATGTTATGCTCAACATTGTCAGGCTCCAATTCTGCCAAGTACTCCTCAAGCGCTTTGCTACTCGAGTCATAGAGCATCTGCTTGGGCTGCTTACTGGCTCTGTTGAAAGCCCTCTTATCCGACGGAGCCCTGCCGGACTGCCAGACCCTCCTCAACCACCTCTTTTCAGATACCATCGACGCCAGCTCAGTCAACCATAGGTGGTTGTTCCTGCGGGCCACTTGGAATCTCGCACTGTTTGTGCGAGGTGTGGGTGTGGCCAACCTTCCCGCCTGGTGTATTTTGCCAGTAAGAGTAGCAACGGCATCGTCGATGTGCTCCAGTGCTGATGGCCGGGTGTGGGTCAACGTTTTCCTCCAACCAGCCTCTAAACACATTTGTGTTTCGAAAGTCATTTGGTTTTTGTCCATATGGTCAACTATTTTCCGGTACGTTGAGCTGTCTTTCGGCATAATTCTTACGCTACCTCCTCCGGTACCCTTATAGGCGAAGCTACCTGGCTCGGTGACTTTTCCAAGGTCAGCTAGCATGTCTGCAGGGACAATGATTGGAGGGGGCTTGGGTGCAGCTCTCTCCACTGGCTTAGGTAGTTCCTTAGCAGTTACGTCCTCTTCGATAGGCAGTGCAGCAAATCGATTGGTGTTAGGCGGCAGTTCCTCAGCAACGCTTACCTCATCGACATTGACCAGTTTAGCTGTCTTTTTCTTATGAACTGTCTTATCACGCCGGCTACCAGGGATTCGTTGTCCGTATCATTTCCGCTTTCATTTTCACTGGAGGTGGAGCTGCCAGTGGCCGATGTCTTTTTCTTAGAATTTTTAAGTACTTTGGGTATTTTGGGGTTGAATGTTGTGGTTACGTTAGGTGGCTCCTTGCGCTTGCCCACATTTTTCCTAGGTACAGGGTTTTAGCTCGCGACTGAGCAACGACATTAACGAAAGAAGTGAGTCACTGCTAGACTCTATACTAGGAACTAACCTTAGGGTTTTAAATGAAGGTGAGAAACCGACTTACACGGGACGCACCTCTTTTAACGTCTTAGACATTAAACGTCGGGTGAAAGTACCGTAGAAAAAGAGTGGAGAGCTCTTATCAAACATTCCTTCTCTGACCACAGATACATTTAATTCCGCGTGAAGTTTGAATGAAAAAATCGAAAGGAAACTCTACAGGGACATAAGAAATACAAGCTGGGTTCTGTTCGAGAATAGGATCACAGAGATTCTACCCAGAGGGTTTGTGGTATACTCAACCAACGACATTGAGAAATCGGTGAAGATCATTAGTAACACCTTCCTACTTTCCTAGCCACCTTCTACCTTCTTCCTACCACCTTCCTAGCAGATGCTGCTAGTTTTCCTCCAGCAAAAAGATACACAGGGCTCTCTGGTAGACTCCGGAACTGAATAAACTCAGTCAAGAAGAAACTTTTCTCTCTTGCCGGAAAGCGGAGGATGATCTTGTATGGATTGAATACAAACACAGACTCCAAGATTTCAAAAAAATCTCGTTTGGGGAACCAAAAGCGACTTCAGAAGGTTGGTGACCTCATCGTCTCGTGGTTGCAGTTAATTTACCTATGATATCTAAAGTATGGCTATGTCAGATTACAATGGACTGAAGAGCTGCAATGGTTATATTTATGACCAAAGCAAATAAATGCAGTCACATCGAGCCAGAGGACTTTCGATCAAATAGCTTTACCCTAGGAAAACTTTCCTCGGAGTGCCTAATGGAACCCATTCAACATGCCTACATGAAAGGCAAATCAGTAGAGACTTCGCTACACTCTCTGGTACACACCGTGAAAAAAAATTCTACATAACCAAGACTATGCATACGCTTTCCAAAGGATTGCTTCATTCCGTCTACAAGAACAGGATCAAGCGTATGTAGCAATACCTACTTCCTTTTACATTTTCCCCCCTATCACTTTTTGTTTTTTCCCCCTACCGCTTGGTAGTCCCCGATTACTCTACGCGGTGTTCTTTTACGAGCTTGGGACATTGAATCCAACCCTGGCCCCACCACTTACAACTGCCACGTGGGTGCGTTTCGCTCAGCTGACTGACTCCCTCTTCTCTCGCCTCCCTCCCCATAGGTCAGTCTTCACCGGCGAGAGAAATTTCATAAGATTTCTTACCAAAGCTGACTCTACATGTATTCCTAAAGGGCGCATACCCAATCCACGTCCGAACTTTCCCAGTGAAGCAGCTCGCCTTTCCGCCCAACGTGACCACATTCGAGCCGGTGGACCCTTCCGTCCCTGTTCTTAATGCCCAAATCAACAGGGTCGTGGTCGAATACCGACGCAAAAGTTGGTTGGATCAACTTAAAGAGTCGGATCTTAGCTCCACACGCCGCTGGCAAACATTCATAAACCTTGCCAATTCCCGCAGAAGCGAAGAAATTCACATCTTATTTGGAGACAGTTCTTGACACACCCACTGCCTAGTAAAAGGGGAAGGAGCGTGAGGAGGAGGGTACGTGCCCTACCGCTCAGTTCCAGCGTTCCTACCTTCACCACAACGGAGGTAGAAGAGGTCATCAAAGCATCCAAAACTTCAACTTAATTGGCACAGAGGGTTAAGCCACTATAATGCTAAAACATTTGGGGCCGAAGGTCATCGCCTACCTCACCATGACCCCAAGCCTTTCAATCTTGACACTCTCCATTCCTTACCATTTGAAGGTTGGCAAAATTATTCCCATTCCCACGCCATTAAAAGATGGACTCTTATAGGCCCTACCATCCCCAGTCATCAAAACCTTTGAAGCCTTCCTTCCACTTTTTCAGTATCACCAACCTCAAGCCCACCACCAGCATGGCTTCCTCAAAGACCACAGCACCACTACGGCTGTGTGCAAAATCACTGGTCTCTGGGCTTAACAGCCCCAGACCCCACTACAGATGTATCCTCACCGCCCTCGACCTCTCCAAGGTCTTCGATACTGTTAGTCATCCCATCCTTCTTAAAAACGTTCTCGCCACCTCTCTGCCCTCCAGACTTCTGAGATGGCTGGACAATTACTTGGCAGGGAGACGCACATATGTGGAATTTAGGGGCTTTCAATATAAGAACAGGGAGCTACAACAGAGTGTACCACAGGGTGGCGTTCTGTCGCCCCTCTTGTTTTTTTATGTGGCGAGAACTCAGAGCCACCACTCAATACAATAATAGTATCTTAGGCTGATGATTGCACCCTCATAACCACTGGAAGAGAAGTCGATGCTCTTGAGAGGGAGATTAATGGCTTCCTCCCCACCCTTGTCAACTTCTGCATCCTGCGCAATCTCAACCTCTCCGCGAGCAAGTCATCCGTCACACTCATCATGACTTGGACAGGGGAAGTTAGTAATTTAGCAGCACAAGTCAAACGCATGAGTCGAGATAACAATGCAGAGCTACCTCTCAGCTTTATTTCGTTTTTGTGTATGCTTATTCTACTACAGTGTGTGTTCCTGGTATAATTATTCTACTTCGGTGTGTGTTCTTGGTACCCTTCATTTTTAATAGTTATGTATGTGCAGAACTGACCGAGCTGCCACAACTCGACCATCCTGACAAATAAGGATCTCCTGATTCTGGGTTAGTAATAAAAGCCTTGTCTTCTTAATTTTTAATCATTTTTCTAGTGTAATAACTTATAACTGGTTTATCATTTGAATTTTTTCTTATAAACGTTACTTTTTTTACATTTGTTCTATGAAACATGTTGTCTATTGCCTCTTTTTCATTGATTTCGTTTTAATTTTTTCTTAAGCTGGTTCCGCGATTCGCTTCCTCTGCCTCATTTTCATTCGTTCTCTTATATTTATTGACTTTGTTCCCTTTCTTCACTTTTTCATTATTGTAACTTTCTTTTGTTTTCATTTAACACTTCGTTTGTATTTTTATTTGACTTTTTATTCGGCTTTTCATTGGATTAATTATTAAAATTTCTATTCTTTGACTTATGACTATCGTTCGACCAACTTATCCATCTTTAACTACATACCAGTCTTTGCCCAATATTTTGATTATTTTAAATTCAAGGGTCCCTCGAGACTTCTGTATGGGAATCAAAATTCTTCACTCTTGTTATTTTTTGTTTCTTCGCTATAAGTTTGTAAATGTTTTTTCTCGTTCGTGAGCATTTCTTCTAATATTATCGACTGTTCTATACTCTTTCTGTCCTTCTTGTAAATTTTCTCGTAACGAATCTGTTATTATTCCTCTTTGTTCGGTCCCGAACAACATAATGTTTGAATGTTCACCTATCCTTCTATGTATAGTATTATTAAAAGTGAATTTGATTTCTGCGAGTATTTTGTCGATACTTCCTGTTTCTTTTAAATTTATTAATTTGGCGAGCATTGGGTCTAGACTTTGATTTATTCTTTCCACCTGCCCATTTGCCTGAGCCAAACCCGTTGTTATTTGAACATGTGTGACATTTTTGGCTCTTAAAGTCTGTGAATTCTGAAGAGGTAAAACAAGTGTCCCTATCCGACACAATATACTTAGGAGTACTGTAGCAACGAAAATAGTTATTCAAAGCTATAATTGCTTCTTTGGACATTGTGCTTTTTGCTGAGTATAGCCTAACAAACTTTGTACAAGCGTCGACTACCACTAGATTATGTCTTATTTTTTATCTTTAGTCGTCATTTTGGAATGTTATGCAAAAATCGTTTCTACTTCTCGTCTGTTGGCGTAAAAGCAATTTTTAAATATGCTGACTTATTTTTTCTTTTAACCTTGGAAGCCAGTAGGACTTCAAAACAACAAACTATCTAAACAGTACGTGTGCTTCCATGTCTTTCGGGACATAAAACAACAAACTATCATGATACTTTCTGTACACTATCCCATTGCGCATGTCGTACTTTTTATGTTCTGTCTTCTCTAGCATTCTCAAGATTGACAATATCTTTATTCTTTCCGTGACATATTATAAGATTTTGCTCTACTACCATGATATTCGTGCTCCTACTAAGCGCATCTACATGTTGCTTTATAGCACCTGACCTATGTTCTAGTTTGTAATCATAATTTTCTAATTCTAGCGCCCACCTTGCTATTCTTGAATTGATTTTTTTTTTACTCAGAGTTTGAGTGAGGGATTTACAATCCGTGACAATTTTATAACTTCTTCCGTGTAAGTATATTCTAAATCGTTTGAGTGCATAGATAATTGCAAGAGTTTCGAACTCGAAACTGTGATAACGTGACTCGGGATCAGTCATTCTTTTCGAAAAATATAATACTGGATGAATTCGGCCATCATTCTTTCTTTGCATTAATATGACGCCAAATCCTATTGAGCTGGCATCACAGTGGAGTTCCATTTCATATTTTATTAAATCATACGATGGCTTGGCAACGATAGAAAAATATTTGACAGTCCTACGAAAATACGAACAAAGACCAAGAAAACTGTGGACTTCATTTGTTTTGGTTGGGACCCGGAAATCTGATGCCATCACCAATGATTGTAAATCCAAGGTACTTCACTTCTGACTGCAAGAACTCGCACTTACTCAGTCCCAATTCCAATTTGTTTTTCACCAGTCTATCAAACACCTCCCTTAAAATCTTAAAATGGCTCTCTAAATTATTATTGGCGTGGACGGCGAATTTTTTTAGCCCAAAAGGCATTCTCAAAAATTCGTTTCGCCCCAAAGGCGTAATAAAAGACATGATTCTTTTCCCATAAAGACATGATAAATCGGTTTTTTAAATCGAGCTTAGTAAAAAATTTCTTATCTGCCAGTTGATCCAATAAGTCATCTATCAATGGAATGGCATAACTATTTTACGCTGTTGATTTATTAAGTTTTCTAAAATTGATACACATTCTGAGCTCGCCACGTTTTTTCACCAGATCAATCGGTGACATGAACTCAGACTCGCTCGGATTAATGTACCCCTTTTCAACATATTCGTCCGATATAATTTCAAATTTTTCTTTCTCGGATTATGATAGGGGTCTTGGGCTACAACTAAATGGTTTTATATCATTGACCATTATATTCATTTCACACCTTGTTTCAGGAAAGATTGGTCGAACGGCAGTAACATAATGGTCATTGTATATTTTTTTAAGTAAGACTCTGGCCTTATGTAGAATATTCTTTCGAATAATTATATTTTCTTCGTTTGTTTCATATTCAATCATTAGAATTTTTTCCAATTCTTCGTTTTCTATTACATTTTGTTCATCGGTAATTGTTTCAATTATAATTTGAGTGACCCTCTTCATTTCTCCAAATAATTTCAGCACCACTCAGATTTAAATGAAGCCGAACGTACCTAGTAGACGGAATTGAAAAATAAAAGGTGGCAACCCTAGTCAGGTGGTAACCCTGGTCGCCTGCATTCACATAAAACCTCTGGTCTTAATATTCCTTTGAATCCAAAAATACACAATTCACAATATTCACAATATTGCAAGCACGCCATCTATTGGACTGCTCATTTGGCAGTTTGCCAGTTAGGCAAGGGGAATTAAAATCTTGACCCTCAAAATTTGTTTTTTGTATATCTCGAGTAAATATGGTCCAATTTTAGTCATGCTTGATATTAATCGAAAAATTTTAAAGATTCCTAACAACTTTTTAGAAGCAACTAATACTTAAATCTGAAAGGTTTAGAAATTACACGGTTTTGAAAAAATGAGGGGGTGGAAGGGGTGGAGGGGGGGGGGATAAACTTGACCAGCGCACACACATAAGGAGTCCGAGTCCCAAACTTGGTTATCCTAGCTCTTATAGTCTCTAAGATCTAGGCGTTCACGCGGACAGACGGACAGACGGACGGACATGGCTATATCAATTTCTCTAGGGGGTCTCCGACGTCTCCTTCTCTATGTTACATACATTTGCACAAAATTAATATACCCTTGTACCTTTTTAGGTACAGGGTATAAAAATCTCTGCCCAACGTAACACAACTACTCATAGAACTATCAGGAACAATATAGGTATATTTCAAGTCGTATTCTTTTATTATAAATTGAAATTGAAACGTAGCTGACGGCGCTGTGTTCGATTCGACGCCAGCCAGAACCAACAGATTTTCATAAAAGTTTTAGGACTCTCCGAATCTAAGAGGCATTCAATAAAAAACGGCTTATTAACATAATTTTTAAAATCGAACTTAAGATACCTTACGTAGTCGTCAGAATTTCCTGAAATCAATTTGATGGTTGACATCTTATGTTTTGTACAGTCCATAGCACGGTGGTTCATGTCGCCGCAAACAAAATAAGCTCCAGGTTCACGCTTCGGTTTTCGGCACTCTGCTGCATAAATACCCAGGCTTTTCTAACAACGAAAAATCGGCTTCTGGTTCTTCTTAGTGACATCAGCGCTTTCTTCAACCTTTGGAGGAGGTAATTTGACATGTAGCAACGCCGACAACAAAACATCCTTGACCTTGAACTGCCCCATGTTGGCACTCAGTCGTATTTGACAGGGATGACATGGATTAAGTATGCAATCAATTCGCTTTCTAGCATTTGCAGGCCCTTAGAAAGCAAAACTTTCTCGTTGAAGTATTTTGAAAACGGTATGCTGGTACGCCTCTTTCTATACGCAGAACAGTGTCTCTTTCTCTTGGACTAAAATATTTTGCAATTTCTTCTAATAGAAGGTTGGTTGGTTTACCAATATACTGTGCCTTCGGAAACAACCATTTCCCATTTCTTAGTTGATCGTACTCTTTACGCAAGAGCTCTATTACAAATTTTAGCAGTTCACGCTTCTTCCAGTGTAACACTGTCCATATTTCCAGGGCATTGTGGAACTACTAGCTTAGTACTAAGAGTGGCGTTGTCTTATTCTTATTCTACTACAGTGTGTTCTTGGTATATGTACTTATTCTATTACAGTGTGTGTTCTTGGTATACTTATTCTACTACAGTGTGTGTTTTGGTACCCTTCATTCTTACTAGTTATGTATGTGCAGAACTGGCTTAAATTGGAATTCGTGAGTCTGTAGTACTCTAGTACGCTACAATTTATAGATTTTCCGTTCCTAGTAAGCCGTAGAACCCTTCTTAATACTTTTTTTTATGTATAAATTAATAAACGGCATGGTTGATTCTCCTGAGTTGATTAGCCGAATTAATTTCGCAGTTCCTTTCAGACCTCCTCGAACCTTTACTACTTTAGTAGTCTGTCCAGCCACATATAATTATTTAATGCATGAGCCTTTTTTAAATGTATGTAGAGACTATAATAGTTTGTACCACTTTATTTGCTCGTCTACTAGTATGCAATCAATCAAAACTAGTATATTATTACACCTTCGTTGAAATCTTTTTCTTCCTTAGTAGAATACTTAATTGTTAATTCTATTACCTCTTCTTTAAAAAATTTTATGATTTAATTGGATCTTTCGCGAAACGTGTGACGTGACTTTGCCCCACGGTCAGTTGAGCGTCTGATCTATCGAGCTTGGTAACCCGCGCGTAAACAGGCTTCCGCTTGGTTTCGTTGGGCCACTTGATCGTACTATTCTTTGTACGTCTATGTCCATTGTACAAAAAATGCCACAGTAGGAACCTTGATATCCATATCAATGGCCAGAGTGTTTCTACCATCGGATACGCTAAAGTGTTGGGTGTGACTTGCGACAGTCTCTGTACCTTCGAGAGCCTAAGTAAATCCTTGCTGGTAGTGGATGGGACCTAGAAAAGGAGACTATGGTGGCCACCTACAAGGCCATTAGCAGACCTCTAATTGACTATGCTTCGCCGGTATGGACCTCTGCCACTAGCCCCATCCAGTGGAGGTCTTTCTAACAGGCACAAAATTCCGCCCTGCGACTATCCACTGCGTGCGCTCAAATCATGGGCCTACAACAGTTTCATGACGAAGCGGGCATGCTCAGGGTTAGGGACCATTGCCTACTCTTCCATAGGCAATTCCTCCTCAAAGACCACCTCCCAGACCATTCCAATCACCTATCCTTTAGAAACCCTGTACCGTCCCGTCAAGTCCGCAACCTTACCTTTTGTCTCACCCACGAAAACCTTCACTCAGCCCTGATTTCCCCACTTTGTCAGAACCACCCTCACCAATGCAGCTCCGAAATCCATTCTCGGTTGCCGCAATCGACCCTTCGGAGAAATCCCTCCCTTAACCCACCAGATCCTTCATAACAGAATTACGCTCCGGGTACTCCACCCACCTGAATAGCTCCAGAATTAAACCATCCATAGCTGACTCCTGCTCCCTCTGGCTTGACCCGGATCACACCACACAGTACCTTTTCCTCTGCCCCTCTAAAACCACTCATCTAACTCCTACAGCCCTATGGTCTTGCTCAGTGGAAACCGCCCGTTTCCGCAATTTTGACCCAGGCTAAATATTACTTCTTCTCTCCCTCACTCTCACACACCATTTCCTAGTCTATTTCATTTCTTTTAAATATTTTTATGTGTGCTGTCTCACGATTAATATTTTTGCGTCCTCTTATCTCATGTGTTCGTCAACATTAACTCCTTTTTGTTGGTATTACACTCCTACCACGACGATGTTACAACAACAGCATACACAGACAGCAACTTACAGAGATCTAGGAGAATACAGGCTGAATGAGGCACCACAACCATCACCAAAGAGGACGTTAATTTACTTTAGAAATTATCGATTAACGTCCTCCTCTCAAAAAAGGAAATACGGAGTGCCCAAGATCCATCGACAATCAGCTCTGTTGTGGACTTCACTCTTGAATCAATACTAGCCTGAGCGAAGGAAGCTGGGTTGAGTATAAATACGGACAAGATGACCTCATTCCCGTCACCTACCTAAGATTGAAGGAACTTCAGTAGCACCGAAATAAAGGATCAAATATCTAAGAACGGTCATCTACCACAAGCTGAGTTAAAAGACCATTGTCGAACGGGTAAAAAAAGCTACATTTCGATTGTGAGCCCCATACTGTTCTAGCGAGTGCTAGTGTGGTAGCAAGCAACAGAAAAGACCGCATACCTCAGACAAGCATTTCACATGACTCCTACAATCAACTTCAACCCACACCGATGCTAATTGGTCTGAATGACTGGCGATTCGGCAGAAAAGCAAGACTTGGAAACATTATCTTCATCATCGGCTACAATTCCTCTTTTCTGATAAGCATCGTGAGTCCCTATTGTCTTTCCGCGCTTCTCATTGCTTCTCATTCGCTCTCTATATGCAAACTACTTTCGGCAACTCTATCAAACTACACTCTATCTTCTTTATGTATTAAGATCCCACTTATCAAAACTATACAGTCCTAGCTCACCTATCGATCAGACTTGTACTAAACTAATTATCGATAAGGCGCACTATTCAAAAAGACATCTTCATCTCAGACAAGCTAATATTGAGGCTGCAGTCAGTGTCAATGAAGAAACTTGAAGAAATAAAAATATTATTTACAAGAGAAAGACAAATGCACTGATGAAAAAAAAATGAATTTAGTGACAAAAAAGAGTAATGAAATGAAAAATTACTAGAACTTGAAAATCATGTGATTGGTGGCAAAAATTCGGGCGAAAACAAAAACGGCGCCATTAATACAAAGAACAAGAAATGGCGTTGCAAATGGCTGCATAGGTTGTAAGTTTTAATTTCTCAATTCGTCAAGAGGAGATAATGAAACATATCATTGAAGGCATTCCACATCAAGGAACGCTCTATCAAACATGCATACAATGTTTCACTACAATAAAGCAGATAACGTGCGTTTGCCAAAGTAGCTTTACCCAAGACTCGAGCAGTCAAGTAAAAACGCGGATGGACCCTGATAATGACAAAAACATGCGTTTTTATAACTGAAACTCCAAGGGACATTGGGCCATGGAATACAGAAAGCCGAAAAAAGAGCCAGGTTCCTGTTATGCATGTATAGAGAAGGGGTATTTGGTGCCGCAGTGCTTGAATAAAAAAAAATTCTATCAAGAATGACTATGTAAGATATTTTGAAATATATTTTAAGAATAATACTAATTATTAGATAATTACAGAATTCCTTATAGACTCGGAAAGCCCAATCTCATATATGTAAAGTTCCATGTTGACAGAATATCAGTTTTAAGTTTATTTTATGGAATATATAAGAGTTATTTGAAAACATATGGCAGATCGTTATGTTATATATTAAAATATATATCAAATTGTTTTGCATTTGGTTATTGTGGCAAACAAGTCTATGAGTCATAATGTAGTTTTGTAGTTTCCCCTTTACCATTAATCGATGATTTACTGGAAAAACTAATGAATAAAACCATATTATGAAAATTAGACTTAAATTAGACTTAAGGCATGAGAAAACAATATACTTCATTGCATTAATGACTAGTAAATTTCAAAAATTTATTAATAAAATATTTCCAGACATGATACGTAATGATAAGAATATAGTGTGTATGGATGACATAATGGTTGCTAGCAAGAATTTAGAGAAGCACCTTGAAGCATTCAAGGAAGCTTAGAATTGATAAGTGCGAATTTTTACAAACTATTGTAGAATACATAGATTTCATAGTTACAAAGAAAGGTTTTACAAGCCCAGTATTGGGGGCTATACCATTACAAGGATGAGATTGAATTACATCCAGATGCGAGTGCGTTAAATTTTGGGGCAGTTTCATTACAAAGACATGACGACAACAAAGTACACCTAATAGACTACTTTTCTAAAGCAACAACGAAAGGCGAATCGAAATATCACAGTTTTGAGCTTGAAAGATTAGCAATAATTTATGCTTTGCGAAGGTTTTGCAATTATGTTTTGGGCAAACGATTTAAAATTCGTCATTACATTAAACAAAGAAGAGTTAAGCCTAATAATAGAGAGATAAGCATTAGGGTTGCTCGAATTTGATTTTAAGTTAGTACCAGAACAGGAACACGTATGCAGCATGTTTTTTTGTTTAATGGACGTAGAAGTACAAAGAATAGTACGATCAAGTGGCCCAAGCGAGGGTCTACTTACACGCAGGTTATGAAGCTCGATAGCTCAAACGCCCTACCGACCGTGGGGCAAAGTCACGTCACACGAAAATACTAAATAAATCATTTTGATTAAGATGATAGGAGGTCAAGAGTGGAGTGCCCCGACAGAAGGTCATTATCTTGCATTTAAATTTAGGAAATGACACCACGAATTAAAAGCACTTAAATCAGCTTGCAGATTAATGTGAGATTTAATTTCCCTGGATGGAAGATCATTTATAAAAAGAGCAAATAAAAGGGGACCAAGGTGACTGCTTTGAGGATATTTGATAAAGATTTCTTATAAAGAACTCATTGAGTTCTTGCAGTGAGATAATTTCTTATCCAGACAACAAGGTTAGATATAAAACCTATTATGTTTAGTTTATATAAAAGCAATGAATGGTTAAAAGAATCAAACGCCTTGCTAAAATCTGTGTAAATAACATCAGTCTGAGATTTGTTTTTAAAACCTTTAATTACCAATGAGGAAATTTCTAAGAGATAAGTCGTGGTCGACCATTGTTTTATAAATCCATGCTGGCAGGGTGAAATTAGAGACTTACATAAATGATAAGAAGTTAAATGTCGTTCAAAAATCTTAGGAATAGCTGACAGTTTTGATATGCCTCTCTAGTTTTGAACATCAGATTTGCTTCCTTTTTTATGGAGAGGAATAATAAAAGACTCCTTCCAAATAGCAGGGAATAAAGAGAGGCTGATTGATAAGTTAAAAAGTTTAAGAATGGGCCTGCACAGAGATTCAGCACAACCCAATCCGGTCCCGGGGAAAAAACTGGTTTGATTAGCTTAATTTGATTAAGCAACTGAATTTCCGTAATTAAAGGAGAGTATACATTATTTGACCGAGGAAGGTCAAAGGGATAGTGCCGATCCAAATTAAAATTCGACGTCGAGTTGGTAGTTTGGATAAAAGTACCGAAAGGATCACTGTTTGCATTCTTATCCATATAAGATAAGGATGAAGGAAAGATAGAAGTATTAGGGTTTAAATTGACGAAATTAAAAAATTGTTTGGGGTTACGGTGAAATTGAATTTTAGGTAAATTAAAAATTTTTTAAATTCATAAGCTTAGGTGAATACCGCACAGGTCTATTCTTGTTACTATGACAGGAAATGGGAACACATAGTGTAAACATAGAATTTAGAGCATTATGAAAGAAATTTCTTGCCATGTCTAGATTATTAGACATCTAAAAGTCTGACCAGTCAAACTCATTTTTTGAAAACAGTATGAGGAAATAGACAAACAATGCCATTCAAATCAATTTTTCCACAAATAAATTCAATACCTATAGGGTTAGTAGGAATAAGTTCCGAAGGTAAAGCCTAGTTAAAAGCAATAAGAACACCGCGACTACGACCTAACACTTCGGAATCGAAAATTTCAGGCCTACGCCACGTTTCGGTTAAAGCTACTATGGAGTAATTGAAACCAAAGTTACTAAGATAAAATCGACCAAGATAAGAAATATGCCCTCTAACGTTTTGGTATACTAAATAAAAGGGTTATAGTTTTTTGGGAGTGACGAAGGGGTTAGGGAAACCGCATGCTGTTTTTTTTCTTCGTCGCATACTCCTTAGCTACAGATTGCTCTGGTCAACAATTTTCACAACAAATAAGCTCGAAGAAGCAAGTGGGCAGGCTCATTTTAAAAGATGCAATCTCCGTACAATACGAAAACTTAAATTTATCCACAGTTAAATGGTGACATGGACTTGGAAATAATATAAGATATTACATCTTCCGATGCAAGATCAGGTGCCAGTCTAAGAACAAACACTTGCTTCCTCTGTGAAACCCCCACCAAAAATTTAGGATTCATCTCAACTGGGGCAAAAGAATTAGTCTCAGTAATAGGTGGAACCCCAACCGCCTTTGGAGGGGATATATTATTATTTAGATTGGACGAAGTGGATGGTACAGGCAACTGACTAGGTGGGCTTGCTGAAGTCCCAGTGTCCAGGGGGCAAGTATTCGGAGCTGCCAATATTATATTGTTAAGAGACCCGCCCAGGAGACACAAAAGACGTGAGCCCATCATTTAGTATAGTAGGAGTTGGAGGCCCATTTGCCGGGACATAGAATACACGCGGATAAGTCTGCGTTTCCAAGCCAGACTTTTCCGTTTTTAAGAGTTACTTAAAAGCTTTAGTCCATTAAATCCACAAGTTTGGTTATCCTAGGTCTTATAGTCTCTAAGATCTAGGCGTTCACACGGACAGACAGACGAACATGGCTATATCAATTTCTCTAGTCACTCTGCTCATATTGTGGGTGACTTTTAATATACCCTTACTCTTAAGGTGCAGGGTATAATTATGTAGTAATTTTCGAACCTGTCGCCTGGTCTTGTGTGGGGTTGTTCTGCCGTTGCGTGTAGATTTCTTGGGCTTCCAGTGCTAAAAGATCTATCGGGATTAGGCCTGCGATGACGTATGCAGCGTCGTCTGATACCGTTCTGAAGCCGCTGATGACTCTTAGGGCTCCTAGTCGGTAGGTGGCTTCGATGCCTCTCCTGTAGCTTGTAACTCCCATTGCCTTAGCCCAGATTGGAGCGCCATACAAGATTGTTGCTTTTACTACTCCTATCAATAGGAGTCATTGTCCTTGCTTAGGGCCTCTCTTATTTAACATTATTCGACTTAGGGCTCTTCCTATCTCCACCGCTCTGGCACTGGCGTGCATTAGATGCTCTTTGAAGCTCAGTCTCGTGTCGAGCCATACTCCCAGGTATCGAATAGCCCGTTTTGAAGTAATCACTGTGGATCCCAGTGTGAGCTCAACATTCTCTACCGCTTTCCTGCAGCTCATCAGCACTGCCTCGCTTTTTTGCTCCGCCAGTTGAAGGCCCGCAGTTGTTAGCCAATTTTTAATCCTGTCCACAGCCATGCTACATCTTCTTTTGGCCAGTTTAGTGTCTTTTGCAACTATAACAACTGCGACGTCATCCGCAAAGCCAACAATTTGGGTATCCTGAGGTAGGTCTAGCCTTAAAATTTCATCGTACATAGCATTCCATAGGATGGGACCAAGGACTGACCCTTGAGGAACTCCTCCAGATACGTTATAGGTTCTATCTCCTTCAAATGTGGTGTATCGGAGCACCCTGCTACGGAAGTAGTCTTCCAATATGTTCTTCAGGTAAGCCGGTGCCTGGAACGCTGTTACAGCATCAAGTATGCGTCCCCAGTTTGCGGTGTTGAAGCCATTTTGTATATCTAACGTGAGCACCAAGCAATACTGTTTGGTTCCACCCTTCCATCTAGTTCCTTCTAGAGCTCTGGCAGCGATGTCCACAACTTTTGAGATGGCATCTCCCGTTTACCTTTTCTTTCTGAACCCAAATTGCATTGGGGATAGATCTCCAGCTTGTTTAATAGACCACTCGAGTCTGTTGGCGATTAATCTCTCCAGGATTTTTCCAGCTGTGTCGAGTAGGCAGATTGGTCGGTATGCCGAGGGATCCTCCGGCTTCTTGTTAGGCTTAGGGAGCAGGATGAGACTCTGGATCTTCCATCTATCCGGGAACCTTCCTTCTTTCAGGCATCTATTGTATAGCTCCACGAATGTGCTCGGTTTTGAATTTATGGCTAGTTTGAGTGCCTTGTTGGTGATCATATCGGGTCCGGCCGCTTTGTGATCCCCTACGTTGTTGACTGCCTGCTTGACCTCTTCTTCAGTCACTTCATGGCCCGGGGAAATGCTTATTTCTGGATGTCTTCGCAGCAAATTTTGTCTTTCCATAGGTGGAAAAAGGGTTTTTACTATATCCAGCATCTTTATTGGTTCCATCGGAGGTGGTGGCTTAGCCAATCTTAATTTCTTCATGGCGACCTTGTAGGCCGCTCCCCGTATGTCATTGTCCGCTGCATCACAGAGCTCTAGGAAACAGATTGATTTACTAGTGCGAATCGCCTTCTTAAGGTTGCGTCTACAGTCTGAGTACTCAATTCTTAGGCCAAGGAACTCAGATCTGCCTCTTGCTCTTTGATAGCGTCTTCTAGCTTTGTTGCACTGTCTTCGTATATTAGCGATTTCGTCGTTCCACCAATACACCGATGCATGGTGTCTCCCGTAGCCCCTTTTTTTAGCCATGCTATTTATGCAGGCAGCCTCTAGTGAGTCGATTACTAGGTCTGCCGCGCTATTGGCATCTGTTGATATCTGCGGTGGATTGAATCCTGCGACGAAGTCCACCCGACTAAGTGTGTTCGGTTTGAATACCCTCGGTGTTATTTGGCGTGGCTGTGGTCTTTGTGTGGTCCCCGTTTCTATAATGATTGCTGAATGGTCGCTGGCAGTATAAACATCACTAATATATTATGATGGATCCTACTCCCGCTCGACTGAAGGTGTATGTACTTCCGGAGTTCATTAGGTCCACATTTATTGCTGCGAAGGCCTCGAGGAGAGAACGGCCTCTTGCATTCGTCGTTTGGTATCCCCATTCCTCCGCCCAGGCATTGAAATCGTCGGCTATGAGCACATCGTGTCTGCCTCTGGCGTCCTTTGCGATAGCATCTAAGGTTTCTTCAAACGCCATCATCTGCAGACTTGGAGCTAGGTAGCAGCTATATATCAAGTATTTTCCTACTTTAGCTCTGACAAATCCGCATTCGCTCATCACTGATTCCAAGCGCAGGTGATTTCCTCCGCAAATCCAGATAGCTGCTTTTCCTGTGGAGTCACTGGCGTAGGTGCTGGTATTCTGCCTTAGGCAGTAAGAGTAGGGCTCGCTCAAGATACATATATCTATCTTAAGTTCCCTCGTTGTCTGAGCTAGGAGGCCTTGCGCCGCCCTGCAGTGGTTCAGGTTCAACTGAAGTATCCTTAGCATTTGATTCTTCGGAGGGCTTCCTTATATGCAGGACACTTGAAGCTGCCTGTGACGTGGTCTGCATTTGATTTCTTGCTAAGCGAACATAGGAGGCAGCTAGGCTGGTTTTTGCACTCCTTTGAAATATGCCCTTCTAAGCCGCATTTATAGCACTTTCCTCTGTGATTCACGCTGGCAGTGCAGTTTGCTGAAATGTGACCAAAGCCTAGGCACTTATAGCAACGCTTCGGCTTGAGCACGTAGTGAACACGGCAAATCGACCATCCTACTCTCACTTTACCGATATTTGCTAGCTTCCTTGCTTTCTCGACCGCCATTGATAGCATAGCAATTTGAAGTCCAGATACGGTTTTCCTCAGAGATTTGCCCGTGACTTGAGGACTGGAGTCTCCTAGAGCGCCGGCCACTGCTGTCGTGACTTCTTCGATCGTGGTCATCTCATCAAGATCCTTAATTTCGACCTCCGCTAGATCTTCCAGAGCTTTGACAATTGTTCTGCCGCCCATTGCATTCCCCACTGCAGTTTCCATTTCTGTAGTGCTGAGCGAGGGTGATCTACACAGACGTAGAAGTAGGTCTCCCTTCGCCGTCTTTCAGACACCTTGGACATTTCCGCTTAGGTGTTGAAGGGACGGGTCGCTCCTAACTGTCTTGAGGAGATCCGCATATGTGGCACCTTCGGATGCCGAGATCACTATTGCGTTTGATCTGGCACGCCTCAGTGTTTTGCTTTTTCCCTGGACTTTGGTCCAGCCGGTTCCGCTTCCCTGGTTTCTTTGTAGCCCTTCTAGAATTTTGGGAGAGCAGTTGCTCTTGGTCAGGTTCCTGGAAGGTGCCGCCAGTTTAGGTGTTTCCGCCTTTTGTTTTTTTGGGGGTATTTCCCTTTGATTTGCAAGAGAGTCCCTCTGCCTTTTCGGCGTCGCCTTATTGCCATCCCTCCTTTTGGCTATCAGGCACTCCGAGCTTGGAGTAGTCTGTTTGCTTCCTTTGGTTGGGTGTAGCCTTGCTGGGATCTTCGGTGATTCTTTTGGCTGCTCCGTTTGTGTGCCCTTGCTATCCAATGCTTTGGGAGACTTGGTGGAGTTGGCGCATAGTGTCTTAGCTACCTCTTGCAGCTGAATGAGCCGAGCTAGCTCGTCTCTCACCATTTGGTTGATGTGGCGCTGTCCCCTGAATATGATGGACAGACCTTCCATGGTCGACCCCATTTCATCTATAGCTTTTGCTACTGTCTTCGGTGTCTCCTCTGGTTTTTTGGGTGAGGAGTGAAGCAGGGCTGTAGAAAGCGGTGGTGTCCTTGGCAGACCAGGTTTCCTAGAGAACACTTCCACTTCATTGTCGTACCCAGACAGATTGAGCCCTGTGGGTATGTAGCCCCCTGCTATACCTTCCATCTTCGGTGTTCGGAGCGCGTCCAGGCGGACTCAGGCTCTCACGTTGACCAGAGGTTTCCCCCCGGTGTTTAATCATTGGGAGTTATACCGCCCCTACTCGGTCACCAGAGCCTCTCTTAGGGCACCCGTAAGCTAGGGGGGAGGTTGGTTTAGTCAGTTCCGTGACCGTATGCCCTTTTGCCTTTATCCGCTTGGACCGCTTAAGTTTTCCTAGAGGATGCAGTAGGACAATATGAATCCCGGCCGTAGACTGTGGGATCGCGCGGTGACCAGAAGTTTCCCACTGGAAGCTCCTCCATAATGTTTTTTGCTAAAGAACGTACGTGTTCCCAATTAGTGTGATTTCCCAGCCTAATTCCTATTAGACGCGTTTTGTTTATCCTGTCTCCAATGAGCGTCTCCAATGCATCCCTTTGAGAAGAGAAGCGTGGACAACAGAAAATGACGTGTTCAGCATCTTCATCTACTCCGCAGAGTGGGCATCTTGGGTCGGTCTCGTGTCCAAATCTATGGAGGTATTTCCTGAAA
This sequence comes from Scaptodrosophila latifasciaeformis, assembly GCA_037075145.1. Taxonomy (NCBI): domain Eukaryota; kingdom Metazoa; phylum Arthropoda; class Insecta; order Diptera; family Drosophilidae; genus Scaptodrosophila; species Scaptodrosophila latifasciaeformis. The sequence goes on from JBAMCM010000165.1 coordinate 331,967, forward strand.
ACTCCATGATCTATTTATCCATGCGTTTATACTGGGAATTAATCTATGCGTCCAGCGACCTTTCTCCGAGTCGTTCCATCTTCTTTGCCATCTAACTATTGAGCTCCGTCTTGCTAAGGTCTTAACCGGTCTCGTTACGCCAGCTCCTCTTGTTTGGTCTCTATCCGTTCGCCTCTGATCGAAGATTCTTCTCTTTTCTCTTTTCTAAATAATATGTCTTCTGCTGTTAACGGTATTTTTGCCCTTTGCTGTCATTTCTGTCTGTACTTGGGTGTATAATTTTGTTTTCAATTCGTTAAGTTTTTGTAAATAATCATGTTCGTTTGAATATTCGATCGTTCTATTAAAAATGTGTGTCTTTCCTGTGAATAAATCGTATGGCGTTAATTTTGTCGCGGAATGTATGGCATTGTTGTATGTTATTAACGTTTCTGCCATAATTTCGTCATGTTCGCATTCTAATTTCTGGTCTTTCCTGACTTTGTAAATAATCCTATAGGTTTCTGTAAGCGTTGAGTGCAACCGTTCTACTGTTGAGTTTCTACTCGATTGTTGGAATGATGTGAAATGTAAGTAAATGCTAAATTGCTTACAGAAGTCTTTGAAGAGAATAGAGTTAAGCTCCGCACCTTGGTCGCAGATGATTTTCCAGGGTGTTCCGAAATTACAAATAAAAGTTTTGATCTGTTTTGTGATATTAATTGAATCCCTACTTGAAATGGTATATGCGGCAGCAAATTTGAAAAATTTGTTTATTATCGTTAGCATGGTTTTATTGTTGATGAAATACAGATCGATGTGAACAATATCTAACGGAAGTGCTGGGATTTCTGGTAGCTGAAATTTCAATTTCTGTGGGCTGCGGTCATATTTCATTGTGTGACATATGTCGCAATCATTAACTATTTTGGATATAGTCTGCTTCATGTATGGGAAGTAATGATGTCTTTTCAAATGTAGGGTCGTTTCGTCTATTCCCCTGTGATTGTTATTTCTATGGCTTTGGATTATTAACGTTTCTTGGTCTTTCTGTCAGTAAATTTCATTTAGTAATATAGCTGCTCCTATGACTGTGTATCCTTGTATTATCTTAAAAATGTCGTTATTCACCATAACCGCTGTAGTTCGTCAAGGTTTCAAGATTTCTTTCAAAATCCTAATAATTTTGTCCTCAGTGAATTCTTTTTCTTTAAACGTTGTCCGAGTTTTTGACTTAAATGGGGTCTCTACCGTTCTATTTGTTCTTTCTCCTACCTTCAATACCAATTGAGTTTTAAAATCATTTATAGGGTTTTCCGTGGTTTGTATGTTGCCTGTGTCCTCTGCACTTTGTGCAGTTTCTCCATTTGTTGCTCTTATCAATTCTGTATATGCCATAAACATTTCCAGTTGCATTCTACTTGAAGCGTCGGCATTCGTATTAAGCTTTCCTTTTTTATATACGATGTCGTGCTCATACTCGGCTGACTGTAACCGCCATTTATTGTTTATGTAGATGAGTGGCTAGTGATCTGTGTATATCGAAGACCTTGTCCCGTATAAATATTGCCTAAAGTGTTTGACGGCCCATACTACTGCTAGCATTTCCTTTTCAGACGCTGAATAGTTGGTTTCCGTATCGTTTAATGTTCTACTAGCGGAAGCTACTGGTCTGTCCTTTCCCACTTGCCCTTGTGATAATACTGCACCTAGTGCATAATTGCTTGCATCTGTAGTTAGGAGGAATGGATATGTCAAAATTGGGTCGTTACAAAGGAATGTTTTTGCATGTTCAAATGCATTTTTATAGTTTTCCGAAATCTCAACGGCTTTCTTTCCTTTTAGCTGTTATCTCAATGGTTTTGGTATTTTAGCTAAATCCTTAATTAATTTTTTATAGTAGCTAAGGAGTTCGTGTCGTGTCTTGTCTTTACTGCTTCTATCTGTTTGGGGTTCGGTTTTATGCCTTCTGGCGCAACGATATTTCCCAAAAAGTCTACCTCTTTTCGTAATAATTCTGACTTGTCTTGCTGTATTTTTAAATTAGACATTTTGAGTTTCTGGAATACAACCTATAAATCTTGAATGTGTTGTTGGAGCGACGCCGAGTATATTATGATGTCGTCCATATACACTAAGCAATACTTTCCTACTATATCCCCTAACAAGTTGTTAATGAACCTTTGGAATGTTGCGGGGACATTTGAAAGCTGTTTTCTCTATGTCTTCTGGGTTCATTTCGATTTGATGATACCCGCTTTTTAAATCCAGCATAGAGAAATATTTTGCTTTTCCTTGCGAATCCAATATTTGTCCTTAATTGTTTTTTCATTCAATTTTCTGAAATCTACGACTAACCTCCATTTTTTTTTGTCCAGAGGTGTCGCTTTTCTTGGGTACCAACCAAACAGGTGCACTCCATGTGAGCAACTATTTCTGATTATACCTTGATCTAAAAATTCGGAGATTTGCCTCTTGATCTCTACGTTTTCCTTTATAGAGTACTTAAATGGTCTTACGAATATGAGTTGTTCGTCTGATAGTCTAATATCGTGTTTTGTTCCTTCTGTTACTGCCAATTGATCCCCGTCGTTATAAAATAGTGCTCTATATTGTTTACAAGCTTCCAAAATTTTAGCTTTTTCTTCTTTGTTAAGGTGTTCTGTACGAAGTCTGGGTTAATAAATTAAACATTTGATCCACTGTCTATTAAGAATTTTAACAGTCTGCCAAATGGCGATTCAATTAAAATATAGATTAGTGGTCCTCTACATTTTGGTTTTGTGGTATGATCGGGGGATGTCCGAGGCATTTATTGAAAAATTTGGGACTTCTACATTGTTGACTGCAACATATCCCCTACTGGTGTTTTGGTGTGTTCTATTTGATTTTAAAGATCCTCCTGCTCCCACGAACCCTCGTTGGCTCCGCTCTTGTCCAGTAAATCCTGAATAACTACCTCTTTTATACTGTTGTCTCCTGTTGTTGCTATAATTTCTATAGTCATTTTGTTCTTGGTTTCCTATGGTATTTTTGTTGTAGTTTCCGTTATTGGTTCGTTGTCTTAGGTTACTGTTCCCTTGTTCTTGTCGGTTCGTGTTATGGTTGTTATTGTAATTTGTATTAGTTGGTTGTTGTGTGTTTGTGTTATAACGGTTGTTGTTTTGCTGTCTTGCGTCGTAAGTTGGACTATTACTGTTATTGTTATAGCTGTAGCGTACCCGTTTTTGGTTTTGTCTCTCGTAGTCTTCTTGGCATAGCAATTTTATAGATAACCCTTTGTACGGGACTTCACGAAGGTCGTCTAATAAATGTTCTTCACTTCTTGACTCCCCGAAATTATCGAATAATGCCTGTTTAATAATAACCCAATTGAGTTTTACTCTCTCATTAATTAATGTCCGGTCTGCATGTCCAACTATTTTGTCTCTAATTACTTCTAGTAGTAATTCACTATATTCTGTCTTTTCTACGTTGATGACCAACTTCATTACTCGCTCTGTAATAAACTTTGTTAGTAATTCTTTATCTCCATCATACATGGGTAATAGTTTAATTGCATCGGGTATTTGAAGTTCGTCCATTATAGCTCTATTGGTTCTTTGCGTCATGGTGGTCTGGTTAGTTTGTATTAGAGTGTTTTCTTCTACTTCTATTTCTAGAGGCTGCAAAACGCAAATCGCCTTGCTCTCTCTGCTGCTCTAGCTAAACTTCTCGTTATGGGTGTGTTTCTTCCTTGATTAGCTGACATGTATTTCTTCCTATTTGAACTGTGTGTATTAAGCAAAAAGTATATATTTGAATGCTTATTAATATTTGTATAAGGGGCAAAAATATATGTGTATGTAATATATTAAATATAGTATCTTTTGGGAGTAATATTTTTTTTGTTTTTGTATAGTGTATGTGTTTAGTGTACTTACTTTTACTTATTGTGTATTTTGTGTGTAATATTGTTTTGTTTTTGTATCGTGTATGTGCTTAGTGTGCTTGACATTTAATTTCTATTTATTATTTATTTAAATTTTTTTTTTTTTTTTACTTAATAAAAAAAAATTGTGTTGTGTTTGATTGTGATCACTGGCAAGGAATTTTGTTTTGGCTTTTGAAAGTTGGTATTCCGCTTGCTGGTTGCTTGTGCATTTTGGTTCACCGGCAGGGTATGTTTTTTTTTTTAATTAAAGGGGATGTTGACGAACCGCGGTTCATTCAAGTGGCCGCCTGAAAGCAGACCGAAGTCTGTTGTTTCCATCCTTTCTACTCCCCCCCGGCACGACCGCCAGGTAAAACTTCAGAGGGGGGTACAGCGCTTAGTAGCTTCCTTCAGTGTTACGGGCTCTTTCTTCCCGTCTTAGCGTCCTTATAATCTTGGTTGCCATTGTGTCTACGGGATTCCAATTTTCCACGTCTTCCAACATGTGCTTCATCAGGTTGCCCGGGATCAGGTTTACCGCAAATTCGTTTGCGATAATTTGTCTCTCATCTTGAAATTTACTGCAGACAAACAGGGCGTGTTCAGCATCCTCGATCACGTCGCAAGTAGTACAGAATGGACTATCATGTAGAAGTTTAACTGCCCATGGGGTCGGTTTCTCCACTCATCAATATTCTGGATGATACGATGAGTCCACCTCCCAAATGTGCTCGTATCCCAAAGTTGTTGCCACTTGGCTAGCGTGGTTGTCCTTGCTTGGATGATGTTTGCTCCCGGTATGCTTTTGTTAGCTATTTCCTCTGCTATCAGCAACAAAGAGAATTTTGCCTGCGAGTACGTGTACTGTGTACTTTACTTACTTACTTACCTTTTACTTACTTACCTTTTACTTACTTACCTTACCTTACTTACCTTTTACCCAAATGGCTGCCGCATAAGTCGTGATCGAATTGATCACCCCTGCCAGCAACCGTCTTCGGAGTTGCTTCGGTCCTCTTGTGTTCGGCATTTTGCGAGCCAGGGCCGTGGCTGCTGTGGAGGCTTTTCCTGCTGTATACGACAGGTGTTCCTTGAATGAAAGCCAGTGGTCAAGGATTACGCCTAGGTATTTGAGTGACGGTTGTGACACTATGATTGTCTTACCAACCCGTATCTTGGCTGTTTCAACCTTCTTCCTCGAGCTAATAAGGGTCGCTTCTGTCTTTTGTTCTGCTAGAGTAAGGCCTGCGGCTTGTCGCCATTCCTGAGTTAAGCTGATTGCTGCGTTCGTCATTTCCTCCGCTTCAGCTATGTGCTTAGCAACCGTCACGACTGCAATGTCGTCCGCGAAGTCTATCATTTTAACTCCTTCTGGGAGATTTAGCCACAGTATCTCATCGTACGTGATGTTCCATAGGGTTGGCCGCAGTACTGAGCCCTGGGGAACACCGCTTGTCACCTTGTATTCCTTGTGTCCATCACTCGAATTGTAGCACAAGGTTCTGTTCTCTAGATAGCTGCTAACAATTTAAGTGAGGTATCGCGGAGTGTGTGCTTCTTGTAGTGCTGCTAGTATTTTCGCCCAGCTTATTGTGTTGAATGCGTTCTTGATATCCAGCGTAACTATGAGGCAATATTTTTTGCTTCCCCACAGCCAACGTTTACCTTCAATTGCCCTTTTTGCCAAGTCGGTAATCAACTTGATGGCTTGGATCGTCGACCGTGACTTTCTAAAGCCAAACTGGTATGGGGAAAGACCGCCAACTGAGCTGATAGCGCTATCCAGCCTGCTGCAGATGGCTCGCTCAAATACCTTTCCCACTGTGTCTAGTAGACAGATAGGCCGATGGGTCTTGGGCGGGTTTATTTCCTTTGGGGATAAGGACCAGGTTCTGTCGCTTCCAAATACTGGGGTAAGTACCTTCTTGTAGGGCTTTCGTAAAGATTTTTCGCTAAAATCTTTACTGTGGCTGCTTCATGATAGTTGTGTCGGGTGTGTCCCACGGCATCCTGGAATCATTCTGGATCCCAACTCTAAAAGTATCCGTGTGATGTGGGAACAGGGTCGTAACGATTTCCCAGGCACCGAGCTTCTTCATCGTTAGCTTGTATGCCGACCTTGCTGCAAGGTTGCTACTTACGAAAGTGAGGTCAGGATGGCAACATCTATCTTATTCTCTCTGACTGATTGTGCAAGCAGCTGTTGAGCTACCTCACAGTAATTCAGGTTTAACTGATAGAATCGCATTATTGAGTAGTCCTTCCAAGCGCTTTTTTGTAGTGCGGACAGTTTCGGCTATAAACTGAGTGGCCCGTGCTCTCTTCGCCTTTCCGCACACAAAGTACGCATTTTGAAGCCTGCTTGCAGGATTTTGCTTGGTGTCTGGGGTTTCCGCAGTTGAAGCAGTTTTCCACACTGACATTTTCTTCGGTGCAACGTTTCGCTAAGTGTCCATAATCCATACATTTGAAGCATCTCAGGGGCAGTATTTTCTTCCTTATACGGCAAATGACCCAACCAACTCTGACTTTCCCGGCATCAGTCATCCGTTTGGCTGTCTCAGCTGGGAGTCTCAGGCTTGCGGTCTGTGTACTGCCGCACGCTTTCCGAAGGAATAATATGGATCCTTTTTCTGCGCAGTTATCTCCGAACTCCGTTAGGAGCGCTATGACTAGCTCCTCTGCCGTGGTGACTTCATACAGGTGTTTGACTTCAATTGTTGTCATCTGCGATAGGGATCTAACTGTTAAGTCAGGGCCCAGGAATTCCTGTACGGCCGCTTGCAGGTCTTTCGTCTTTGAATCTGAAGATCTAGATAGCTCAAAGAGCATTTCGCCCTTGGCTGTCTTCCTAATCCCTGTTACATGATTAGCAAGGTTCTTGAGCCTAGGTTCTGTCTTCACGGATCGTAGCACTTCTGCGTATGATATCTCGCTTGTACCTTTTTACCAGAATCGCGTCAGGTCTCGTAGTTTTGATTCGTCCTTTCCGCTTTTGCACCTGTTTCCATTCCGAGGAGCTTTTAGCTTGATCCGTCGGTACTTCGGGGTTCGGATTCGGCTAGCTTGCCTGCGTGGGACCGTTCTGAGTTGCTCTAGTTGGGCCTCTTCGCTTCTTCGGTCCTGGTGGTGGCGATGGAAGTTCCTCTCGCTCCGATCTGGGCCTTTTCCCCCCTTTAGGTGTTGCATCGGTACTCATTATTGAGCGCTTCGTCGGTGAAGAGTTTTTTGATGACGACCATTTCCTCTTCCGCTGCCATATACAGACCGATTATACTGTCTATTAAATTGCGTATTGGTTGATGAATAGACCGTCTGCCTTCTAGCATCTTGCTAAGCTCTCGGATTTGGCTTCCAAGGTTGTCGAAACTGCTTACAGATGGACCTTTCTTTACTGCTGATTATTCTACTTGTCTGCATTGATGGCCAAGTTGTCCACCATCGAAGCATTGCGGTCATTGGATTGTGACGACCGGGGGCCCGCTTGCCCACCCCTCGCAGACGCCGGCACTGGGGATCCCACTCCCTGCACCGTAAGTTTAGATCCTAAAAGACCTTCCATATGATTATGATTTACCACGTTAGTCGCCTTGTACGACAAGTGGTGGTATACTAAGGTGGTATTCTATAACGCCGCCAGCCACACGGCTAACCGGCAGGGTATGTACATACGAATGTGTGTGTACCTTTTCACATGTTTCACGTACATATGCAAAAATGTCCATTATATGTTTATATGTACATATTATTAAATGCTTGCTATTGTTGTTCCAAGCTTCTTTTTTTCACTTAAAACTTTTTCACTTTTGTTTTGTATGTATTATGCGTATTGCATGCAAAATTAATAACTTCAATTTCAAGTTGCTGTTTCACTAGAGAACAGTTGCGGACTGACCCAAAGAAATGCACAATTGTCTTTATATAGGCATGGGTTATTGCGTCGTTGACGCTGGTGCAGACGCCAGAACTAGCGGCCGAAAATATCGCTGAAATTTGTACCGTTGCACACGGTATTGTAGCGCTTGGGCTTGATCGAAGAACGTCGCAACGCGTCGCCGACGACCAGACAGGCGTCATAGCTGTTGAACCGACAGCGCGACAGTTGACTTGAACAAAAAAAGAAATTTTCTAGAATTATTGTTTTCGCTAGAATTATTGTTTTCACTAGAATAATTGCTTTTGCAACTTGTGCAACAGAACTTGGTTAGTGCTTGCGATCGCACGCATGTGTACAGCTTTTAGCTGTGTATCGGCGACAGCGACTTCGTCGGTGCAAAAATTCGCTGAAATTTTTACCGTTAGGTGCCATAGGAGTCGCAACGTCCGAAGTGTAGAATCGACTGGAATTCATTAGAATTATTTCTGATGAAAACCAAAACCAATATGCATGTTTTATAAACTTGTACATTTTGTGTATGTTCAAATGAGCTATCATAATGTAAGCGAACTATTCGACCAATATGAAATCGGCACCTCACACTGCCATAAAGAGGATAGCCTGTGAACAAATAGAACACCGCGAACAATACAATTCCTAATTGAACACTTCCTTGCGGATGGGCAAAGGCGCCTGTTTCATCCTAGTTGGCCCTTTATTGAACGTTGCGAGTGGGCATAGACGCCTGTTTCACCCGTGAACCTAGTTGGCTCTTTATTTATGTATTCATGTACTTATGTATGTAGCTAGGCGACTCTTTATAATGCCAAAATTTCACTTTGCCATTTATTACATCCAACACTTACTTTGATATTAACGCGTGGTGTCTTCGTCCTCGGCTCTTCGTCCAGTCCAATGACGAATCCGACTGCGCGAGTTACCAACTGTGGTTTTGTGGGGTAACAATGTTTCAGCCAATCTCAAATCCTGTCTGCGAAACCATTAAATTAAAACACGTCTACTCGCGATGAATTCAACAGTAACAATACCTTTTATTGGCATATGAATATGTTGCCTTATGTGTATGAATGCTGTTCGCAGACAGCTCTTATATAAGTTAACACCACAAATTACTTCGTTCCCAAGCAGTGCCCTACACGTGCACTCGTAAGCGTGGAGTAACCTGCTGAATTAGCGTCTGGCCAACATCCGCCATAAGCCACGCGCTGCACCTGACCTTTCCGCCGAAAACACTTCTTGGAAGAATTGAGCAACTTACAGCGATCAGCGTTCTCACCGACTCAGGAAGTTACAACACCAAAAGCCGACGGCACAGCCAATGCCTCTGCCAGCAAGTCTGGTATAAGTAGGGATTTATTAGGTAGAATAAGTTCAGTTTTTGATCAGTCTTAAATTGATAGTCTTAAGGCAACACTGCTTTTGTCAACAATAAAATTATTTTTTTATAAACGAAATAAAAGTCTCGTTTAATTGGCGCCCAACGTGGGGCTCCTTCGCGTATCCTTCGGCAAAAATATCCTTCGATTAAATTCCGCGTGTGTCACTAGCCAGCGCCTCAAGCAGCCGCACAGAGCTAGTTGTGTTAAGAAACCATAGCAAGTGTTAGTGAACATAAGAGAAAAAATAAATCTCTTAGTGCTAAAAACAAAAAATCTAACCACCATAGTGTTAGTGCTATAATAAACAAAAAAATAATTTTTTTTTGTCAACGAAGGAAGTATCAACGTCTGTCAAGATCCGATCGCAGACACCGTCGCGGAAGTGTTGCAGCCAGGTACCAGAGTAGCGGACAGCAAAAAGGAGAAATACCACTCAACCGGCAACGGCATGTTGATCTTCATAATGTAAGTCAAGATCCAGCAATTTCAATAATAAGTTTTAATAATAAATAGAAAATTAGGAAAAGGAAAATTAGGAAAGAAAAGAAAAGAAAATTTAAATTGGAAAAAAAAATTTTTAATTAAAATAAAAATAATAATAATATCAACGTTCACAAAGAAAAATAACTTTATTAAGAAAAATGTTTGAAAGTAACGATATTTCAATAAGTATAAAATAACAATCTGGCATCTCATGTTTGAATAAACGATTGTTCGCAAACGGAACAGAAAAAAAACAGTCTAGTTGAACATGCCGGAGAGGCATCATGCTTGGCCGTGACGAGTTAGTTTTCAAATAAGACAATATTGTAATAGTAACTTAAATCGTAACAACACATCTTATAATTAAGCAATCCACTGGAAATAAATGAAGATATTATAATAAAGAACCCAATATCTAACAGGTTATGGGCCCAGGAGGCAATAGCTTTAATGTAAGAAAGTGTGTGCGTGAGATCTCGATTACGAAAAATTGTGAAATTAACTATTTTGGAAAACAAAAGTGAAGTCGTGGAAAATGGCTGGAAATGTCATGAGAATTGAGCCGCTCAGTGCGGAAAATTATGATACATGGAAACTGAAAATGCGCGCCGTTCTAGTGAAAAATGACTTATGGCAGTATGTTGAAGGCACAGAGAAATGCCCACAGAAAGACCCGGAAAAAATGTTGTGGAAAGCACAAGACTTGAAGGCTCAGGCAGATATTATATTGTCGGTCAGTGAATCGGAGTTAAACGTTATTGAGGGATGCGCGACAGCTAGGGAATGCTGGATAAAGTTAGAAAATACTTTTCAATCGAAAGGCCCCGTCAGAAAAGCCGGTTTGCTAAAACGCATTGCCTTGTCCCGCATGAGCGAAAATGGGGACATGAGGGAGCACCTAAGAGAGTTCTTTGACGCGTACAAAAAATTAAAAGAAATAGGTGTTGTTGTCGGCGAAGACCTATTAGTGATTTTGTTGTTGTATAGTCTACCCGATACATACGAAACATTTAGATGCGCCATAGAAACAAGAGATGAGTTACCAAGTGCCGATGTGCTTCGCGTAAAAATTCTCGAGGAATCAGAAGCGCGAAAAGTAAAGAAAGACCGCGAAGTTCAAAACGCATTATATGCTGACCGCCAAAAAGGCACCGAAAGGCAAAAACAAAAAGAGGACAAAAAGTGTTATACATGCGGTAAAATTGGGCATCTAGCGCGCGAGTGTCGTGTAAAAGAAAAAAGCAAATTCAAGAATAACGGAATGAACAAAGACAGAGATCGGAACAAAAAAGTGACAAACACAACTTTTAATGTGTGTGAGCACGGTTTCTCAGTTGCGGAGAGAAATGATTTATGGTGCCTAGACAGTGGATGCTCTTCACACATGAGTTCTAGCAAAAATTTATTTGACAGTATAAAGCATATCGAAAAGACATTGCACTTGGCAAATAATGAAACAGCTTAAGTAAATGGTGTTGGTGACGTGAACCTCAAAATTCGAGAAAATCGAAAAAGACCATGTGAAATTACATTGAAGCAAGTTTTATATGTTTCTGACTTGCGACAAAACTTACTATCAGTTTCTCAGATAACTGACAGAGGTCATGAAGTGATTTTTAAGAAAAACGAAGCGATAATTTTAAAAGACGGTAAAAGTGTTTGGCTACATGCTAAGCGATACGGTAATTTATATTATATGGATACGGAAAGTAATCAAGCAAATTTTTTTTTTTTATTAAATAAATTAAGTGAAGAATCCGTACATCTTATTGTATCTTTACATCACAGGGTGGGGAAATATTCTAAGAATTACCGAACAAATATTAAAATAAATGAAGTAGAATCAAGCAAATAAAGTAATCGAAGAACATAGTGATATAGACAGGTGGCATTACCGTATGGGCCATTTAAATGAAAGAGACTTAAAAGACATGGATATCAATAAGAAAGTATATGGCGTGAATTTCGATAAACAGGTAAAGTTATCGAAATGTGAAATTTGTATAAGCGAAAAGCAAACTGCAATCACTTACAAGGCAGCGACCGAAAAGAGAAGCGGTGACGTACTGGAAATAGTACATAGTGATGTTTGTGGCCCGATGCGAACACAATCAAATGGTGGATGCCGATATTTCGTCACATTCATAGATGATTACTCACGGTTCTGTAAAATCTACTTTCTTAAACAAAAATCGGAGGTATTTAATGCTTTTAAAGAATATAAAGTTTTTGTTGAGAATTTTACAGACAAGAAGATAAAGGCCCTCCAAACTGACAACGGGACAGAATACCGCAACAGAGAATTTGATGACTATATGCGTAAAAACGGTATCCAAAGGAGATTGACCACCCCATACACCCCGCAGCAGAATGGCATAGCTGAGAGACAGAATCGCACTCTTACCGAAATGGCTAGGTGTATGATGAAGCAGTCAGGCGCACCGCCTTCATTCTGGGCTGAAGCAGTCAATACGGCCTGTCACATCCGCAACAGATGTATAACCAAGGGGTTATCAGGCGATATACCGTACACTTACTGGACTGGAAAAGTCCCAACGTTGAAATACATGCGTCCATTTGGCACTCGAGCGTTTGTACTGATAAAGGGTTCAAATAGAGGCAAGTTTGAATCAAGATCCAAGGAGTGCATTTTGGTTGGATATTCATCAGAGTCTAAGGCATATCGACTTTTTTCGCCGGAAACGCGTCAGGTAATATTCAGTAAAGACGTTAAATTTATGAATACTACAGGTTTTAAGAATGAATACCAAGAAATATATAAAGAGAATACAGATGTTGAAATCGATTTGGCATCAAAACAGAGCTTATCCAATTCAAATGAAAGTTCGACCAGCGAAGATGAATGCAAAAAAAAAGAAAATTCCAAAAGAACGTCATGGTAGAGGACGACCCAAATTGTTGAGGACAGGTCAGCGTGGAAGACCTTGTAAATCTTACCAACCCCCCAGCAAAAAGAAGATTCTTCTGAAACAGATGAAGAGTCGAACTGCGATCTTAATGAAAGCATATATGAAGAGTGTGAAATGGCGTTCACAGCTGGTGTAAACGATCCACTATCAATAAAAGAAGCGAAAAGCTCAGAGGATGCAGAAATATGGACAACTGCAATTGAGGACGAGTTCATGGCACAGTTACGTAACCATACTTGGGAATTGGTAGAAAGACCGGAAAGGCGAAAGATAATCGGAAGTAAACTGGTATTCCGAACAAAAGACGACGGCACAGTAACTGGAAAGAAGAAGGCCAGACTGGTAGCGAAGGGCTGTGCACAGAGACCAGGCGAGGATTTTAATGAAACGTATTCACCAGTGGCTAGGTTTACCTCAGTAAGAATACTAGCGGCATTGGCAGCTGAGTTAAACATGGAGATACATCAAATGGATGTAGTTACCGCCTACTTGAACGGTGATCTGGAGGACTTCGTATATATGGACATACCAGAAGGCTATAATGAGTTTATGAAAAAATTAGAATCCAAACTTCCAGTTGGCGAAAAGCAACAGCTCCCGAAGGAAGAATACGTCGAAGCAGCCAGAAAATGGCGAAAGGCACTGGCGCAGATGAAGCATCCTACTTGTGGCATCAAAAAGGCGTTGTACGGATTGCGCCAATCGGGACTTCGATGGTACGAAAAGCTTACTACAAAGCTTAAAGAGATTGGTCTACGAGCTACGGAACAGGATCCATGCCTGTTCGTGATGCAAGAAGGGGAGAAAATCCTAGTTTTAACAATATATGTTGACGACTTATTATTGGCCTCAAATTGCCGAAAGTGGTTAAAGCGCACAAAGGCACATATCGGTGAAGCTTTTGAGATGAAGGATATTGGACCCGTAAACACGTGCCTTGGTATGGAGTTCAAGCAGAAGATGCAAGAGGGGAGTGTCCACATATCACAGAAGACATACATAGATGCCATATTGAAGAAATTTGGCATGACAGACTGCAAAGTTGCTGTAACCCCCATGGAAGCGAAATTGCAACTGAGACGACCAGATGTTCCTGACGAGAAAGAGATGGGAAAGTATCCTTTCCAAAGTTTAATTGGTTCTTTAATGTTCCTTTCAGTTGCGACAAGACCAGACATAGCTTTTGCTGTTAACTATTTAAGTCAGTTCAACTCAAATTACACGGCCGAACACTGGAAGGCAGCAAAGCGGATTCTGCGGTATCTGAAGGGTACCAGAGGTGTTGGTCTACTATTCAAACGGACCGGAGAGGATCTGTACGGGTTGATCGATGCGGATTGGGGCGCAAACATAATAGACAGGCGCTCATATACTGGACACGCATTCATATTGGCAGGTGCTGCCATTAGTTGGGAGGCACGCAAGCAACGGACAGTTGCATCATCGAGTACCGAAGCAGAGTACATAGCGATGGCTGAAGGCGTAAAAGAGGCGCTATATTTGAAGGGTCTGCTGAGTCGAGTTGGCATGGACTGTGCAACTGTACGCTTATTCAATGACAACCAGAGCGCACAAAAATTAATAAAAAATTTTGGCTTTCATCCGCGCACAAAACACATTGATGTGCGCCACCATATGATCCGAGAAAGAGTATCGAGAGAGGAAATCTCCATTGAGTATATGCCCACCGAAGAGATGCCTGCTGATGTTTTGACGAAGAGTCTTAATGGTACTAAGCACGGACAGTGTATAGCTTCTCTTGGGATTATGATTTAACTTGAGAATTGTGAATTGTCATTTTAAGGGGGTATGTTTGAAAGTAACGATATTTCAATAAGTATAAAATAACAATCTGGCATCTCATGTTTGAATAAACGATTGTTCGCAAACGGAACAGAAAAAAACAGTCTAGTTGAACATGCCGGAGAGGCATCATGCTTGGCCGTGACGAGTTAGTTTTCAAATAAGACAATATTGTAATAGTAACTTAAATCGTAACAACACATCTTATAATTAAGCAATCCACTGGAAATAAATGAAGATATTATAATAAAGAACCCAATATCTAACAAAAAAAAAAAAAAAGATCAACTCAAGAAAAAATTTTAAAGATTCACATTCATACAGAAAATTTTGAAGAAAACATTTTTAATTTTAAACAAAAGAAAGAAATATATCATAAGAAAAAAAGAAAAGAGAAAATCAATTAAAAGTTAAGAAGTTAATATCGAAAAGAAAAAAAAAAGCAATTTAAAAACATTTTTATAATATTAAGTTCTAAAAAAGGAAATCTTTCAAATATTAAACTATTGCATTCATACATACCCATATATTTTTTCTATCATTAACCTGAGAAATCATTTAAAATGGCAAATCCAAATAACCTTATTAGGCCCCCTGTGCTTAATCAATCCTCCACACAATTGTCCGTAACAGAGTTAACATCTCTCATAACCGAACAAGTAGAAGCAGCAATATCTAGGGCATTACCAAACATAAGAACCACTCAATATGAAGATCAGCCAGTTAACGTAAGCCCAGCTAATATAAATGAGTTAGACAAAATTCCAGACGTAGTAAGAGCATTACGCGAGTTCTTGGAGAAAAAGTGTAGAGAGAATTCTGAATATTTATAAACCAATTCAGGGTACACCAAAGTACTATGGCATCTTGAGCGTTGTCCGCAACAAGGTCGTCGGAAACGCTGATGCAATTTTAGAATCATATAACACACCGCTGAACTGGACAGCAATTTCAAAGTGTCTCACAGAACACTATGCTGATAAACGCGACACGCGTACATTGGAATATCAAATGACCGCGCTCGTACAAGGTAGTCAGACTGTGTCTGAATTTTATCAAAAGGTTTACTCACACCTCTCATTGATTTTAAACAAAATATCAAGCATAGAAATGGGTCGAGAAGCACTCGAATTAATGACAGAGACATATAGGGACAAAGCCCTTGACACATTCATAAGAGGTCTCAACGGTGATCTTCCCAGACTATTGGGCACAGTACAACCGAAAGACCTACCTCAAGCTCTTCAGCTTTGTGAGAAACTTGAGAATCAAAAATTCCGCACTAATTATGCAATTAATGCACAAAACACTTCAAGACGAATTGGAGTACCGGCTCCACCCCTTCCACCACGTAAAATCATGCAGCCACCACATATGCCAAACTTTAGGCAACCATTCTATCCACATTTGGCACACGTGCCACGACCAACACCTATATCATATTACCAACAACACAACGGAAATAATTTTGCTCGTCCGAATGGACACTTGCCACCACATCATTTTATGGCACCAAAACCTTTGCCTAGACCCGAGCCAATGGAAATTGACTCCACCATGCAAACTCGTAGGGTAAACTATATGAACAGACCTATGGGAAATAATAATTTCCAAGGTAAACGACCACCACCAATACAAAACAGACAGGTTGACGACAAAAGACAGAGAATGTTCCACATGCAAGCCATTGGAGAAAATGCATTTATGGAACAACAACATGACGATACCACACAATATTTAACAGACCACAGCGAACAAGACGCATACAATACAGAAATACCACAGGAATACCTAGACAACTATGGCGAGGGAAAGTCCCAGCTCATGGAAGAACCAATTACATTCACGGATATTAATTTTTTAGAATGAGTCATTCTTCATTACCCTACATAGAAAGTAGAACAAGTAATGGAGAAATGATAAAAATACTAATAGATACAGGATCAAACAAGAACTACATTCAACCAAGATTAGTTAGGAAAGAAATTCCTAACGAATGTCCATTTACAGTTAATTCAGTAGGTGGGAAAATCCAGATAACCCATCATACCTTTGCAAACCCCTTCGGTCTCCAAGATACCGACATAAAATTCTTTATCTTACCATCGTTAATATCATTTGATGCCTTAATTGGCAACGACACTCTAAAAACCCTTCAAGCTAAAATTAATATGGAAAAAAATTACATAAGCATTAGGAATCTGATAAAAATTCAAATAAAACAAAAATTTTCACAAGAAGTGAACTTAATAGATATTAGATTGGACCATGCATCAGAAGCCCAAAAGGCTAAGATGAACACAATTATTTCAAAGTTCAAAGATCTATTCGGTGAACCTAATAAAAAGCTAAAGTTTTCCACAACAGTTGTAGGAGAAATCCGAACAACACATCAAGACCCAGTATACTCTAGGTATTATCCGTACCCAGAAGCCCTCAAACCAGTTCTTGAAAAACAACTTTCGGAACTCTTAGCTGATGGCATTATAAGACCATCCAGATCACCTTACAATTCACCAATTTGGGTAGTCCCAAAAAAGATGGACGCTTCCAAAGAAAGGAAGTACAGAATCGTCATAGATTATAGAAAATTGAACTCCATAACAATAGCCTATAGATATCCCATTCCAGATATCAATGTAGTATTGGCTCAATTAGGAAAAAATAAATTCTTCTCAGGTAATGGACTATTCAAACTCCGAGACTATTACCATGACTACTGGACTAGCCAAAGTCCAAAACGACACCTACAGAATTGTACACGTAATAAACCTTGACGAATATCAAAAGACACTGGACTTCATTAATTCAACATTCAGAAAAAGCATTAGTCCGTCCGATGCAATACACCCATACATTGAAGAAGAGATTCATGGGACTCAGCACATGCTGGACAACCTAAAAATCAAAAATAAAAGAAAAAGACATATAGATGCCTTAGGAGCCACTTGGAAGTGGATAGCGGGTTCCCCAGACTTTAGCGACTTCGAAATAATAAAGGAAAAGATTAATAATGCACTTCAAAATAATAACAATCAAGTCATAATAAACAGGTTAATGATTGAAAAGATAAATAATATAACTAAATAACTAGAATACATGTCAAACGGAATAGGGTATGAAAAAAATACACAAAGAGACATAAACATAATTATATCTTATCAGATAAAAATATTAAAAGAAGAAGTAACAAATTTAGAACATGCCATCCAATGGGCAAAAGCGGATATAAATAATCCAAGTATATTAAGCAATAAAGAAATTAAGAAAATAATTGAAATAATCGAAAAAGATAAAATTCCATTTATAAACCTTGAAGACGCTATGCAAATTGCCGACGTCAATATTGCCAGTTCAGGCTCAACCTTAATTTACATTATAAAAATTCCAATGACAGAAATTGAAATATGCGAAAAATTATTAATAAGACCGATAAAGAAAGGAAATATTGTAAACAAAATCGAAAACGAAAATATAATTAGATGTAAGAATAAGATTTTCATTGAAAAAAATATTTGCAAAACATACAACCAAGTAAATTTGTGTAGACATAAAGATATAATAGACATAAGTAACACTAGTTGCATACCAAACTTAGTAAAAGGCAAATTGGCTACGTGCACGAAGATAAATAATCAACACATCCCCAATATCGAGATAATTCAACCCGGCGTGATGATATTAAATCAGTTCAAAGGAATGGCAAAATTCGACAACGAGCCCATAGAGCTAAATGGGACTTATGTCATCAAGTACTCCAATAGCACAGTAGAGATCAACGGTGAAAAATATGCGGCCGATATTCATGTGGACTACAAACCACTGCCAGCGATTCTCCAGCCAGAAGAAACCCTGAAAAAATACGAAGAAATACTAACACTGGAGATGATGAAAGAGCTACACGTCAACAACACCCATGCTATCAGCCTATTAAAGACGTCATCCCACATCAATGACGGAATCATCATATTTGCAATATTACTGATTCTGGGTGCACTTCTAATAAGGCACCTTACAAAGCGAAAGACGACAGAATTCAGCCCAGCCCCTATCGACCGAGGACGTTCGAATTTAAAGGAGGAAGAGTTAACACCACAAATTACTTCGTTCCCAAGCAGTGCCCTACACGTGCACTCGTAAGCGTGGAGTAACCTGCTGAATTAGCGTCTGGCCAACATCCGCCATAAGCCACGCGCTGCACCTGCACTTTCCGCCGAAAACACTTCTTGGAAGAATTGAGCAACTTACAGCGATCAGCGTTCTCACCGACTCAGGAAGTTACAACACCAAAAGCCGACGGCACAGCCAATGCCTCTGCCAGCAAGTCTGGTATAAGTAGGGATTTATTAGGTAGAATAAGTTCAGTTTTTGATCAGTCTTAAATTGATAGTCTTAAGGCAACACTGCTTTTGTCAACAATAAAATTATTTTTTTATAAACGAAATAAAAGTCTCGTTTAATTTATATAAATGTATATGTATTTGTGTATGTATGTGTGTGTGTATGTGTATGTATAACGTTGCTGTTCTGCTCCATGTTTCCGCGAAAAATGCCTCTTCTGTGGTATTGAATGCCAATCCCGTTGTAATGAGTATTGCTGCTGTCCAGAGTCCAATGGGGTACACCCGAAGTGGTAACTCGCGCTGAAAGACTCCGGGGAGAAACGCGAGGCAATTGAAAGCCAAGAGCGCAACGTGAGCGTAAGAAAGACGAGAGCGTTAGAAAACGAAAGCGAAAGGTAAGGCTGTTTCTATTAATCTGCTTGAAATTCCTTAAGCAAAATTTTCATTAAGAGACTAGTTTAATTATTCAAGCTCGTCTGAAATCTGTATTTGTAAATTTTGTGATATTATGAAAATAAGTTGAAATTCCAAAAAATGACCCAGCGGATTCGCTATAAGCTCTCTGACTTTACTGATGAAAAGTTGTTGGAGCTTTTTGAGTCAATCCCGTCGGATGAGAAGGTCTCAATCTTTATAAGTGGCGACGAGGAGGATGAATTTAATCTGCTGTAAGCCGCATTTTCGAAAATCAATTGCAGCCGGTCTGGCAGCATATCAAACTAAAAATCGAATATGTCGACGGAAACATTCCATAATCCAGTGGCCATCTTTTCAATCTAGGAGGACATCCCATTCTCCATTTCCTCTAAAAGTGCGGACACTACAAACTCTATATCCGATGGGAATAATGCAGTCTCCACTATCTCACCGATCTTCACTGCTGGGGCTGAAACCAGGTCAAAAATCTCATCATCCAATCTCGGATTTGTCCCTCGACCAGTTGAATCATCTTTTCAGATTGGGTGGATCGTAAAAATGTGAAAAGACGTTGCAAGCACTGGAAAACTTTGTATACGCAATGTTTGTGTACAAAAAGCCACCTTCACTGGTGCTGCACTGCCACAATTTTGTTTTTCTTTTTTAGATTTTAATAACAAAAAATAATAATGTTATTTACAAAAGTTTTCTTTATAATTGTTAGTGAAAAAATGTCCTCGCACTAATTTTAATTTAGTTTATTCAATAATGCTAAATGTCTGTCAAATGTAAGTCTAATTTGAAGTTGTAGAAACTGCTAAAAGCAGCTCCGATCAATATATGTGTTATCGATTGGCTCATGAAGAGCGATATCGTTGGTTGAAATAGTTTTTGGCGCCATTGTCGTTATGGTGCTCAAAACGATTGGTAAGTATTAAGTCGCATTAACTTCTTTTTTGAAAAATGTTTTCTAATTTAACACATCATTACCGTTCAAACAATCATCACACCAATGCACATATTTGGTCACAAGTCGCCTTCCTGTTTTTTAATGTCGAAAACGTTACAGGGTCTAGGTCTAAGCTTAGTAGATTTGTATACCCTATATGTTTTAATGTACAAGGGCATAATAAGTTTGTGAAATGTATGAAACATAGAGAGACGTCGGAGACCCTCCAAAATTACCTAAAGAATGATCAGGGTGACTGGAAAAAACGATCCAGCCATGTCCGCCTGTCTGTATGAACGCTTCGTTCTCAGAGATGGTAAGGCCTAGAAAGTTCCGGTTTGTTGCTTATAATCATTTGCTCTGCAGGTTAGATTAAGTTAATTATATTTTTTCCTACTCACTACTACCTCAGAAAAAGTAAAAAGTTCATAGGTCATAACTTTTTTGTTTACTTTTATATTACTTCAGGTCTAAGATCTTATATGATCTTAATAAGGATGTGGAGTTTCAATCTGATCGGACCACTATATCATATAGCTCCTATAGGGCCGATCAAAAGTGCAAAAATCGTTATAACATCTCAATTTCTTCTTTTTTTAAAGATATTTTATTCAATATGCAACTGGATTTAATATTTTGTTTTAATCCTTCCAATGCTCTTGTATCTAGAATCGATCCTCTTTCTCTTCCTAAAGACCCTTATCATCCTTCGATCGGATTATCAATTGACTTTCCTTGTCGACATACTTTATCTGTTTGTCCGTTCATTGTTTCACATTGTTTTCACAAAACTAATTTTAGACAACTGAATGAATGAGTTCAACTGATCAATATCTAATAATTTAGATATTGAAATAAATATTTTTTACAATGCATGTGTGTTTGAACGAGTATATCTCATTTTTTACCATGATAACAACAATAGAGTTGCGTGGTATTCAGTAAAACTAATGATTTTAAAAAATACTAAGCTCTTCCGATATCTTAGCTCGATTTCAAATTTATATTTTACAATTCTTACCTTTCAGCCAGTCACCACTCCTATTTCTCTCTTTTTATAAATGATTTTATAACGGTCATATAACACTCGAGTTTTTATGTATGCTGATAATGTTAAATTATGTTTTTCTTATAGCGAAATCGAATCTCACATTGAATTCCATGCTTTTCAATGCTTTTCATTTATGGTGTCACTTCTACTTGATAAATTCAAATGCTTCTAAATGCAAGATTATGACTTTCTGCGGGGGCACTCCACTCTTGGTTCCCTATCATATTAATCCAAATGCTCTTCAACGTATAGGCATTGTAAATGATTTGGAGATTTTGCTTGGCTCCAAATTAAAATTTGATAGTCATATTCTATCAACGGTCAATAAAGCCATAGGAGTTCTTGGTTTTGGGAAGAGATGGTGTAAGGAATTTGATGACCCTTATACGATCAAGATTTTATATGTGGCTCTTGTTTGCTTAATTTTAGAATACGGCATATGCGTTTGGTGCCCTCAATATAAGGTGCATACAAATCGTATGGCGTTTGTTAAAAATTGTTTCCTTTTTTTACTTCGTGGCTTAAATCGGGACTAGGAATTAAGACATCATTTGTACTCTATTAGACTACAACTCATAGACTTGCCGGCTTAAGTAAGCCGCACTTCTGAGCAGGTTTTTGCAGGCATTGTTGGCTCTCTTGTGTTGATCAGCAAAATTAATGTTGCAGTTCCTTGTAGATCTTTACGGACCTCTACTCCTTTAGTGTTGTGTCCAACTATATCTAATTATTTAATGCATGAATCCTTAAATATATGTAGTTTTTACCATTTAGTTTGCTTCTCTACTAGTATGTAGCTAATTAAAACTGATATATTATTATATCTTAGTTGAATTTCTTCACTTTCTTAATTGAATACTTTACCTCTTCTTTATTACAAATTTGTGATTTTATTAATACTTTCGCGAATCAGGTCACGTGATTTTGCCCCAAGGTCGGTAAGACGATTGAGCACGCGCCTTCTGCCCGGTATCGTTGGGCTACTTGGTCGTATTATTCTTTGTACGTATAGGTCCATTAAATAAAATAAAAAAGTAATTTTTCGAAGCATATAAGAATGATAGCAAAAATTACATAAATGGTAAAAACATACGTCAGACTGCCATCTAGTGGACTATTAATACAATTTATGCTTGCTTACTACTATCGTCCGATTTTAATAGTTTTGGTGTCAATCGAAAGGAATTTTTACTGCGCACATTTTGGGAAATTTACTGTTCATTTAAAACTGCACGAAGTGTAGAGTCCTGAAGTAATAAATTCTTGTAGAGGCGGTGCGGAACAAATTTTTTAACCAACTCTTTCTTGTTAAAAGAATACTATTCGGTCAAAGTTTAGTTTATTATTATTTTATTTTTTTTTTTTAATGGACGCAGACGTACAAAGAATAGTACGATCAAGTGGCCCAACGAAACCAAGTGGAAGCCTATTTACGCACGGGTTATCAAGCTCGATAGCTCAGACGCCCAACCGACCGTGCGGTAAAGTCACGTGACACGTTCCGCGAAAGAACCAATTAAATCATAAAATTTTTTTGAAGAAGAGGTAATAGAGTTGCCAATCAAGAATTCTACTAAGGAAGAGAAGGATTTAAACGAAGGTGTAATAATATACTAGTTTTGATTGATTGCATACTAGTAGACGAGAGAACGAATAGTACAATCTATTGTAGTCTCTAAAATATTTAGTCTCTGAATAATTAGATATGGCTGGACAGACTATTAAAGGAGTAAAGGTCCGCAGAGTGCAAAAATCATTTTAGCGTCGTTATTGTGTATTATTTTTTTAAAGATATTTTATTCAAATTAGGGAATTAGTACCAAACAACTGTGTAAAGCTGAAATGAAATTGGATAGCTAAATCATATAGCTCAAATAGGGCTAATCGGACAATAAATAGGTTTTCTTTTCAACAAAAAAACGGGCTGTTTATCCACAAATCGCAACTAAATAAAACACATTTTTAATAGTCCCAAATTTTTATTGAAATCGGGAGACTTTACCATATATATACAGCCACCTAGGAAAAATCGGTACCTCCTTAGGCCCCTATAGGTATAGGGTATCTCAAGTTTAACGGTATCTCAAATCTTCTGTTACATTTTATATGTTGTCTACATGCTTTGTTGCTTTTTTGTGCCAATCAGAAAGTTTATTAACACCTTTAAGAACAGTGTAGTAAAAAACTGTTGTAAAATCTAAAACTTAACAGTCCATAACATCTTCTTGGCTCTCTTACAAGTATCGTCTTTAGATACTTCTTCGGACATTTCATCTTTATTTTAATGTGCAACGCAAAATATACCCTGTACTATAAAGGTAAGGATATATTAATATTGCGCAAATATATGTAACATAAAGAAACTCCAAAGTCATATTATGATCAGAATCGATATCGTCATGTCCGTCCGTTTGTATAAACCCCGAGATCTAAGAGACAATACGAGCTAGGACAACCAAACTTGGAATTTGGTCTTTTAATGCTTGTGCGCTGCCAATTTAATTTTTCCTCGAGCCTTTCTTTCAACCACTCACAGACTTTTATTTTCAATAGCTTTAGGATTTTGCCATCAGCTGTGGACCATATTTACACGAGATATAGCAAAAACTAAATTTCAGAGTCAAGACTTAAAGGAATATTAGAACTTGAAGTCTTATATGAATGTAGCCGATTATGGTTACCACCAGCCCCGGCGTTTGTTTTTAAGTTCTACTAGGTACAGGGTATCGCAAACTCGGCCATACTCTTGTTTAACGTTGTTCATTTTGTATAAAGGTGCTCTAATTTTAGAGTAGTCAATGTATTAAAACTGCTGATTCTTATTAATGAAAGTTCTAATTTGTAAGAGCTTCTATTTCTGAGCGTATACTGTATTTTTAAAAGTGTAAATAATGTGGGAATTTTATAGGAGTTATACGATATAGTCATCTGATTTGATTTTAATTTAGTTCAAAGCTTAATCACTACAAAAACTCTCTTGTGGCAAATTTTCTTTTCATATAGGCCCCTCAGCGGCCTCCAAGCCAAAAAATTACCATATTTCGACCCATGTGTCATTGGAGATATTTTATATTGTAGCTATTCAACTTCATTCCAAGTTCGCACAGCTAGACAATAAGAAGGATTTTTGTATTATTGGTAATATTTTAATCTAATTCAATCGTTTAAACAACAATATTTTCGTTAGCAAACAAATAATAAAGAGACTTCAGAGTTCTGGAAAAGTTGTCAACATAAATGTAATCAATATGTAATCAGACCCGTCTATTTGATCGACTCAGGCTGCTTTCTCAGTTTTTGGGCTTCCGAGATATTACAAATCCTATTTATACCCTGTACTTTAGAAGATACAAGGGTATATTAAGCTCGTGAAATGTATGAAACATAAAGAAGGAGACGTCGGAGAGATCCAAAAGTTACCTAAAGTATGATCAGGTTGACTAGAGAAATCGATCTAGCCATGTTCGTCTGTATGAACGCCTCGTTCTCAGAGATGGTAAGACCTAGAAAGTTCCGGTTTGTTGCTAATAATAATTTGTTCTGCAGGTTAGATCAAGATTATTAAATTTTTTGACATTCGATTTAGGTTCGGAATAAAAAGCATAAAACCACAACTACCTCACAAAAAAAATAAGAAGTTTGGAAGTAATAACTTTTTTGTTTACTATCATATTGCTTCGAAAATTGACAAGTATAAATTAATGTGTTCTTAATAAAGATGTGAAGTTACAGTCTGATCGGACTACTATAGCATATACAGTCGATCACAGCTTATTTCGTGTAGATACAAAATTTAACTTTAATCTGCTATAAATTCAAAGATAATGCATATATCAAATAAAAGAAAAATATTTTTGGAAGGTATGATTATATATATATTAAAAATAAAATTTAATTAAAAAAAACGTAGTAGTTAGGGAAAAATATAAGCCAAAAATAAAACTAACAAAGGAACTTCATGTTACAGCTTTTTTCGTGCAGTTAACTTAAATAATAATAACATTCTAATTTTAAATATTTAATATTTTGTATGCCTGCCATTATTTTTAATAACTTCTTTTAGTCTTTTGGGCATTGACTCTACAAGTTTTTTTGTTGTATTTGTGCTAATTTTCCCCCATTCCTCTTTGAGTGCCTCTATCACCGAGTTTCTGTTGGAAAATGTGCGCTTACGCAGAGCAGTGTCCAAAATTGCCCATAAATTCTCAATTACATTAAGGTCCGGTGACTGAGCTGGCGTATTCACTACATGTGGGCAGTTCCAAATGCACCAAGCCTTATTTATATTAGCTGTGTGTTTGGGGTCATTATCTTGGTAAAATCGAAATTTGGTTCGTAACCCCAAGATATCGGCGCTTTCCAATAAATTTTCTTTTAAAATGTTAAGATAAACGTTGCTGTCCATAATACCGTCAATTATTGCTAGTTTTCCAACACCGGCAGCAGACATGCATCCCCAGATCATCACCGAACCTCCACCATGTTTCACGGTGGGTTGAATATGTTTTTTTTCCAGCTCCGTATTTGCCTTGCGCCAAACATAAAACCGCCCCTTTGATCCAAAAATATCGAATTGGGATTCGTCTGCGAAAATAACGTCTTCCCAATACGAAATCGGCTTGGTTATGTGCTCCTTGGCAAATTTCAACCGGCGAGATTGGTTAATGGTTGAAATGCTTGGTTTTTTTCGAGCTATCCGGCCATTGTATCCATCTTCCCTCAGCACTCGTCTAATAGTTTCTGCGCAGCATTTCTTCCCCATTTCCTGCTCAGCCTCTACAGCAAGTTTGGGAGCGGACAGCCTAGGATTTTCTTTTATTTTCCTTATAATACGGCGCTTCTCGTGATCGTTAAAAATTTTATTTGGTGCGTTTCGTCCTTTATCTGCTACCCGTTGCTCGTGAATAAAGCGCTCTATGATCCCTTGCACTGTGCTTGGCTTTAGGTTAACAATTGCAGCAATTTTTCGCTGCGATTCGCCATTTTTAAAATGATGCAGGACCAATTCACGTTGTTCAATGGTTGTACGGGGACCCATATCTTTAAATTATTTTTAAATGAACACTGAATAAAGAATCAATCTGTTTCCGCAAGAATAAATTTACGATCGCAATCAAATAACATGTGGAGTAAGAAAAACTTCTTAGAAATTCAGGAATTCGCCCAGAATCGTTTTCAAAGTAGCTGCACGTAAAAAGCTGTTGGGTTATGTGAATGGCATTTCCTTGAATTTGGCAGATTTAACATACATAAACCAAATTATTTACACATATTTTCATTTTTATATATAATAAAAGAAAAATTTTAAAGATATGTAATGTTTTTTTTTTTTTGTTCCAATTTTTAAAAGATATGACGCTATAAAAATTACAAATGCCATTGCACGAAATAAGCTGTGATCGACTGTAGCTCCTATAGGGCCGATCGAAAGTGCAAAAATCGTTTTTGCGTCGTAATTTCTTTATTGTTTTAAGAAACTTTATTCAAATTAAGAAATAAGATGGCTTTTAGAGTACCAAGCAGTTGTGCAAAGCTTTAATAAAATTGAACAGCTATATCATGTAGCTTCCATAGGGCTAATCGGACAAAAAAAAAATCCGATTTCTGCTCTTTTTTCTGTCAGAAAACGGGTTATTTATGAACCAACCGTAACCAAATTAGGCACAAAAGAGTTTTTAGTATAGTTTTTAAATAACACCAAAGTTTACTGAAATCGGATGATTATATTACATAGCTCCTATACATCTGTTAATAAAAAAAACTTTAAAATAATTTATTTATATATTTTAGAGATGTCTTTATTTAACTTGGTAATTGGAAGGTTTTATTGGTATTAAAGCGCGTAAAAAATTATAGGTTTAACTTAATGGCATAACCAACTAGAAAAAATCGGTGGAAAATACTAATTTAGGGCCTATAGGTACAGGGTATCTCAAACTTTTTTTAATGATTAGGTGTAATATGAACTAAAAAAGACTGTTAGTGTGATTATAGGTCACCCTTGCTAAAGTTTAAGAAACAGTACCTTCAACTCGCATGCCTCGATTTAGGCTTGTTTTCAAGTGTTTCATATTGATATGCCACCCGCAAAAATTAATTTTAAGCATGATGAAATCATTTTTTTTTTAGTTTTTCTTTAATTTAATATTTAGTTCAAACTATTTTTTTTTTCGATGAGAGTATAAAATGAAGCCGAACGTTAAGTTCGGGCTCGACTAAGTTTGGGATACCCTGTACCTAGTAGGTGGAACTGAAAAAGAAAAGCTGGTAACCCTGATCGTCTACATTCACATAAAATCTCAGATCTTCATATTCCTTTGAATCCAACAACATATTGTTCAAAATAATGCAAGCACGCCATCTATCGGACTGTTCATGCGACCGTTTGCCAGTTAGGCAAGGGGAACTAAACTCTTGACTATGAAAATTAGGTTTTTGTATATCTCATGTGAATATGGTCCGATTTCAGTCTGTTTGATATCAATCAAAGTATTTTTAGATTCCTAACAACTTTTCAGAAGCAACTAAAATATCAAAATCCTAAAGCTGTAGAAATTACAAGGTTTTAAAAAAGTGATGGGGTGTAAGGGGGGGGCGGTGGGAGAAAAAAAAAATTGACCAGCGTACACATATAAGGAGTCCGAATCCTAAGTTTGGTTATCCTAGTTCTTATAGTCTCTAAGATCTAGGCGTTCACACGGACAGACAGACGGACATGGCTATATCAATTTCTCTAGTCACCCTGATCATATTGTGGGTGACTTTGGGGGGTCTACGACTTCTCCTTGTCTATGTAATATACATTTTCACAGACTTAATATACCCGTACTCTTTATATACAGGGTATAAAAATTCGGAACGTTAAACTTGGGCGCACCGATTTTTCCTGGGAGCTATCCCATACTGTTAAATCTAAAATTTTTACGCACTTTAATGCCAATTAAACGTTCCAATTACCAAGTTAAATAAAGATATCTCTAAAATATATAAATAAACCATTTTAAATGATTTTTTGGTGAAACAGATGTATGGGAGCTATATGATTTTGTCATCCGATTTCAGTAAACTTTGGTGTTATTTAAAAACTATACTAAAAACTCTTTTGTGCCTAATTTGGTTACGGTTGGTTCATAAATAACCCGTTTTCTGACAGAAAAAAGAGCAGAAATCGGATTTTTTTTTTTTTTGTCCGATTAGCCCTATGGAAGCTACATGATATAGCTGTCCAATTTTATTAAAGCTTTGCACAACTGCTTGGTACTCTAAAAGCCATCTTATTTCTTAATTTGAATAAAGTTTCTTAAAACAACAAAGAAATTACGACGCAAAAACGATTTTTGCACTTTCGATCGGCCCTATAGGAGCTATATGCTATAGTAGTCCGATCAGACTGTAACTTCACATCTTTATAAGGAACACATTAATTTATACTTGTCAATTTTCGAAGCAATATGATAGTAAACAAAAAAGTTATTACTTCCAAACTTCTTACTTTTTTTGTGAGGTAGTTGTGGCTTTATGCTTTTTATTCCGAACCTAAATCGGATGTCGCAAAAATTTAATAATCTTGATCTAACCTGCAGAACAAATTATTATTAGCAACAAACCGGAACTTTCTAGGTCTTACCATCTCTGAGAACGAGGCGTTCATACAGACGGACATGGCTAGATCGATTTCTCTAGTCACCATGATCATACTTTAGGTAACTTTTGGGTGTCTCTGACGTCTCCTTCTATATGTTTCATACATTTCACGAACACAATATACCCTTGTAGCTTGTAAGGTACAGGGTATAAAAATATTGGAAATAATTCCAAACTGTAGAGTTGGTAAACGTTTAAAAAAAAATGCATAGGTGGCGTATCATTATGAAACAGATTGTATAACAATATTAATTCATTTCAAACAATGAATTGAAAATATATCTTAAATTGAACATAAAATGGCATTATAGTTAAAATTATTTAATATGATTAAGATGGAAATTAACAGTATTTGAAATTTAATGGGCTTTCTATTCTCTCTAAATGAATCGTAGATAGTTTTACGCTTTTTACTCGAAACGAAAACGTTAAGGCAAAAATCACCGAAATAACAAATATAAATTTCACCTGAAATAAAACAAGATGCATAATACTGGATTCTATTAAGTTTTTTTTGGTTCTTCCCCATCAAAAATACTTCACTGCAAAACGTGTCGAAAGCTCTGAGCTTTAAAAAGCTTAGAAATCACTCGAAAGCTTTTTAATAAAGCCGAAGCTTGAATATAAATAATCGTTTTACGTGGCCGAAGATCTCCATTTCGTTGATCACTTTCGCTTTGAGCTGACTAGAATCATTGATCTTAAATCATTGTTTTTTGTTGCGAGCTGTTGTGGTTGTGACCAAAGATTTGATTTTTTTTTTTAATTAAAAGAAAATAAAAAAATGAATTTATTTACTATTATTGTTGCCGGCCTCTCTATGGCAACTTTTATGGGCTCCTTTAGCTACGTATTAACTGATGATGCGTCACCAACAATCACTCCAGATAATGGCGAAATCAAGGTTTATAAACGTCTTATACCCGCTGATGTTCTAAGAGGTAAGTATATATAACAGTCTTCATTCTATTTAAAATACATATCGATGCCTTTCTTTATAAATTTACAACAATTTATGTATGTGTGTAAGTACAAACCATATGATGTGCATAACAATTGTATTTTGGATTTTTACTTAATTCGAGTTTCGCAACAGAAATAAGAGCTATCTTAAACGAGTTTTAACTTCAATGTAGTTGTGCACAAATTTAGCAAATTCTACTATGTATATATATATATACGTATATACAAATATATACAAAATCTTGTTTGCTTAAATATACTATATGATTATGTGTGGACGCCTATTTGATTATTCCAGGTAACCTATTAAGAAGTTCGAGCAATTAACACTTAGTGGTCACAATCTGTCGAATTTACACACACAAACACAAACATATATATATATATATCCATATATATATACCTACATATATATATACCTACATATATGTAGGTGGTAGGGTGATGGCCGCTATTCGAGCTATGCGAAAGCGAAAGCCAGTTTTTCATTGTCTTCCACAACACCGGCTCTGCAACCTTTTAAAGCTACGGTTTTGGTTGAGCGCGCTTTAAACAATTTTTATCCAAATCCATGATGTGATGCATGCTATAAATACAATACGTATAATGATACAAGGTCAAAGAATGAAGTTTGCAAAACACCATACAAATGTGAGCACACAAATATATTCCATCGTTGGTTGAGATATGAATTCACTATAAAATGTTAAATTTCATAAATCTTGCAGAGCTAATGTACTAAACTCTTATTTTTAAATTATGTTTTATTCATAGACTTTCCCGGAATGTGTTTTGCCTCGACACGTTGCGCCACCGTAGAGCCTGGTAAAACATGGGAGCTGACGCCATTCTGCGGCCGCTCAACTTGTGTGACAAATGAGGAAAACCCAAACAAGTAAGGCTTAAAAAGAATTATATATTTACTTATATAAGAGCTTTTTTTTTCATAGGTTACTGGAACTGGTCGAAGACTGCGGTCCATTGCCGTTGGCTAATGATAAATGTAAGCTGGATACCGACAAAACAAATAAGACTGCTCCGTTTCCATACTGTTGTCCTATTTTTACTTGCGAGCCGGGCGTAAAACTCGAATATCCTGACATATCCAAGGAAGAAGCCAAAAAGGACTAACTTTCTGCAATATGTGCAATGGAGATCCTTCTATATTTGCAACTGCATATAAATTTGAGCCCTGTTATAATTATTTTAAAGTCCTTACACGTTATTCATAACATTGGAAGCAATGGTTCAGGGAAGAGTCTTTTAAATAAAACCCATGTGATTCATGTTGCAATAATTTTAAAATGGTGCCGAGATACAATACATACTAATAATATATCCATTCCAATGCATTTAAATGAATATTTTAAGGAGTTATTGGAATGATGACATACAGACTTTGTTTAAAACAAATGCTTTTTTCTCGTTAAAAATCGACGTTTTATTTAGTAGTAGTATTGCTTGATTAGATGGATTTTATTTGTTAAGGTCGTTCACCCTGGTCGTCATGGTCAACTTTGAGAAACTATTCAAAATGGGTACGGATGGAAGCCAGGCAGTAAAACATACATAAATATGATTTGTATAAAATTACGAATTTTTGGGCACTCTAGTATAGAGGAAACATCCTGTCGATCAACTCCCATACAATTTATCAAACAGTTTTGTTATTCCGTACATATTTCAGAAAGTTTTTTTTCTTAATTATTATTAAAAATTCGTTCGACTAATAACAGATTTATAATAATCTTACGAATACTAATATAAAGTTTTTTAATGATTTTGTTTGTACGGACTGTACCAGTACGGCCATCGGCTTAAAGTTTCCGTGCTCGAATAGAAAATAAAAGAAAAGTCTATTAAGCAATTTGGTATGGGAAAGGGTATTCTACTATAGCTTCTTTTACGTCTTTGGTGTTTTGACACACAACTCTAGAAATGGAAAGATAATTGCACACTGCTGTAAATTCAATGGCATAGGTTTTACTAGAGATTTTTAAATATCTAAGCGAAACGAAACGAGTGGCCACAATTTTTCATGAATATGAATAATCTTAAATATCTCAAAGGCTAAAAGATGTAGGATAAGCAAACTTGGACCGAATACTATTCTGTATAAAGTAGGGTAAAGCGTGGTCTTTGCACATTACCGTGTTGTATCTTATGAGAATACGTTGTTGATCGGGAATTAATTCTTCTCACATGACTTTCTGTGACCACAGGGCCAACACTGCGACGATGTGCAATATGCAGAGGAAGAACCTTTATTTTTGGCTGTTTAATAAGGGAAGCAGCTTAAATGTCTATCAGTAGAATCTATCAGTAGATCACTGCGCTCAACTGTCGATATGGGCCCCAAATGAGGAGCACTGTTTCGGCGTCGAACCAGAAAGGACTGAAAACATTACAGATCCATGGGACTTTTGACTGGCTGTGAATGGCACATCAGAAAAAAAACCTACCCTGAAAACTCTAGAAGAACAGAGTTTGGAACTACATGCAAATAAAGCGAGACTGTTTTCCCACCATAGTATACTCGCTCGATCTCATAGGCGGGAAGTTCCACTAAGATGACTGAAAAGAGCAAACGGGCTAATAAAAAAAACTATGGGGAGTCTGAAAGCGCAAAAAAAGGAAATGGAAAACATTGCTTTTTCATCCATTTCCCAGGAAATTCTATACAAAACCAAAAAAGAGGAAGCTCTGGAGGCATTCGAGGGAAGATAAAGAAGCACGTTGCTCTGTAAATATTATAGAAAATATATGCAACAAGGTATGTTCGCATAAACTTAATTCAAGAAGGTGAATGTGGAAAATAGAAGGAGTTAGGATTCACAAGGTATCGTAACCATGGTAATTGTGGACTATACGGTAATATTACCGTTACGATACCTTGTGAATCCAATTACGCGGTTGGCACAGCCTCAGCTAAGGGTTAATGACTTACTTATATAGGAAATCTTTAGATTGGAACTTATTAATCCATGCACTGAGTCCGAAAACTAATGACATTTAGCTAATAAAGCAGTATGGATTGCTTAAATCAATGCGTCAAACGCTTTATTAACATCTGGGTTAAAGAGCTTAGTCTGCATTTTGTGTTTTCTTTTGGAGCTTGCTGACTCACGCTTTATAGCTTCATAATAAACTCATATGATTTTCCTAATATCATTTTAGCAACGGCTTACGTAGGAATCCAACACAGAACCTCAGAGCACAGCTAGCGGCTATTTAATCAATCGTAATATCAAATTCCATATAACAATGCGATGATGTATAGTTTTGAAGGGAGTTCCTTCTCATTCTTTTTTATACCATGTGCCCAAAGGGAAAGTGTATTAAGGGGAGCTGCGCATGTATGTACCGCTCAGAAAGAGACTTCGGAGACATCCCAAAAGTTACTTAAAGTATGATCACGGTGACTAGAGATGTCCCTCTGTTTGTCTGACTGTCTGCGTGAACTCAATATCATAAAAACTTCAAAAGCTAGAGCTATGAAATTTTGTATGAAGAATCTGCAGGACATTGGAAAGGGCAAGTTTTTTTTATGTTGATCCGACACCCCGGTATAAGTTCACATATACCGTATTGCTGATTCACAAAAGTTTAGGTTGAAGTGTCAATATCCGTCGTCTATAAAATACATAGGATTCTACTTTCTTTAAGGGATAACAGCAGTCGTCAAAAATTAAAGCTCAGCAATTTTTTAAATTTCTTAATGCAGTTCTTAGATCGTGATGTAGGCAGACAAAATCGTCGATTGAACCCTCTACGAGGGCGCCGGCTGGGCAATGGTGACTGTACTACCGTTTGTTTGACCGTTTGTCAATTGTTCTCTTTCTCTCCAGGTGATACATTAGTTAGGTAAAACTCTAACAGCTGCTCCCGATTAAACATTGGGGTCGCTGAGGTTAGACCACGGTCTCAGGTGCTCGTAGCATTGGTGGTTGCCAGAAAAATAAATAAAAATGGATGAGAAAAGGGGAAAGACAGGGGCTGCGATGTCAGCTCAACTGTCTGTGGAAGGCGTAACTGCTTCCGCCGAGCACGAAGGGATAACCATCCCTTTGCATGCTGTAAGCGGTCAGATCTGGTTGGAGCAGGCTAGGATGGTTGTAAAGATACTGCAAAAAAGGTATGGCGTGAGTCTGCGTGTGTGAATGAGCAGTAAAGAGTAAAGTATTTGTCTATAGCGAAGGCGAAGGTATTCTTTCTTTGGGTTGAATTAAAAAAAAAAAAAATAAATAAATAAATAAATAATAATAATAATAATAATAATAATAATAATAATAATAATAATAATAATAATAATAATAATAATAATAATAATAATAATAATAATAATAATAATAATAATAATAATAATAATAATAATAGTCATCGTCTATCACTCAAACAGTGCAGACCGAATTGTTACTATTTAAGCTCAAGAGTTCCAATCGTGCATTAATTGCGTGCAGACGTGTTTTGTGCTAATAGGCATTGCATGTTTCGCTTTGCGTATATTTTGTGTATAATTTGGTTGTTTACCCGCTTACTAGCGAACATTGGTGACGTGCTAAACACAACACCTTGAACGATAACAAAATTAAAGTCAATAAGCATATACAATATAAACTAACTAAAGTAATTAATTCGGTCTGCGCTTTGGCCCCACGTGGTGGAAAAAAAAACAGAACAAACCCAAAGCGAGGCTTAGCTTGTGACGAAAATTCTATTTATAAACTGCACTACTGCTACCTCACTCCTGATTGGCTGATGCTCATTACTACGTGGGCTCGCTCTACTGCGACAGTCTGTCAGCATTTTAGTAGGGTGGACCCATCGTTAGTACTAAACTAATTCTTTTCTTTGTGACTTTCATACATGGCATGCAATAACAATAATCGCACCACCTGGTCTCCAGTTGCGGACACCATACAAGACACCCTTGCTGAAAGAATGAATAAAGCGGCGGTGAAATTACAAAGCTCATGCGCAGGTAAACTAAAACCTGTAGAAACTGCAGCCTCTGCTGCGACTCTGACACCATACTTTACCAGCCAATACTCAAGTGAGGCACCGAAAAGCTCCTCATCTACATACAACAATAACGTACACTATAGTGCACAGCCTCAAAATGCTACCCCAAGCAGTATTAATTTGAACTCTGCTATCGAGTCACCCAATCGATCTACAACTGATGCGGTTGTTGAAAAAGCGAAAGCTGCAGTTGCGCGACTCCTGTGGAGCCAGAGTATAATGAAAGAAAGAAAGATTAAAAGAAAGAACTTGGACCCACCTCCAATCCAACAAGCCAACAAACGGCTTGACGGTAAAAATTCCCCCACTAGGACAGGACCTAGTCCCTCGGTACCCGGGGTTAATAATACCAACAGATTTGCCAAACTAGCCGATTTCACATATGACGACAGCGACGAAACAATAAGTGTTTGTTCTGATACAGAGCAAGCACGGAATCTGCCACTACAGGTCGCTATGGACACCGACCCAAACCTAAATGAAAAAACCACAACTACGCAGCCCCATCGCCAGAAAAAGCCACCGCCTATCGTTTTGATGGGAATCGAGGACCTCAACGATTTGAAGACAATAATGAAAGCAACATGGGCAGGACTACCCGGATATACGCAGCCGACGCCAATGCTTATAGAGCGGTTGTCCGAAAACTGGAGGAGCTCAATATTGAGTTATACAGTTACCAGCTCAACGAGGATAAGCCGTTTAGAATTGTTGTGAGAGGACTACACCACTCAACCTTACATCACGACATTAAAAACGAGATGCTGGCGCTGGGCCACACGGTCACTCACATACACAATCCTAAAAACAAAAATACAAAGGAGGCAATGAACTTGTTCTTTATTGACATCAAAGTGGCCAGCAACAACAAGACAGCTCTCAGCATTGGCATGTTAAACAGGCAGCGTGTGAGATGCGAGCCTATGAGGAAGCAGAGTGATATTGCCCAATGCAATCGCTGCCAGGAATACCTAGCTAAGTCCAGAGGATCAAGAAGGAAAGAAAATGCCGCTAGCAAGACGAACCGGGTCACTGTTCAGGCAGACAGACAGAATCCCATAGTGTGGGAAACTAAAACGGGACACTCCTCAGCAGAGAATAACTGGCCACTAGCCAACTATAAAAGCAGGCTAAATAACGCAAAAAGCCAAAATACCAAGTAAGTGCTCCACTGATCCATATGCGCAATGCCCCTGAGAGCAGCCAGCACATGTCATACTCAGATGTCGCCAGGGGACACAGCCACACACAAACACCCCATGGACTAATTCAAAAGCAACAACTCCTGCAGCAGCTTCACCAACGAGTTGAACAAAGGCAATATACTCAGCAGCAAAAACAACAAAGCTACGACATTCAGGGAAGTCCTTCAGAATTAATGGTAGCTGTCAATAACATGACCAAAGCGATTGAAAGAATGGCAGACATGCAAGCGCAGATGTTGGGGACACAGAACCAGGTCCTCACCTTGCTCACCGCCCTATTATCAAAATGAGTCAGCTACGCATCCTTGTCTGGAA
The DNA here is from genome assembly GCA_037075145.1 of Scaptodrosophila latifasciaeformis. Classification (NCBI taxonomy): domain Eukaryota; kingdom Metazoa; phylum Arthropoda; class Insecta; order Diptera; family Drosophilidae; genus Scaptodrosophila; species Scaptodrosophila latifasciaeformis. The sequence continues at coordinate 368,261 of JBAMCM010000165.1, forward strand.
TGCCAATGGCATTTCAGATAGAGCTGCGGAGCTCGAACTCTATGCTCACGTCAACAACATCGACGTGATGCTTCTGAGTGAGACGAGGCTTCTAAATAATGGTGCCCCTAGAGTATATGGTTACCAGGCGTATCAAGCCAACACAGCCCAATCCAACCGACCTGGCGGTGGCGTTGCAGTTATGGTTAAGTCCGACCTAGACCACCACCCTATGACCACCAATATCAACTGCTCCTACCAGTTAACCACAGTAAAATTGAATACATCCCTGGGTGCCCTGGAATTGGGATCTATATACGTACACTCCAACTACAGAACCCAGCCAGAGGAACTGGACAACGCATTAGCGTCAATCAGTCCCAAGGCCTTGATAGGAGGCGACTGGAACGCACGACACCCTCTCTGGGGCGACAATTCAATCAGTGTGAGAGGGGCGACGCTGGCAAGATGCTTGGCATCCACCCACCTTAAAATCCTTGCAACAGGATCGCCCACCCGCTACCCCTACGGCACCAGAGGAAGGCCTTCATGTTTGGATTTTGCCGTATACCAGGGAATACCTGACGGAGCTCTGACAATAACCGACACCTGGGATCTTCATAGCGACCACCTTGCGCTGGTTGTTGAACTGCAGACCCAACCCAAGATCGTCCATCCCAACTATCGGCTCCTGTCCAAACGCTCCTCTATTCCCTTATTCCAACAGGCAATGGAGGAGTCGATAAATTTGAGCATGGAGATCGAGACAAGATACGACATCGATACTGCTGTAGACCTCCTGACGACAAAAATCCACAACGCAGCAGAGCAAGCCAGCCCGAAAGAGGTCCCCAATAAGTGTTCTTCCACCCTCTATTGTCAAAATAGAGAGATCAAGGACCTTATTCGGCTCAAGACGCGGTTATATGAAGACAGAATCCAGTGGCGGAACACGGATCGACAGCTGAAGGCCGCTCTAAACCTCCAGAGGCAGCAGCACTTTGAATACTTACTGGCGAACATGGACTACACGGCAGATTCGGGCTTCTCCCTTTGGAGGGCTACCAAAGCCATCAAGCGACAGCCGCTTCGACACGTTCCACTGCAAACCGCTAATGGCAGATATTGCCAATCTGATGAGGAGCAGGCTGAGGTCTTTGCCGATCACCTACAGAGTCGCTTCTTGCCATTTGACATCGCTGACGAAGCTGATACTCTGGCAACTGAGCGAGAACTAGACGCACCACTGCAGATGGCCCTACCGATTAGGCCAATTAGAGTAGAGGAAGTTGTTGACCTGGTTAAACGTCTGCCTAGAAAAAAAGTACCGGGACATGACAGAATATGTCACGCAACTCTGCGGGCTTTGCCGATGCGAGCAGTCCTCTTTATTGTACTGATCTTCAATGCTGTACTAAGGACACAGTACTTCCCCGCCAGCTGGAGGATTGCAAGGGTTTCGATGATTCACAAACCTGGCAATCCAGAGGACGACCCACTGTCATATCGACCTATCAGCCTCCTGCCCTCACTCTCTTAGGTATTTGAGAGGTTGATAGTGACGCGGCTCGCCGAGCGTGTGAGTCTTAGAGATTTACTGCCAAGCCACCAATTTGGTTTCAGGGAGGGGCATGGCACTATCGAGCAGGTCCACAGGGTTGTGAACCATATCCTGAAAGCATTTGACGACAAAGAATACTGTAACGGTGTCTTTGTCGACGTGAGGCAGGCATTTGATCGGGTCTGGCACAAAGGTCTCCTCGTTAAGCTGAAGAGACAGCTCCCTGCACCTTTTTATCTCCTCTTCAGATCATATCTTGAGGGTAGACAATTCCAGGTGAAGGTAAGATCCGCTGTTTCATCCACACACATGGCCTCGGCTGGAGTACCGCAGGGTAGTGTACTGGGACCCCTGCTCTATTCCCTATACACTGCTGACCTTCCAGTTCATCACGCGGTAGCACCTGCCACCTTAAACCAGAGGTCCCTCCTCGCCTCCTACGCCGACGATGTATGCTACCTCTACTCAGCCCCCTGCGAGCATGAGGCGGCAGAAGGACTGCAGGACTTCCTTCGGAGGCTTGAAACCTGGGCACGCCGATGGAATATTGCTCTCAACGAAGGTAAATGCTGGAACATTTGCTTCACTCTCCGTAGAGGCGCTGTGCCTGCAGTCTGGTTGAACAACCAAACCCTGCAGCTTGTACCTGAGACCAAGTATCTGGGTATCACCTTGGACAAAAGGCTGACGTTCAGGTCGCATATTCAGGCCGCGGTCACCAACTGCAGGGTAAAGATGTCCCGCCTCAACTGGATGCTGGGCAAGAGGTCCAAGCTCCCCTTGCGATGCAAAAGAGCCGTGTACAACTCCATTATTGCCCCGACTTGGAGATATGGAATCCAGATTTGGGGCGTTGCTGCTGCGTCGAACCGCAAACGGGTGCAGACATTCCAGAATAGAGCCCTGAGAACTATCACTGGATGTGACTGGTACGTTCGCGGTTCTACGCTTCACCACGACCTGAATCTGGAGACTGTTGATCGTCAGATAAATCGCCACACGAGTCGCTACAACCAGCGGCTGAAAAGTCACGCCAGCAGGCTTGCCAGAATCCTTACGACTACCCGCACAATCCACCGATTGAAAAGGAGAGAGTATTTAGATCTCCTCTAGATGAAGGAGCACACCTTCTAATTGTAAACCCCCAGAGCGGGGTGTGGCGAAAATTTCTATGTATTTTATAAACTATGTTATGACCCACCTTGAGGGTCGATTCTTAGTTCAATAAAAAAAAAAAAAAACAGTGCAGACCTCTTTTGTATCAATCGCGCTCTCCCGAATTTCTCGTTTCCAGAAACAACAATTACAACGAATTTTACATTTTTTCTTACTTACTGTTCTTCGTCGGAAACCGTTCATTAACTTTTTCGCGAGTGAAGAGTAGCACTCTCCAGCCATGCCCCCTGGGCAAACACCACTGGGGGATAATCGGTATGCTTTACTTGCTGATTCCCCCACTTACAAAAAACTCAAATCCTTCCATAAGCCTATAGTATCATTCCCTGGTCTTCCAGCGATACAACTACCCAATCCAAAATTTATAGTTGTCCGTGCTGCAGATGAAACAAAGCCTTTAACTGAATACTCCTGCTTTGCAATCCATCGTGCTGTCGATCTGATCAGCAAGGACTATGTATCCATTAGCCAATTAAAAGATGGTAATCTCCTGATCCTCACTAAAGACATGGCTACTGCCAACAAATTTCTCTCGGCATCTGATTTACTTGGTATTTGCACAATTAAATGCCATCTACACGAAACTTTGAACTCAACCAAAGGCACGGTCTATGCTCCATGCCTATCAAATGTGTCTGAAGATGAAATATTAAAAGAACTGAGACCGCAAGGAGTCACTGCTGTCTACAACTTTTTGAAAACTGTGGACGGTGCCTCTAAGCCCTCTGGAGTTATTCTATTTACATTTAACCTCTTTCATCTTCCCGAATCAATGGACATCTCCTGGCTTAAAGTCAAAATACGTCCCTACACTCCCAACCCTATGCGCTGTAAAAATTGTCAAATTTTTGGACACACCATTAAACGTTGTAACCGACAGCCCATATGTGCCAACTGCAACCTACCTTCCCACCAGGGGGAATGTTCCCGTACCCAATGCGCCAACTGCGAGGGAGAACACCCCTCAAATAGCAACAAATGTCCTAAATTTACCCAGCAAAAGGAAATATTAAAAATCCAGTCGCAGACAAAATGTACATATAAGGAAGCTAAACTAACCTATTCATCACTCAATGGATCCTCCTTTGACCGCTCATATGTTGAAGTAGCGGGCAAAGCTGACCAAACAACAAAACAAAGCACTCCAAATAAAGTCAACTCTACTTTAAACGAAACCAAAACAAAATCCGTTACTAAAAAAAACAACTCTTAATCAAAAAATAAACACATGCAGTGAAACAAAAAATACAGCTTCATCTAACGGCTCTACCTCTCGATCAGCGAACACACTCAACAAAGAAGCAAAAAAACTCAAAACTATAAACGACGACGTCGCATCCACTTCTAACATTAACCCTCTCTCTCTCTCTCTTCTACCTTTTCGTACAACTCTTCATCACAAACTTCATATCCCCCTTTACAAACTCGCTCACGCAATAATCTCTCTTCGACTGATATGGTAATCAGCGAAGATGAAGACTCCATATAGCAAAGCTAATTAAACTCTTTTCTTGGCGGGACGCATTTGGCGATCTTTGCTATCTTCGATATTGCCCTGCATATGCAGAACGATATTGAGGGCTTGCAAGGTGTCTATGTTGGTCCGCCAAAATAACTTCTCACTTCACTCCTGCAATCCATAACAAAAATTACCAAATATAACTTTTCTTTCTCTCTTTTAAATAAAACCTTATATCTGTATCAATTTTACAATGGAATATAAACGGCCTATTCAATAACTTAGTTGATCTGCAGGTACTAATCAAAGAGCACAACCCTGTCCTAATTGCTCTTCAAGAAACGCATCTGAAGAAAAATACAACCTCTATCATTTCAACAAATTATTCACATTACTTCCACAACCTTCCCCATATCTCTTCCAATAAACAGGGCATCGCCCTCCTCATAAAGAAAGACATTCCCCACAAAATAACCCAAATTACTTCCAGCATTTCCACTCTAGTGGCGGAAATAAACATTGGCTTCAAACTTACAATCATTAACATATACATTCCTCCAAACCAAATCATCTCGACTAAAGATCTTGTGTATATAACATCTATTTCCGAATCTCCTTCAATTATCATTGGGGACTTCAATGCATGGAGCCCCCTTTGGGGTTTTCCTACATCCAATTCCAGAGGCAACTTCATAGAAAATTTTCTCATCTCTCAAAATCTTAGCTGCTTAAATGATGGTAATCCCACTCACTTCTCTACCCACCGAACATTCACGCATGTCGACCTCTCTATTTGCTCCACCAATCTTCTCCCCTTCGCCTCTTCCTACACCCTGAACTCCCCATATGGCAGTGACCACTTCCCGCTAAAAACTACGGTCATCACTCGTCAACATACAAAGAAGCTTTTTATTAGTAAATTTCTGATTCACAGGGCTAGTTGGACTACATTCCAATCCTATCTCTTATCCAAAACAATCAATCTTCATCTGACTTCGAATATCAATAAGGATATAGCGTTCATACACAAAATTATTAGAGCCGCCGCCCACTTTAATATTCCCCAATCCAAGCCTGGATACAGAAACAAGCAACCAGCTTGGTGGAATAGCGAAATTCGAACGCTAAGAGATATTAAACAAAAAGCCTGGTACCTATATAAAAACACCCAAAACACAAATAATCTCATTAGCTACAAGAAAGCCCAAGCCCTCTTTCGATTAAAATGCAGGGAAAGTACATCGGTCAGCTTCAGAAAACTTATTGAAAGCATCTCCCCAGCGAGCTCCACTAAGAAAGTGTGGTCCGGTATTAGAAATCTTACCAACTCCGAATGTAACACCAATATCAAATTCATCAACTCTCAAAACGGTACGGTATACGACCATTCACTTATAGCCAAATAAAACCCACTCGGAAGTAGAGAATTACCGTCCAATCTCCCATGTGCTGTTCGAAAAAATTATTTCAAAACGACTGATGTGGCTTGCTACTAGGAAACGACATCTTAGTCATCACCAATCCGGGTTTAAAAAAAACCACAGTACGTTGGAGGGCTTACTAATTTTTGACAACTTCACCACCTCAGCACTAGCTACCCGTAACCACATATCGATACTCAGTTTTGATTTTGTAAAAGCCTTTGATCGCATAGGCATACACATGGTACTAAAACAGGTGTCAGATATGAAAGTGGGTCCTGAAAAATATCATATAGTCAAGGCATTCTTGTCTAACAGGAAAATAATAGTCCGGGTCCAAGGTTCCCTCTCCTCCACTCTGCCCCTATCAAATGGTATCCCTCAGGGTTCCCTATTATCGGTCACATTGTTCACTCTTGGTTTCAATGAAATATCCTCAATCCTTAATTGATTCAACCATATGGAACACCTTCTATTTGCTGATGACGTTCTCATATATACTAAACACAAAAATGTAAATACTGTCAACAATATCTTTAAGAATATACTTATGGTTATAAATAACTGGTATCTCTCCTCAGGAGCTAGCCTTTCCCTAGACAAATGTAAAATGTTGCATATCTGCAAAAAACATAAATGTAAACCCCTAGACTTAGATGTAAATAACAAAAAAATATCCCATTCAAATAGTATAAGAATTCTTAGGCTAACAGTAGATAATAAGTATAATTTTAAGGAACATTGTAAATACTTAAGAACGAGCCTAGCTGCCAGACTAAACATCATAAAGTACTTTACTACACAAAGAGCCTATTCTCATAGAAACATGATGATCAATGTCACCAAAGCCCTACTGGCCTCAAAAATAGAATACGCATTGCCCATCTACGGACAAACATCCCGTTCCAACTTAAATATAATTGCTCCTCCTTACCACACAGCTGCGAAACGATCCATTGGTGCTTTCCCTACCTCTCCCACCAAAGTGGTCCTAGTGGAGTCCGGCCTTCCTTCAATAGATGAAAAAGTCTACCAAGCAACACTTCGCTTGCTTCCTAGACTCCTTCTTAGCAGCTACAAACTAATGTTTCACACAGTAAACCTAATACTCAAATCTAGACGCACACCGAGAAAGATGTCAGCAATACGGAAGGCACTGAAACTCGCCCAAGACCTAAACAACACGTCCCACCCCATTTTCTCTCACCAAAACAATGCCCCTCCTTGGCTCTTGGACCCGAATTCTTTCATAACCGAATTCGAGCCGCTTTCTAAGAAACAGACAACACCACTCCAATACCGAACCATGTTCACGGAGCTATTCAATTCGAGCCAACACCGCAACAAAATCTTTTTATACACTGATGGATGCAAAACTGATGACTACACCTTATTCTCTATTATAAAATCCGACTACACCAAAATTTGTTCAGGCAGACTTGAGGATCATTGCTCCATATTTACGCCTGAAGCCTACTCTATCCTACAGGCAGTTAATTACGCAAAGACTATGACTCGGCGTCACATAATCTGCTCCGATAGCCTTGCATCCATCACGGCAATCAAAAATCCAACCTATTAATCTCCAACAAACATATCCAACTCATGTGGATACCAGGTCATGCTGGAATACTAGGAAATGAAATAGCTGATACCACTGCCAAATCTGCTGGTACCGAAGACTCTCCTAAGATTTCCACTGAGGAAAAAGCGGACCTTGGGCGTCTGATAAACTGTCACATCAAAGCCAAGCACAGCTCAGACTGGTATAGCTTCAACCACAAATATAAGATATACAACCAACAAGGATTATCCACCAAATACCCTACTAATGTCAACACTCCTGCAATTAGGATATTCAGCGCCCCGCATTGCCCCCTTTGCAACTCCTCCCACATATCAACCGCACATATTCTGGACATATGCTCCAAACTACAACGGATCAGAGCTAATATGAGAGAGCTTCCATCAACTACACTTATAAACCCTACGACTGATAACATAATAAAACTAAACGATGTCCTTAAGTTATCCGGCCTTTTTAAAAATATCTAGTCAAAAAAAAAAAAAAAACAATTATAAACATTAAGTCGAGCCGATAGTCCTGGCAGCTAGTGCTCTACAAACCATTGTAAGTTAGCAATTAATTGTTAACTTTCGTATTAATAAAAAAAAAAAATAATAATAATAATATTAATAATAATAATAATTAATAATAATAATAATAATAATAATAATAATAATAATAATAATAATAATAATAACTAACTTTCGACTCCCACAACGTAATTTAGAAAGAAATATTTTAACGAGAAATAGCCTACTATTCCCATTTAGGCAACTTAATCTTATGAGAAATTCAGCTTACACAATTATTTAATGCTGCTATTTATTTATAAATTATTAAGTGAGTCTTCTCGGTTTTGACCTAGGATCTGCATTTCGGCTTGCTGTGATGCCTAGGCGCCTAGCTAGGCTGTTGGGGTGAAAATTCAATTTTCAAGCGTTTTTTTTCATTGTAATCACAACCTGCTATAAATTTTATCCCTAACATAGCCAATTGAGATTTAATCTCAGATTTCAACAACCGCTCATTGGATACATTAACGAGTACAAACATTCACTGCGATGTCTGCAGCTTGTGGCATCTCCCTAGCTGTTGACATTGGGATGGTAGGCGTGATAAGTGGTGTAATCAGATAAAAAAATCCCAGCGTTGTCTTCGGGGTGCCGAAGATTACAGACTCTTTTCGCAGTTGTTTCTGCCGTAAATCACATGAACGGTGTTGGTCAGTTAATAGGGCCGATTTTGATTTGTATGGCAGCTATATGATATAGTAGTCCGATTTTTATAAAATTAGGCACAAACGCGTTGTGACCGCCAAGATCAAGGGGGTGTATTCCAACGGACTTCTTTGAAGCAAAAACACAAGTCTCCGTTGATTAATTATTTATTAAAATATTACAATTTTCGATTTACGCGTATGTATGCGTGAGAACGAGTGTGCGCGCTTGTGAGCTTAAAAAACATTCCGTGTTGTCACCTCTCCTTTCTTTTTGCAAGTGCCTTTGATCGATAAAAATAATAGGATGTGTACAATAGTAAATCGATTACAATAGTCCAGGGTTGATTTCGGCATTGCTACAGCCAGGCCAACTCAACTCAAACTTTCAGAATTTAACGACCTAAGTTTTTGGCTGCAACATTCTCCTCCTCGTAATTAACTCCGTTTCTCCGAGTTATTTACCAATTTCGGGCAGACGTCCAATACAGCAACCTTGGTAGCTGGTCGTTCCATTATTCCTCGTGAAGTTTGAATTGTCACCCGTCTGACTTGACCATCTTTGGCGGCAACTATCCCGATGACGCGTCCTCTTGGCCACAAGTTTCTTGACAAATTCTCGTCCACCACGATAGGCGTCGACTTGTGGAACCATTTTGCCCGTCTTGCAAGTACCGGTGCGTACTCCTTTACCCAGCGTTTCCAGAAGCAATTCGCAAAAGCCTGCGTTTGCTGCCAACGTTGTCGGAGGTCCATCTCAGCGTCACATATTGGTCTGCATCCATTTTCCGTACCGAGCAGTAAGTGATTCGGTGTCAGGGCCACATCGTCCTCAGATTCTAAGCTAACAAAGGTTAAAGGACGAGAATTAATGATAAGTTCGGCTTCCATAAGAGCGCATCTTAGACTCTCGTCGTTGAACGAGTAATTTGGACATATACTTTTCAATACGGTTTTCGTTGACCTTACAAGGCGTTCCCATGCGCCACCCATATGTGGTGCACCCGGTGGGTTGAAATTCCATTTCACTCGATCATACTTAATGGTTATAGAGTCGAAGTCTATCTTTATGAGTTGTTCTTTCATTCATTTTGCTGTCGATCTAAAGTTCGTCCCGTTGTCTGAATATATTTCAGCCGGAGTTCCACGCCGTGCCATGAAGTTTCGTATACACATGATGCACGAACTGGTGTCCAAACTGTGTGCGATTTCGAAGTGAACCGCTCGAAGTGTTAGACAAGTAAACAGTGCTAGCCATCTCTTTTCCTTGCGCCTGCCGACGTTCACCATTATAGGTCCAAAGTAATCCAATCCAGTATGCGTGAATGGCTTCTCGTGGCTGGACAATCTCGCTGCCGGAACTGGCGCCAACTACGGAGGCTTTGGGGATGCTTTCCTTAACCCACATAACTGGCATGCATTTCGGACAGACTTGTACAGAACACGAAGTTTTGGAATATAAAATGATGCCCGTATATTATTGATGACCGTCTCATGACTTATGTGATGATACTTTTCATGGTTCTCTCTCACCAGCAAAAACATAATATGGCTATTCCTCGGCAAAATGATGGCGTCCTCCTGACAGTTTATCTGCTCAGCTCTACCCTGCATCCGCATAGGTCCATGGAGGTCAAGGTATACATTTAAGCCCGTCAGGATATGGTTCTTTTCGATAGCAGACCCTCTGGAAAGCATCTTAATTTAGGTGGAGTACGCCTCAGCTTGAGCGTGCCTAAAGAAGATTATCTCTGCCCTGGTTATCATCTCCGGAGTAACTTTAGTTGGCTTGTTCTCCCCTTTCAATTGCGCCTTTAAACGGTCAAAGTATAACAACATGGTAGCCACTGCTCTGTACAAACGTCGCCATTTGGAAAAGTATTCCACATTCAAAACTCCAGTAATAGTTTGACTTCTCGTGATATGTACGTGTTTTCACAGTTCTGTCTTGTCGACCACCTGAGGGTTCGCGCTTGCTTTCGGCCACTCAGTCGGCGGCAACAATAAGTAATCTGGTCCATGGAGCCATCGCTTGCCGTCCACTGAGGCACTAAACTTCGTTGCAAGGTCTGCCACATTGAGTTTGGTTGGAACCCAGAACCACTGGTTCGCATCTGAATTTTCCAGTATCTCCCCCAATCTATGCATGACAAACTGCTGAAAGTTACGGGGATCCATTTTTAGCCATTGCAAGACGGTTTTAGAGTCCGTCCAGTATGTGACACTATTCGGAGCCCGCGAGTGTCGATGATTCTTTTGGCCAAACGAACCGCAGCAACTGCGGCCTGCAGTTCCATTCGAGGAATGGACAACGGCTTTAACGGTGCCACTTTGCATTTTGCCGCAACCAAGGTAACGTCCACTGCCCTGCTCCGAGATATACGCAGGTATCCGACCGCTGCATACGCATATTCGCTGGCGTCGGCAAACATATGCATATGAACCTCATCTGTCTCTGTCGTCGTCTGGAAATAGCATCTGGGTATCTCGATTCCCTGGACCTTAGGCAGCACACGCTTCCATTGCCGATCGTATAACATGACACCAATCCCAGAGGGTCAAAAATTGACATCAGTACTTGAAGGACTTCTCTTTTCGTAGGAATAACGGTTTCTTCCAGTACATCTCGTTTGAGGCGTGCAAATCTGAGGGAATACTTAAAAACACCAGTTTGAGGCTCCCAATACATACCAAGAACCTTTTCGGTGTCTCCAAATTGAACTTGAGTTTGAGTCGTGGCATCTTTATCATCTCCGAGTTGCATTAGGACCTTTTTTGAGTTGGAAGCCCAATTTCTTATTCCGAAGCCTCCACCTCGGTGAATTTCAGAAACAAGTTTCGCCACCTCCAGACATTTCTGCTCGCTGTGCATGCTGTCTATGCAGTCATCAACATAATGTGCCTTCTGGATTGCTTCATGTACTCGTGGATACTTTACTTGATCGTTGCCTTAATCATACCATAGGAAACGTTGCGCATTCCTGTCTTCAGTTCGGATATTAATGCGATGAAACATCTCTGCTATGTCGCCGCAAACTGCAAATTTGCCCACTCTGAACGCAAACAAGACGTCCATGAGAGGCGTCAACAAATCCGGACCGGTGAACATAAAGTCGTTGAGGGATGCACCATGAGACTTGGCTGCTGCGTTCCATACGAGTCTGATTTTGCTAGGCTTGTTAGGATTATGAACTATAAAGATGGGTAGATACCAAGTTCGCTTGACCGCGCATACCACTTCCGCTTCCGTCAATTGGACTGCATATCCCTTTTCCAACAAGTTTTTTATCTGGGCCTCTATTTTCAGATAGAAGTCTGGCTCGCGATTTATCCTTGTCTTCAAGCACTTTAGTCGATTCAGCGTATTTTGGTAGCTCTCAGGAAGGTCTACATTTTCGTTGCGCCACAAGAGTCCAACCTCAAATCGTCCGTCAGCCTTCACGCAAGTACGATCCAAAATTCGCGTGGCCGCCTCGTCATCTTTCGACTGTAGCCTCTGAGGTTTGGAGTTCTCCAATGTAAAGTTGTCTTTTACGATATCATGCAGCTCTTGCCAGCCGCACTCGCAATGATGCATAGAAATACAATTTTCTTGTCTCGATGTGCCTTGAATGCTCCAGCCCAACGAACACCTCGACGCGATCGGTCCGCTTTGCCTTCCCTCTCGTATTTTACGTGGTACCGCAATCTTCCAATTGTCTGTGCCAATTAGCAGCATTGGCTGTACACTGTTGTATGATGCTAGAGGAATCCCTTTTAAATATGAGTATGCCTTACTTAGCTCATCTGCGTTGACAGTTTGCTTGGGAAGACCAATGTTGCGAATAGTATGAACATTATTCATCCAATAACGCTTTTCCCGTTCACGCCTGAGATTTGTATTGATGCCTGTATGGATGATCCTTCACTTCGTTTAGCTTCGCCAGTCCATTGAAGGCAAATTGGCTTTTGTGTGCCCTTGATGCCTAGGCTGCTGAACGTTGATTCATCGATTAAGGTGACATTAGAGCCCTCATCCAGAAACGCATGAACTTGAATATCCTTGCCTGCTGCATGTAGATTTACTGGTAGGATGCGAAAGTAACTTTTGTTTACCTCAGTATTATGGGTGATAACGAGTGCTAGCTTCTCGGGGCCTTTTTATGGAGCAACGGGTGATGTTTCTGCGTGCAGCCGTTTATCCCACATGCTCTCTTCCTGAAGCAACCTTTTCGATGATTCCCAAAGGCATCGATAGCAAGCCTTCTGTTCCTTCGCCATTTTCCATCTATCGTCCACGGACATTTCCTTCGAATTTAGCGCACTTAATTGCAGAGTGCTCCGACGATCCGCATCCAATACATTTCGTTACGGACAGCTTGGACCTTTCAGATCGTTGTTGAGGGACATCTATTTTATCATGATACTGGACGCTGTCATTATTGAAGTGCGTATTTACCGCACTGCTTTGATATGTAATGGCACTGGTCACCGTTGATGCTGCTTCTGCCAGGTGATACAACCAGTCGCTGAACTCTTTGACAGGTAGCTTACCGCTTTTAGGGCACATTGCCCATTGAAGTTTATAGTTGTTTGGGAGTTTGTCCACCAGCTCCTTCACCAGCATTGGATTATTTAGGTGAGCTTCTAGTTGGCACGTCTCCATTGTTGCACAGATATTGCGTATGGCAAATCGGAATTCTATAAGAGCTTCTAATGTATCTTTTAGTGGTGGCAATTTTCTTACCCTTTCAATCATCCTCTCGAGGATTTGCTCAGGTCTCCCGAAAAACATTTTTAAAGTTGCTATGACATCGGGAACCATAGTGGGTAGAAGAATTTTGTCTTTAACCAACTCACGTGCTTTGCCAGTGAGACACTTTTGCAGGCGCAGCATGTTCTCCACGTTCGAGAATCCTGCAATCGCCGTGCTGTGTTCAAATGTGGTGATGAACATTGGCCATTCTTCAGAATCTCCACTGAACTTTGGCAAGTCCCTAGGTATGACTTGTCTAGCTGCTAACTGAGAATTTGTGGCATATCCAATTCCCGCTGTTCCAATTGCACCGGTAGAATCAGGTAGCTTTTCCATTTGCGCCAGGATTTTATATTTCTGTTCGATATACTTTTCCTCCGCCGCCCTTTTCTCCTCCAACATAGCAAGCATAATTTGTTGTTGATTAATTGCACTACGTGCAGTGTTTTGGTGTTGAGTTTCGCTTAATTTAAGCAATGGTGTTTCGCCCTCAGCACTTGTCACTTGGGATGTTGATATACCGCCTGGTATGAACGGCAATTCTTGGGCTTCCGGTGGAGGGCCTTTCTCCGCTGGTGAATGCATCATCGTGATAGTATCCGTTTGCGTGCTATTCCCAGTACAAAGTTGACAACTCCACTCCAGATACTTTATGTTTTCTCCCACTCCGACGCAGTCAAAGTGAAACCATTTATAACATATATCGCACTGTACCCAATCTTCGATTTCGTTCCTCTTATAACGGTTCTTGCAGACTCCACAAGCTGACATGTATTTTTGTTCGTGTAGACTTTTCCTATGAATGCGTCGTCAACTGCGCACTTATCTATGCGTTCAATTCTTTGTTCACATATGTATGTG